>JBBCBC010000014.1:35401202-36001202 GCA_037126765.1 Stenogyne calaminthoides
TGCAAAGCATCTAGAACAGAAGGCTAAACTAACTACAAACAATCACGAAAAAACAGGCTGATGCAAAGTTGTCAAAAGAAGCAAATTTATCAAACAGTTGGTGAGCAACTATCAAGTAACCCCAGATAACAGATGTTTAAGTTGCACAGGGCTAAGAGGGTCATCACCCATCTCCTGTTTATCCACTTTTCTTTTACCTCAATTAAAGATTAATTTGAAAGCTGAGAAGCAGCACAGCTTCAATTGAAATAACTAATAGCATCATCTATTACCCTCCATAAAGGTGAAGAACTCACTGAAAAACCAAACATTAATTCAATAAGAACACTAATTGACTACCTTAGAGGCACACGCAATAAACACACAACGAATTTGCACACTTTTGCAGATTAAACAAAAAAAAGCGCGGACATATTGAAAAATAAAAGGTTTGGTGATTTCAATTTGAAACCGAAAGGCTTTGAATAGATTCCGGGCCGGTGAGACTGAATAGGAACGGCGGAGGATGGAGTTTCGAGATAGCCACCTATGAGGGGAGGTGGTGGGTTTTATACTTGACGGGTGCGGCTTATGGGGGCGGGGAATGAGAAGAAAAATAACTATGCAATTTTGGTTGAGAAAAGAAAACACAAAATTCAAAAAATAAATAAAGAAAAATTAGTACAGTTTCATATTGAAAGTTCTCTCAAAAAAGGGGAAAAGGAAATGGTTTCGCGTTTTGAAAACGGGTTAGGTCTCTATGCATCCTGCACCGCGACCATAACAGATTTGGGTTTAATTTGTTATGTCGTGAAAAAGCGCTGATTTATTTGATACCGTAAAAATGCAACTGTAAATATTGAACATAGTTGCATGCTTCGCTTGGAATAGTTGCACGCTTATATTTTCAGATAACAGTATCGCTTCTAAACGCACTACGAAATAAGACGGCCGCACTCGCGTACATAGTGACTCCACTCTTTTGAAAACACAAAGATAAAAAATATGTGACAAAAATCAGATATAATTGGTCTACGAATAAACCTTCTTTTAATTCACATATTCGACCATATTCGTAATATAATACCGTCGAGTTTAGTGGTTTAGAAAATATGTTGAAAAATGATTGAAATTACTAAATAATCTAAATTATAAGATGTAATCTAGCTCATAAGAGCATCAACTCAAAAAATGACCTTTCTAAATTCGCTATAATAAATACATATGTAAATATTATTAATAAGCAATAGCAAAAATTCGTCAATCATCTTCGCCTTTGACTACAAGAAATGTACCAATCCCTAACTTTAAAATTAAAGAAAAATACTTTAACTTAACGCTTGATACTTGATAGTTAAAAAAACAAATGCAAGAAATTAAATTTTTGAAATTCATATAAATATTTTAATTTCATTCTATGAAAGTTAAACTTAAAAATAAATAAATTAATGGATACAAATGGAACGATTGTTGCAAAATAGCTGCAAAATGATTCACGAGTCAACCGCCATTTATCGAAAGGGAGGGTGAAATGAGTTTGAGCATAAATCATAATATCACACGAACTCCGGTAAGTATCTTAAGTGACATTTACCATCGCCCCGAATCGATAG
Source organism: Stenogyne calaminthoides (assembly GCA_037126765.1). Classification (NCBI taxonomy): domain Eukaryota; kingdom Viridiplantae; phylum Streptophyta; class Magnoliopsida; order Lamiales; family Lamiaceae; genus Stenogyne; species Stenogyne calaminthoides. The sequence continues at coordinate 35,402,795 of JBBCBC010000014.1, forward strand.
AATCTTGACGAGATGCTGGGGAAGAATAAACCCGACTAAGACAGAGATTTAAGTGATTGCAATCGCCATGCGCTGACTGCGAAGAGTTTAATTTTGGAATAAGACTCCGCGAGCGTGAGGCAGGTCGGAAGTCGTTATGCCGCTGTGTCGCAGCAGGAAGTCGCACAGCCCATAAAGCTGTGAGGTCGCAGATCCTCGCTGCCAACACTTGGAAAACGCTATGGATAAGCCGCAAGACTGGGCTTCAAGAATTGCTATACTTGATTAAATGCAAGAAATCTCCCACTCCCATGAGATCGGGAATTCTCGTGCCAATGATCAAACCACATTTATCAGACATTCTTATGTAAATTCGCCTCGGCAGCATGAATCAGGATAAATAAAGCTACCATGGCCATACTAGAAGGAGGTCAACTAGTTAGAATTTTTCAAAGATTAAAACTAAGAAGAGCAGTAAGAATATTCATTTTATCACCCCTTAAATAGTCTTTTCAAATTTAACCCGTCAACAAATCTCATCGTTCTTTATCGCTCGTTTCAATAATTCATCGCGAGAATTTGTTGGTTTTAATATTAAACCTACTTGCCAACAGTAGACACATCATTTTGTAATGACATGTTACAAACAAAGTCATAATGGTCCTAATAGATGATCAGTAATGCTATCAATCGACGACGTATTATTTCGGATGGCCTAGGCTTCATCCTAGTAATTGTAAAGCCCTAGTCGTTTTAAATTAAAGCTCCCTAAGGGCTTTTTCAATTATATAATTTTAAAAAATAATAACTACTAACGAGCATATAAATATTTCACAACAATTAAAAAAGGAATTTACGCTTATATAAATACAAAATATTTTCTAACAATTTAAATACAACCTGCCTTAAGGCTGGGCAAAGAAAAGTATTAATTATATCAAAGATAATCAATTTGTTCAATACCTCTTTCTCAATTGATAAAATGGCTAATCCATTCAATCTATCTTGAGACATTGTTAATTAAGAAAAGTCTTCACGAGCTGTTTTGAGAAACTTCTTCTCGCACTTGCTAGTCATACTATAACTCGGTATTATTACAACATCTTATAAGCACATAAGCATCGGGAAAACCATCATTTCTTCAAATAATTAATCACTTCAATTTTATTTTGCTTTTTGATAAAATACGCCCAAGAAATCCAACTCAAAGAACAAAATGATCTCCATCAATATTAGAAACACCATTACGCTAGAGTGTCTCTCAAGATTTTTGCAAGATCTCAACAAGCTTTCATCATCAATATCTCTGCACTTTCCAAATTGAGCAAAACCAGAAAGTCTATTCATACTTTTTGAATTGTCAAATCGAATTTCTATAGAAGAACGAGCTTGATCAACTATATATAAAAAGCAAGTAACTCCTAAATATTCCTCAACTCACAGGTTATTTCTTCATTCTTTCATTAAATTGTTTTTCTCCTAACAAGGCATTTTCTCGAAATATAGCTTCATGCCCATCCGACTTTACATTTCTTTAGTCATTCATGGCTTTATCAAACCATGTCTCTATATTTTCAAGAAATAAATGACTCTCAAGAATAGTTTTCGATACATTATCATTATCCATATGGTTTCAGATTGAATACTTACAATATTTATGGTATAAAATAATTCTTTTACTAAATTACTATCGCTTAAGCAAGAATTCAAAATTTCAAATTCATATAGTACCAATGATTCAATCACTTTTATCTTCGATCTTCAGCCACATCTCACAAGTCAAGTAAACATCTTTTTCACATAAATTGTTCCTTGATAGCTTCTACACTTTCAACATGACTCTCCAACGGTTTAAGTATAAAGGTTTAACTCGTTAAAACCTCACACGATTTTTAAATATCTTCACCGCTTGCTGAAGAAGAGAATAATGGTTAGACGCTGAATCACTCCAAAAAAGATATAACTTTAGGGCAAGAATTCATATCACACAATGTCAAATTAAGACTATGACAAACTGCTGCGAGTAAAAAAGGCCTGGGGTTCATCAAGTAGTCTTCAGGTTAATCTTTGTGTCTTCCTTCATATTGTAACCATTGTCATACCTCAATTCTATATCATCAATATCGCTTTTCCAAGAGTGATCAAAGTATTTTGAAGGTGTATAAAGTCCTAAACCTGCGTCGCCACTTCTAAAAAAATTCACCCAATATTCTTCTACTTTGAAGCATTTCATGAATCATCCAAACAACGTGATAATAAGAGATATTCTGTTTTGTGACATTCAAAGTACAATCTAAGATCACGGTAAAATGCTTGCACATTTCACTTTTTGCAATTATTTTTTTCTCACTATCCGGCCAACATTTGTATCAATTCATTTTGAATTCTACATCCTAGACATGTAGCATAAGTCTCACTAGCCTTGGATACACGATATGCCTCTCAATATCGATCAAACCCGCATCATTTTAATCATTTCCAAGAAAATACCATATTATTTTCACATGAAGCTTTTCAACACTTCCTAATGCTAACTTATTTTTGCCAATCGCTAGTAATAAATAGCAATTACCTGCTGCAACATTTGTTTCCGGGTCGCCTTTCTTGTTGACTTGAACTGTATGCTTGCATCAATTATCTTACTTTTGTTAATCTTCTTTCCACCAAGCCAATCACCGTCATACATTCCATAATGTTCTTTACTACCATGACCCCCTTCAAAGAATGGTTCTAGATTATGTCAATCGTTGTAGCCCCTCTTTAGCTAATAAATCAATTCTCAAGTTACTTTTTCGGAACAACTTACAATGAAAAAAACAGAAAAAATTTTATCCAAAGAAATTTAGTATAATAGCCACCTTCGTCTATTTCTCACCATTTGGCAAAATTCTTCTATAGTGTGATGCATCAAATGTCTTTGGCATTATCTTTTAGGAAAAAGCGAGCATCTCTCTTAGGTCCTCTTCACTAAGAAATTCTAACTTTCTCTCGATCAATATTGTTCCACTTTCCCCTAATCATCAAGATTAGTCCTTGATTTATACTTCCCTGAACAAAAATCATCTTCTTCGTGGTTCAATCACTTTTCATTGTCATTTGATGCATGCATATCATAAATTTCAGCCACTTCTTCAAATCAAATTCATTATCCCCGGCCCACTTTTCCATCATCCAACTTTTTCACTTATCCCCTCAACCAATAAATTAGTGGCTTCGTTGTTTCTTTATGACTACTAGTTTATCATAACCAAAATATTTTTGATATCACCATCTGATTTTGAGTTAAATCTTCGATTCTTGCTCTTTTTCTTTTTTTACGCTTGATAACCAAACATATATTATAAGGACGCGATATTGAGAAATAATTTCAAATTAAAAACTAAATAAATAAATCAATTACTATCAATATTGATCAATGTAAAAAAAATTACATAAATAAATATAAATTACCTGATCGGAATTTTGAGGTTGACTTGAATGTATACACGATTTGTTCACTTTCTTGCAGAATGACAGGAAAGAAACTCACCGCCGCTGTAAAAGAAAAATAGGTATATGGCGGATTAATTAGCTATTCTAATTTAAGAAGCAATTAGTATGTGGGCTTTAAGGGATTAACCGGGCTTTAAGGCTTTAATAAGTGTGATTCAAGACTTAATATCATGTACTGGGAATAAGTGTGAGACTTTAATAAGCGTACTGGGAATAGCAAAAAGAAAAAGCATGCGACCCAGAGAATCAAACCTGAACCAGTGGTGAGATAGAGGTACATGGGGTACACCAGAATTTCTAAAATAAAATATACCTCAGATAATCATTTAAAAAAATATATTTTATTACGAGTAATTGTAAAAAATACTCTTAAATGTATCCCCCAAATTTCTAATTTTGTATCCCTCACTGCCTTGATCCTCAAGTGTTGAAAACGGTACAACATCGCGCCCACTTCACCACTTACATATTGTTTTCAATTTTACAAAATTATATATATATATATATATATATATATATATATATATATATATTTATACGCATATATAAACGGGCCCCAAAAAATGACAATTGCTGAATTTAACGGAAGTTCGCTCGACTCGTAGTTACCCATGGCTGTAGAGACATGACGCATTGACTTCCTTTTTGAGGGTGGTATGTTTGGGTGAAGAACTGGAATTTGACAATGTGATTATTGAAGAAGATGTTGAAGTTGCTGCCGTGGATGTCAATAACTCTAATGATTCAAGAATTTAATGTTCGGGGACTGCCTGAAGCTTGCAAGAATATTTTACATAATCTCTTCTTTATTTCTAAATTTGTTAAAACGAGTGTAAAAAAAATGACACACAAATTTGCTATAGGCCTATCACAATTACGCGAGCTCTGCTGTTGGGTAGATCACAAATTTTGAGTTTGCCTCACGCAAGAATTGCCGTTAATCGCACTCATCACGCGATTTTAGAATAATGAATCATACAAATAATAGAAACGCAATTATTCCTAAATAAGACGAATCACGCTCCCGATATTAACAACAGATTTTTTCTCTCAGATAAATAAGTTGGGTACTTTTCAACATAACAAGTTGCACACTTTTTAAATGCACTACGAATGACGCAAGATCTTTACGCATACAAACCTAAATTTCAAATTTTTAGCTCAAACTACTTGATGTTACTTGTTCTTGCGATAATAGAATATAAGTTTTACGAGGTTCGCTTTTTTTTTTTCATTTTATAAATCAAATATATTATTATGTTAGATTTTGCTGTACTACGCTGGGCCGAATAATTTTTGACATTTAATTAAATTAAAATAAAATTTTATTTAATTAGTTAATATTTATTGTGAAAATAAAATGTAATCTAAATATTCAAATGAGATTTTATATATCATTGTACTTTATTTTCTATAAACACATATAAAAGTTCTCACAATTTATATTTTAAATCAAATGCATCACATACTATAAATTTTGAAAACTTTCTTTATAAACAACAACATTTGTTGTATACTTGCAAGATTTCACATCGTATTAAGATACGTGATTTTCAATCATTTTTTGTCTTCGATTTCAGTAAACCGGTGGAATCGTCTGTGTGATAATCGCTTTTAAAAGATACAGAAACCCAATAATAGACAACAACAATTGACTTCGATTTTTATTTATCATCATCACAAAACATATTAATTCAGAAATTGTGTCCTCTTAAACATTAAAGACATTGTTTGTCCGAATTATTAATGTCATTCTTTGATGAATACCTTATTGTCAATATTTTCTTCCGTAAAATTATTTGTGCTTCAATAATATAATTTACAAGCTTTGTAACAATCAACCTTGCTCCATTGCACAAACTCCCGACTTTTTGATCAATATTTCTTGTAAGCATTATCGAAAACTTCTATTCAAGATCAAGTTGTGGTTTGTTAATCCCGAAACTGAATAGTTTAAAAAAATCGATAAACATTCATGATCGAGTCCGATTGACACTCTGCTCGCAAGACGTAACTAAAATGTGCACCCTATTATAACCAAAAATCATATGTAAGCTTTATATTAATGGATTCATATCACGATGTGTCCAAAGTATCTCAACTTAAATTATAAGCTACGCTCGTAAATATCAGATTATGGCTAAAATACGATCAATTCCCATCATAAATTAAATTTCTTCTAGACCAATATCTCGTGGAACACATACCCACTGGGCTCCAAACGATCATACTCAATTTTTAGAATCCATCCCATATGGAATATGAAGTTCAACCTTGCATCAAGGTATCCTCAACAGTATGCGTGTTCTTCAAGCGGCTTCATGCGTAGTTGTAGTAAACATATCTACATTGATATAATTGTCAAATAAATTTTATGGAATCGCTTTCTTCCCCACTTTCGGCTAACGCTTTTGTCGTTACTATGTCGACCCTTTTTAATATACTTGAACAAATACTTAATGGATTTACGTCGATTGCACCACCCAACATTAATATGTGCTTGGTACCTCTCAACAAAATTGAACTATAAGGTGTACCACAAAAGAATTATCAATAGTACTTCACCTTTCATCATAGTAGAACCATTACTTTCTTCATAAAAAGGATAATTTTCATCGTCTAACGTAGTTTCTTCATTTATATATTTGGAAAACGCTGGAACAATGATTTTCAACCATGCATGAGAGAGTTTATATTTGAAAGTTCGCCGTGACTATATCATATTATCTTCTAACCAAATCGCAATATCAAATCATCAACTTTAGATTTAGCTTAGTAGATATAATATGATAAATATCCTCGCCGTGGATTAGAATTGCTCCCACGCATTAATGTAGAGTAGAATGTGTACTAAGAGAAAATAAGGATAAATATCCTCGTGATTTGAAATCTCCATTAATTCTACTCTACTTTATCACACACTACTTTTTTTTATCTTTCAATACACTCACACATCATCTACATTTTTTTTTCAACACACCATGATAATATAATAATACCTTTCACATCAATCAACTTTTCCACCATCCAACCCTATAAAAATCTCAAAACAAAATACATTTTAATTATTCATCAAAATTTTAAATCCCTTGTATTTCAAAAGTCGTATCTTCTCCCGCCTCATTAGTGCCCAAACAAACACACCAATAGTTTCATGGTGCTACCATTGGTAGTTGGCTTTTTTTCCATTTTGGAGCAAACAAGCAATGGAAAATTTGGAGGGTTCTCAGTCTTTTACCAACTTTTACTTTCAACCACATATTTACTACCGCACAAATACACATGTATGTAGCATTACCAAATTCGTAGAGATAGTTTGAAAAAAACATGAAAATTTTAATTATTGTTATACTCTAAGAACTCAAATCCATAATTGAAAATATTATATATTATTTTACATAATTACTTTATAAATTTCTCGATATTGCTTCTATCACGTGACTCATAATTTTTCAGATTCCACAATAAAAATATAACTATATTCACGATTTAGAAAATTTGAAATGAATTAACCGTAGATACATAAGTAATGAACATGCATGACAATAGATAATAAATAAATTATAAAATAGTATATTACCAATTCTGAAGTACTTAAAGAATTTACTTCATTCCTTTGAGTATTTAAATGTGAATGTCCGTGTTCTAATGATGATCTCCTCTCGATTTATTTTTCTCATTCAAACTGCTTTTTCTTTTAACTTAATTTAGCATAGCTTTTTTCTTTATCTGGTATATAAAATATGTGAAACATCAATTTAATAAAAAGCAAGTTATAATTTTAAAAATCATTAATTAATAATTAGTGAAGAAAAAATTTAATAATTTGAGTTCATTTTTATACTTTGGTGAGCAATTTATCAAGAGATATAACTCGACGCATAACCGATAATCGGGTTAAATATTGCTATTGATTATAAGATAAAAAAAATTAAATAGAAGCGTTAAGTAGCTTAATTATTAATTATTCGTTGAATTATGATATAGTAGTTGAGTACTACCGTTCTCTAAGTCAGATAACACAATGACATATCTATATGACAATTGAGTTCATTTCTTATACTCTGGAGATAATGACGTAAGAGATTTAACCTTTGGACGCACAACTCGATACTGATTAAATATTGCTATTGGATTATAAGATAAAAAATTAAATAGTTAATTAGCTTAAATATTAATTATTCATTGAAATTATGATGTAGTAGTTGATCACTTACTACTTGTTAAGTCAGATAATGACAATGACAGAAAAATGAGCTTCTGAACAAAAAAAAAAAAACTGTATATGTTAAATATTATAAAATTTTTAAAGATTTTACTTATAGTTACATAGTTTGTACGTAATACTATGTTACATTTTGCATTGATGGTTGCTTATCTCACGTGGGAACATGTCCGTCAGAATCCTAGAATAAACATTTATTTTTAAATAAATATTTTTTTAATATCAAGTAATTTAGTTCTATTCATTCATAAAAATATTACCTTAATTACTAATTGTGAATAACCCTCAATTCATATAAAATCCTCTGTTTTATAATCTTGCAATTTGGCGAAGAGTTATTTATGGTACAATACTCATCTTTCAAAATCTTTAACATTCATTTTAAATTCATCTCTACCATTAAATTTATAAGTTTGACTTATTTATTGTATAATTTTAATTTCACCATTCATTTATCTAATTTAATTTATACTCATTTAATTTTCTAGGTTATTTATTGATTTTCACCTCTACGCCTTCCTTATCCATCATTCTTCTTATGAAATTAAATACATAATAATATAAACTCCATAATTTATAATTTTAAATAAAAAATAAATTTAAATATTCATATAATATTAGAAATAAAATTACATCTATAATTGAATTAATCAAAATAATTTAATGTTTGAATATTCAATCTAAAACTAATAATATAAAGACTATTTTAATCCCAAATAGCATGTAGTGTTACGCCTAGTGAAATACATTACATAATTTTTTTATAAAACACATCTTTACCAATGTTAGATGTATTTGAAGATAACCTCTATTCAATGGAGTCCTATAATATTTGAATCTTCAAATGTTAATCTTTGTGTTATAGACGTTATTATTCTTTCCATTTATATGAACTTCAATGTAGACATATACTGTGTGTATCTCGATTTCAATTGTTTTAAAAAATATTTAATATAATTGATTATAAATAATTTTAAAAATAATTAATAAATTATAAAAAAATAAATGACCTAATTCCTTTTGTATCGACATTGGGTCTAAAAAAGATATTCGACATAGCAGTTTTTCAATGAATGTGAAATGTGAATTTAATTATCCCAAAATATTTACATTCAATTCTTTATTCTAAAAAATAATTCATTTATTTGTCTAATAATCAAATGATTTACATTTATAAATATTTTAACACACATACATTATTAAAATATTTAAATAAATTAGACTAAGAAAATTATATTCAATTAGTAATTACATATTCCATAAAAAAAATTGTATCTAATTATATATAATTGATTCTTTGTATAATTTGCAATTATTTATAATCAACTATCAATATCAATATTAAATATAAATTAACTTATATAAAGAAATAAAATCAAAATAATACCACCTATGCAAATAAATTTAGAAATAATATTTATTTAATATTTTTTAATGATAAGGAAAACTAAAATCTTAAAATTCTGATTAAATATACATTTATAGGTTTAGTTGTTATAATAATTTTTGTTCAAAGTTGCAAGAATTTGTTTATCCATATAAAAAAAATTGAGTTACATATTTATTTAATTATAGATTATTTTGAAATCTTGAAAGTTTGGATTAGTTATAAATTTAAATCCATCCTATAATATTATCTGAAATAATAAAGTGTTAGTTGTTATATAAATTCATACTCCAATTCTTGATATTAGATAGCTTTTTCCAAAAAAAAAAAAAAACTTTAAATCATACAATAGTCGAGGATACTATAGTATCTTGATCAATTTTTACCTATTTTATTTTAAATAATTTTCCTAAAAAAATTAAAGATTAAATATTTAATCTAAAATGTACAATTTTTTGTAACAATACAAATTGAATATTAACATTCCTAAAAATAATTAAATCTCGATAAGAATAAGAAATATTAGATCAAAATTTGATTAATATTTAATTTAGATTTTATTTTAAATAAATTTCTATAAAAAATTAGAAGATTAAAAGTAATAATAAGAGTGACACTTTAAATCTGCCTCACTGGCTTAAGACAAATGCCTCAATAAATCAATTGAAATTTGACTGTTAATATAGTATTGTCAACTAATTATTAAAGGTACCTTTGTGAATCGATTTCTTGAAAATTTGTTCAACTAATCAATTTTCACAAATTTTATTATATATTGAGTGTATTTACATTGCATAACATTAATTATTTTATAATACGCAATTTATATGTTAATTAAGCATACATATCTGAATTATCGATTAACTATGAATTTAGAAAAGAAAAAAATTCGAATCAAATAATTTAAAAATATATCATATAAATATAAATAAATACATATTATATATATTAATTATGTCAATGAAATAAATTGAATCGCTATTATTGCAATTTTTTTCTTTTTATAGATACGCGATAAAAAAAAAAATTCATAGTTTATCAAAAATAAGATAACCATGGTTATAGATATTAGTCAAAATATTTTCTATAATTGATCCGAGTTTCAATATGAAATCAATAATTTGAGATTGATTGTTCTTGAATTCTGGTAATATTAACTAATATTGTTAATTCTATTGCAATGATTTCTGGAAAAATATACCTAAATCTCCATAAATTTTGGAATGAAATCTATGACTTCGCCCATAAAAAAAAATTAGATAGGCAAGAGATCATAGAATAAAAATTCATGGACAAATGTATTGACTATGTTAAAAATTTACTATATGCAATGAAATTATAGTTGAAGAAAAGATCACTATTACAATATTATAAAATTAGATCATATTCTAATAAAGTATATTTAAGAGACGAATATCAATTACATTAGAATACAAAAATTTAAACATTAAACGTAAACTGTTAATATGTTATCGACTTCATTGTAGACATCAACCATCTTTCATGTATTCATTTCCACGGTAATCTTCTCGCTTCCAAAACAATCTTCTCAACGTAGATATTATAAATTAAAAAGAAACACGTTTATTAGAATCAAAACAATGCATTAAAATATGAACAAAATAGAAATAAAGAAATCACATTGTTCTCCCAGTAAAGTAATCTTCTTCCACAATAATAATCTAAATTTGAAAATCACAAAACAATTATTATTAAATTACTGCAAAAAAAAAAAAGAAACAACAAATGCAAAATGATGCAAATAATAAAAGAAACCGACACCAACAAATACGATCTAACAAATAATATATATTGGCCATTTTAACAAATGGGAAATATGATAATAAACCCAAGATGACTTACAAAAGTTAATTGGCTGAGAATTTGAGATGAAGAGAGGAGAAACAATAACAGAATTCCGAGAAACGAATAAGTAGATACCACAATTTATAAGAAATGCTAACACAAAATCAACTACCGGTGATTAAAACAACACAAAAAAGTAAAAACGAATTAAAGAGATTTAAAATAGAAGTGAATACGATTACTAATATCAATTGGCTATATCATTTTACGACTCGGCCACATCATTTTATCGATTCTTCGTGATTATGCAGAGATTATATATATTAATATTTTTGGTGAAATTATACTAATATTTGTTTTAATACGTTGCATCAGGATCCCCCACTGTTATTTTTTACACATTCAGCTTAGTAATTTGTATTCAATGCATTTGTTTCACATCAACTTTGTAATGTTTATTCTAAAAAAATACACACAAATTTAGTAATAAATTAAATGAATTTATAATGGAAATATACAAATCATCCTGACGTTATGATTAATTATAAATCATCATGGATATGATGGAGGCCTTTAAGTCACCTAACACAAGGAAAAATCAGAAAAGAAGATCATTATTATTAGTAGTGATAAATAAACAATCCCATTTTCTCTCTCTCTGCTGTTACCAGAGAGAGAGAGAGAAGTATAGCGAGTGTTCCTAAAAGGCGAATCAGCAGGAACTCCGGATTTTAGATTAATAGATAGAACAAGGAAATAACAAGGAAAAAATTAGGGCGATCTGAACGGAAATGGGGACACTTCAGACATGGAGAAAAGCGCACGGCGCTCTTAAAGACCAAACCAAAGTCGGTTTTACCACGTGAACTCCGATTTCAAGGTTTCTCTGTTTTCTTTTTTTGCATTTCTTCGTCTGCTTTTTTCTTCATCTTCTTGCGTGTTATCCAACTATCGAATTTTATATGTTCGTGTGTTTGAGGGGAGTGGTTATGCCAAATTGGGGTGGGGGGATCAAAATAATGACAAAATTTGATCAGATTCTGGGTTCTGATCTTGTTGATGCTGATTTCTCTCTCATGCGTGGATTACTGAAAATAGGAGGGTGATCAAGAAAATTCATGATTTTAGATGATTTTCATTTTTATTTATTTTTTCAATTTATATCTGATTTTCTTTTTTGGGTATTGAAAAAGATGTTGATGTGGCGGGATCGTTAAGGCTAAATCATGTGGAGGTCCAATTGAAAGAGAGACATCTCAGAGTGAGTATTTCATTTCTTTTGTTCTTCAGTTATTCATGTCAGATCCAATAATTGTGGTGTTAACGTTTTTTGTTTCTGTATATATGGAGGCAATTTTGCCTTGTTGGTTGTTGCAGATATGTATTAACTGGGTTTGCTAAATTGTATTTCTTTGGTTGTATAGGGGAAAGCGTCTGATTTCTGGGGTTTCTTTGGTATACAGTCCTGAGGGTTTCTAATTTGGTTTAGAGCGATTTCGGAAAATTCTCTGTGAATTTTTATGTCTTGGGATCTTTTATGAACATGCCACTTTGATTTTCTTGAAATGTACTGTAAGTACATAAATACTGGGGTTGGGATTTCAGGTTGCAGAATTTCCGCCTTATATTGGCATCCAAATATGCCAAAACAATATCAAGGGTTTACCGTAACCTATGTTTGTTTTTAAGGGGATAATTAGCTTTATCACTTAAGGGAGAAATGAGTGGGTTTGGAATTATGGTATAGTGGATTGATGCTTCAGAAATTTTACGTTACATCAGCAATGCGAATTGCGGCGGATGTCGCCAGTACTGCATTCATGCAATTTGGTAGACGATTACGGGTTAATAACTGGATTTGGTAAGTGGATACTGATGTAATGTCAATAATATTTTTAATGCTTCTTTATTTTCTGATGACGGACTATCATGTTTTCATTCTGAAATTAATGATGCTAAAATTTCAGTTAAACATGTTTACAGGTGGACCTATGTTTAAGATCAGTATTTCTTTTGTTCCTTAATTTGAGTGCAATATTTCTTTTTCAATTTTTGATTTGGATTATTAGCTTTATATTATTGTAGACTTGCATTACAGTTGAAATAGACAAGGTGAATCAATATGGCTTTTAATTTCTTGTTTCAGTATGTCAACAGGAACTTTTTTAAATTTTCGATGAGCCTATAGAAAATAGTCAAATTGGTAATTGCAATTGAATTAATCATATTTTCCGGTGAATTAACTAATTTTTAACTTTTGCTCTGTGTATGCTTTATCTTTGTGCAATGCTATTTTCTTGTAATCATTGATGATATTATTTGCTTTACTTCTTTTGCTTCCTTGCCTATTCCATTTAGTTCAATTTCAGGTTTAACCAAGTTTGTTGGTATAATATCAGTTTGTGTTGTTTCTGGGTTTTCTGTCACAGCTGCACCTGAAAACCCTAATAGTTATTCATAGAACATTGAGAGAAGGTGACCCAACATTTAGGAGGAGCTTGAATTTCCAACAGAGAGGTCAGTGTCCTCCAAATGTCCAATTTCATGATGATTCAGTTCATTGGCAAGTGGCAATCTTTTGTATAATTTATGAATTGGTTTTTCCAAATTTTCCCTTCCCCTACAGTATTGACTTAGTACTTTTTTGCTTGTAAAAGAGAGTAAAAAACAAGTAACGATTGTTTCCGAATCAGAGGCAATACATATATCTCTCTTCTTTTCAGCTTGGGATTACCTGCTTGGCACGGATTTATGCACTCTTCTTGAAGAACGATTAGAATGCTTTTAGGTTCTCAAGTATGACATTAGTTGAAATTTTCCTAGGCTTCTAATACCAGGCCAAGATAAGGTGTGTTTTTAGTTTTATAAGGAGTATATGTTTGTTGTACTGCCTGCTCTAGGTAAATTAATGAGGTATATGATATATACATTTATGTATATTTTAAATAATCCTCTTCAGATTTGCTCATATTTCCTTTTGCAATATGCCAATATCCCACCTTTCTTTTCTTTTAATGAAAAATTTATTTCTAGATTAGATTTTCTTTGTTCCATTAATATAATTACGTGGGCCTACTAATTATCAACAATCTTTTCATTATTTAAAAATGGCAAAACTTGTGTGAGACTGCTTTCAACTAGCTTTAAATTAACATCCATCCTTCCAAAAGTGTTAAAGGCCATTCTTAAATTACGCCCGCCTTACCGCGAGTATGTGGTCTCATGCAAGACTTTACTCAATTTTTAATTTTATTTTTTTATTAAGAATAGTTTTTTTTCTTCACTAAAATTCTACTCTTTGAAGAGCCTACCTACTAATTCTCAACAACTATTTTACGGGATAAAGTATAAAGATATGCAAATTTTGTAAAGTCAAGTCATACAGAAACTTTTTCCCAAGGCAATCAAGATGTGAAAAGATTATAAGAGAAAATACATGTTGGGTAACAATCAACAATTTGTTTACTCTACAAAGGTTTGGGTTGGGATAATTGAGGGAGAAGGAATGAGAAATAGAATGATGGGCACTTGGTGTAGTGGAGGAAAAGGAACTAAACCTCACTTTTGAAAATTCCACCATTCTCTCTCCTAAATTGGGGGAATGAAAAATCCAGTTTCTCACACCAATATTTCCCATTCCTTATTTTAATTTGATAATATTTTAATTGGGGTCACTTATGAGGTCTTAGTTCCATACATAATTATTCTTAAAGTCATCACAATATGCTTAGTATTGACTTGTAACATTGAGAGGTGTTAACTTGCTTTATTAATTTGTTTTCAGGTTACAGCAAAACCAGAGACTTGGACAGTGAAGAACTTTTGGAGCATTTTATTATTTTGCAAACAGCTGCTATATCGCCTTATTGATGCCGGGTATTTCTGAATCTCTTCGACTACTGCCATTTCATTATAACATTTTTTCAAGTTTGAACGTTTATGCCACCCATATTATCATTCTGAGTTTTTGAGTCGAGTTAACTACTTTTTACCATCCTTTATTGATTTACAGCCTGAAGGGCAGCCAGGCAATTATGCAATCTAGCACGCCTCGTTTTGGTACATGTTTCTTCTCTTCACCCCTCACGATTTCCACCCCCATTCTTATCCATAATTATGTAATATATTAGTTTTTATGAGTGAACTGAGTACATCTATTGAATTTAAGACTGATTGTCCATGTTTTGTGGTTTCAGGTGCTCAAAGAGTTTAAAATATACTCAAAGCGTAAATGATGGGATAATTAATCTTGTTGACAAGGTAAGTGGAATAAAGTTGTAGGTTTACCTATTTGCTTAGTTGATGTTTGTATTTGCTTAATAAAGAACGGACCTACCTGATTTTGGGATTCAGTTTTTTGAGATGCCAAGACATGAAGCCATTAAAGCCTCTTTGATATCTACAAAAGTAGCTGGCCAGCAGGTAGTTTCTTTGCTCAGAAGTATGAGTTGTTTTTCCTAGTGGTATTAGGTTATCAAGTGTTATTCTTTATATTAATGGTTTGGTTCTTATTTCAGGCCAATAACCTTTCTGATTTTTACGGTTTGCAAAGGGCTCAACTTGCTAGAAATTTCCAATTCCTGTGTTGAGAGAGTAGTAATTTTGTAGAAGATTTGGTGCTCTATGACTGGGTATCTTAGTTATCTTGATATCTCGAGTTGATGGGTTGCTATGTTGTGGTTTCAGCTCCACAGTCCTTTTTAGTGACCATGGAGGAGCACATAGAAGCACCGAGGATGGTTTCTGTTTCAAGTGTGCCCCTTGGTTAGCTTTTCTTATTAAAAGCAGTCAATATTGGTAGCAAAATTTTTGTTTATAAGGATTATATAATGATTTTCTGCTGTTTATCAATACCATTAAGAACATTTGTACAATGCCAGGAATACCTAAAGACTGATGTTGACCTGCCAAGGAAGGACGCTTTCACCTTCTGAAGAGAGATTTCAGACAAAGTTCCGCTTTGATAAACACTCACCACCACCTCCTGATGATGAAGTTGATCTCAACTCCAGAGGCGCCAGTTCTCTCCTCCAGGACCAACCAATTTGGATAGACTATTTGTTGGTGAGTTTTTAATACTATAAATACTTGAAGGTGACTTTATGCCTTTGTTCATTTTCTCCTTTTCAATTTATTATGTCCTCTATTTTGTTGGGTAAATTATTCAGGGATTGAATATGAATAATACCTATAGGCCATCTGCTATTGAGGATAGTAATGCCTTGGCTTTAGCTAAGGTTCCATCTGGTTATATTCCATATATAATTATATCTTTTGTGCTTAATTGCAAACTTTTGACTTTCCAAGGAAAATGTATTGATATTCGCATTTCCAGCAATACACCATTTGACTATGATGCTTCTCAAGCTAATAATTTGACCCTACTGTGGGAATCACCGGTGATTACTCCCAGCACCAACTTGTCGCCAGTTCAGAGAGGCAATTGGTATGGCCCCTGTTTTGATTATTATTTTTTAGTACAATGCCCATATGGCCATATGTGTATCCTTTGTGCATGACTGAACATTATTTGGTAGAATCTAGTTATTACTGGTAGAGTGCATGGTGGGGCATCTCAGCAAGAATTCTGATAATCTATAAATAATGCATTGACACTGACATAGAAGCACTTATCCTTGAGGTGCATAATTGTGAAGTTTAAATCAATTTAAGGAAGAGATTGCTCAGAACAGAAATGTTTTAAAGTAACTTGATAACATTGAAATGCTAAAGCAGTTTATCTTCAGTCCGATAAAATTGTGAAATATTATTCATGTAAATTCTTTTGTGCCTCATTTTGTGATTTTTCAAACTAAAAATCAACAAGTAGTATAAACATCGCAGATGCACTTTATTCGTGTTGTGAAGCTGGAACAGCTGAAAGCCAAGGAACTATACATTCCATTACAGCTGAAGATTTATTTCTTGACCAATTCTTCCAGAACACCTTATTTAGCATGCACTAAGAACTCCGGATTTTGATAGAAAGAGTATGTATTCATACAATACAATACACTCTATGAAGTTGATTGAAAAATCAGATCAATGTTTGACCCTCAAAACCTAATCTAATTTTTTCCTACTCAAATTGATGCACGCACATATTCAGTTGCACAAATATCATTTTTTTATGTACACTATCGCCAATGGTAAAGTGATTATCCAACCCCACATAGGTAACCTAGTGGATGTCTCATCCTGTTGTGCAAATAATAAAATTCGAGAAAGGAAAAACATTAATGAGCCGAGTCGGTTCATACTGATTGTAGAAAAACTCGAATCTAAAACTCAACTCTAACTAGATCAAGCTTCAATTTTTGAACTCGATCGATAACTTCCGAACATTAATTAGATATTTTAATTTACTTATAATTAGTGCATATTTCTAAATAATCTGCACATTGGTGGATAAAATAGTAAATTATGTGTGCTCGATTGCTCACTCAGGCGCCTACTTTAGTAGCTTTTGGGCTGAGCTTCCACTCAATTAAATTCTAATTGGCTGTAGTTTTCTGAGTCGGAGCACGCAGGTAGGTTGGTGATCTGGTTTTGACTTCACTACAATCTCTATTCGAGGGGGGCAGTTGGTATTTTTTTCTGCTTTTACCAAATGCTAAGCTATGCATATCTGAATTCAGGCTGGTGGATCAGATACACTCCTCCCTCATGCCTATAATGATGAAGGTGCATGCAGAGCATCACAGCAACCAGTATATTTGGAGCCCGCCCCCAACCTGTTTGGAAGTCAGTGACCTGCTCGCTATCTCTCAAGTAATGATCCTAGTTCTCACATAAATAAGTATGGGCACCATGCCCCAGCATCAAAACAATCCATTTGGTCCGGTTCAACCGGCCATCCACAGGCCCAACAACAGCCACATATTTGATGATGGTAATTCACAGAACCCTTGCGATACGGGTTTTGGAGCGCTCTCGCCCCACCTGCTCCGCTCCTGTTCACCCGCAGGCTACCAATCCGTTTGGGGAGCACTAACTTATAGTAGATGCATATATAAAGGATGTAATTTAATCGGCGGTTAGTTGATTTTGATATATATTGGAATGAGTGAGAAGTGTGGAAGTAGTGTGAACTATAAGTGCAGAGGAGTTGGTTTGAGAAATTGTAATACTTGAGTGTTGTAAAGATATTCAGTGCTTAGAAAGTATATTTTGTTGAAATGACACTCCATTCTATTTTCTCTTATATTTGTTCCAAATTATCTCTTTTTTATGTACCTCTTTTTTTTGTGCTTGTGCTGTCTTACTTTTAGCTCGTTTGTTTAACACTTGGTTTTGTCTATAACTAAATACCATATTTGTACTATTTTGCGCCTTTTGTCACAAGGTTGTTATTTCAGAAAATTTTAAATGTAAAAGTCGTAGTTTGAGACGGTTTATGATCGCCATTGAAGATTGAATATGAAAAGCTAATGACAAATTTGTTCAGAATTATCTTGCTAGCAGTCCTTCCGACTTGGAAATTTCTTGCATAATAATAACTGATTTTTTTTTTTTATTTTACTATGGGAGATTTTGTTAATTTGAAACTATCCTAACTTTAATGAATTTGTTTGATCTTCCTATGTATTTAAATCATTTGAGTTTACTAAATTTTTAGGCCAATTGGTTTAGTCTTTAATGATGTTTCAAGATAGTATTCTATGCTTTCGCATTGTTAATCTATAAAATAAGATCATTTATTAAGGAAATCTATGACTACGACAAGCGCCTACTGGTCAATAATAAAAATAATAATAATATAAGAACGAGAACTTGGAATTGTTCTTTAGATTTATTGATTTATTACAACGCCTTTGTTGGGTCACATCACATTAGTATGAGTTCAAAGTTCAAACCCACGCCCTAAGACAAAGTATTGACGAAAAGTCTACAAAAAAATTTATAAATTGATTAAAGTAAAATTATATTATTAAAAGACATTAATTGTAATAATTTTTTTATCAAAATTAATTGTAATAATTCGAAAGCGCCGATTTTTACTATAAAGCAGATTATTCAAAATACTTAAAATATTCGGATTTAATGTATGTTGCAAGATGATAATGATAATCACACAAGGATTTATATTACAAAATTATATTAATCGCCCTGTAAAAAAGGAACCAGTTTCATGGTAAATAAATTTCACAATGATACCAACTCTAATAAAAAATAACTACCCTAATTATTATTATTATTATTATTATTATTATCAATTGTAGTAATATTAATTGTTGAATCGAATCCAAATTACAATATTTTTTTTATGAGCTGGTCTCTTATAAACATTATTAATATTTTTTTGTTAAAAGAATTAATATCTATTAAAAAATACACACAAATTGTACCGTAGATTGTGTAAATATAAGTTTTATCTTTTTTAATAACTTAAAACAATTAAATATAAAGAAGGTATAGTTAGTATTCTGGATTAGAAATACAATGTAATAAATGTAATCAATTGAATGATAAGGGAGGTCCCTCAGTATAATTTACCTAAATAACTACTTATATAAAAAATTAATTTGTTTATTGGGTGATGGCTTTCCAACTAAGTAAGATACGGATCATAACATAAATCATAATTACATCTACCATAAAATCTTTTATATTTAATTTGTTTTATATCTTCAATGAATTCTTCTTATTTATAATTCTCTTCACAGGTGCACGAGTTATAATTTTGGTGGTAAATGTCTTACCAATGGTGCTTAAAAACTCTTCTGACAAATTATGAACATATTATGGTTTAAAAATCGAATCCTCTTTTTTTGCCCTGTGTCGGCAATCAGAGTAGGTGGATAGCATAATTATAAACATGATTTAATATTTCAGAAGAGTAGATATTTAATGCTAGTTTCAAGGAACGATCTCACACCTCGGTATGTCTCCAATTTTTTTGTTGACTTTCTCTCCACGCTAAGCCATGCAGAAAGAGGCCTCATGTTATCGAATACACCGCATTATACAATAAGTATTTTAAAGTTTCGCACTATATAAAATGTAAACGCGTTAACTATTCCAAACAAGCATTTAATTACGCTCCCATATATTAACAATCGTGACTTTCTCGTATAAATAAATCGCACTTCTTTCAACATAATAAATCGCACTTCTAAACGTATTTGTTACATCGCCAAGACCGATGACAACATCTAAATTTGCTCATACTGCATTACATCTCAATTTATATACCATCCGATCGTTATTTGCATATATCCCCAATTTATATACCATCTGATTTATGGAACAAAGCTACAGATGTGTAGCAATAAAACATATTTCTACCTTTTTGGAGGATTCGTCTCCACAATATTTTATTGATGCATATTTGGAAGCTGGTTGTTAAGATTAAGAGGTAATTTTATTCGTATAATGCATTTGTAAAATATACAAAAAATTATAATATTATTTTATAATTTCATTATAATTTTTATGTACTTCCATTCAACTTTATACAATAGTGTGCTTTTAATAGTATTAGTTGCTTGGTTAATAAATTATAGTGCTATTTTTACTAAATAAAATAATATTTTGTGAAATAATTAAAGTCTTAAAATTATACAATAAAGAATTACACAAAAATATGGAGAAAGTAGATAAATTCATTAACACATTTTTTAGAAGAAATGAGAATGTTCTTTATTTAATAAATACAAACTCTCATGTATATTATATAAACCGGATATCATTATTTTCATAAACTATACCTCTACAATGCTTAACGCCATGATCTCAATTTTGCGTGTCAGAATTTATATCAATCGACAGCTTTATAAATATTAATTTATAAGTATAGTGGTATACATTTATATTATGAACAAGTTTTATCATAAATATAATTTTAATAAATAAATAAAAAATTGCAAAATTTTCAAATAATGATGAGATTTTTAGTAATATTTAAAAACTAAGAGGAGATTTCGTGCAATGAATTTATTTAACGAGAGGGTAAATTAATTATCGGTTAATCTTAATTATACTCTTTACTAGAGAAAAACTGCAATATCCTTGCCAGATCTTTACCGATCTAATATTAGTCTTTATCTTTTTTATTTTATCACATACGGCCATTTCATTATCGATTTAATTTCCACCTAAACGCTATATAAAGTCACGAGACCAAGCACATAGGTCCACGCCACGCCCTCTCATCACCCAAGTAGACTCAAATTGGAGGGAAATGGAGTGGCAATCCCGACATTTTATTTATTCTTAGGCTGTATGATAATTAATTAAACCAAACCCTTAAACTAACCAGTAATATCAAGCTACAGAAATAAAGCCGTAATGCTAAAATCACATAAACACTAAAAATTTCAAACGGTAAAAATCGATCTACGACTGTCAAATATATAATGAAATAATGAAATTTTTTATGTGTCAAATATATTAACCCTAAACCAGCACCATACAAATCACTCCCCAAATTAAGCCTTCAAATTCTTTCATCAATGCTTCCCATAACTAAATCACCTCCAAACCATATGCAATCGTTATCATCGACAAGCCCTCCTTTTTGATTTCCCGCAGCATTGAGATTCGAAATGTAAAGAAAAAAAAATCTACGTATTCTTTTCTAAATTGAACCCTAAATTGAGAAGAGACTTAGATTGCAGAACAAGTAGTATATTCAAGAGAGAAGGAAACCTTGAGCTTAATGATTGGTTGAACTCAAACCTTTCGACTGCCTCTAATGGCTTCATGCTGCAGATGATCTCTTAATTGTGAGAAACATGTTACTTATGAAAATAGATTTATATCCCACCAAAAATAAAATACCAATAAAATAATGCTAAAAAGAGTAATGACGTAATTTATTTAATGATCGCGGAATACCGTGGTAAGTTAATTCATCACAGCAAAAGATGTGTCAATTTCGACGACTTTGTAACGCTTCCCAAGGAGCGACTAAATTTAATAACGAAATGACTATATGCCATTAAATAAAAAAGAGCAAAGATCTATTATCGAATTCCAGAAGATATACGATTATACATGTGATTTTTTCTCGTCTTTACTATCAAGAAAATGTTTCCTGCTGCAAAAGTTGAAATCAACAAGAAACAGAAACAATAATGAACAAAAAATAAAAATGAAGAAGAGGGTAACTTACAATTTACAAGTAGCAAAAAAGATACTGAATATAAAACTGTAGGTATTGGATCGGAAAGCAAAAAAAGAGAGGAACGAAAAAAGTATGAGGTCCAGCATCTGTCATCCTCTTTAATGGGGCCCATGTAGTGGCCCATCAACACATTTTCTTGTTTGGTGGGGGCCCATCCCATTTGATGCCCAAGGACAAGCAGGGCACTGGTTTTTGGGTAAAGCAAAGGTGTTTTGGATCCAGTCAAGTTGATAACACCTCCCATTCCTATTTCCATTCTCACCTCTTTTCTCTGTGTTATTTGCCAACCCTTAATAATTTAGTTGCCTTGTCAAAAAATAAATAATAATAATAATTTAGTTGCCAAGATATTATTCAATTTGTTAATAATAATAATAATAATCATTTAAGTACGAGATAAACAATTTGGAATGAGCCTTAAAAGTGAGGAGCGTATCAATAAGATAAATTAGGACAAAGAAAGTAAAAGAATTGAACGTTAAAATTGTTGGAGGCTTTTAATAATTGAAGGAAACTGGTGATTTTTTAATATGTAGCATTTAAACAAAAATTCTGGCCTGGGAGATCTATATTAACATCCATAAATTTGTCACTGGACAATGCATTCATACAATTTAGATTCACATAAAAAAAATCTTTTATTTTAGAACCTTTTTTTTTACTACAAATCCATTTTGTTGGATGGAGCCTTTGTGGATTATTATTTAGATCTATTGTGATAAAAATAGGATAAATAATTGGAAGTCTGAATTAATTTAAATTGAATTAGAATTAGTTGACTTCTGCATTAGATACTTGCTATATTTATATACACATTTCAAAACACTTTTTCAAATCCATAATCATTTTTTTTATGTGCATTGAAAATTAAATAATTAGGGCTTTATAAGTCATGTGAAATGATTGTGGAAAACTGAAATGAAGTTGAGATATGGATGAAATAAGAATAGTTAAGATGGATAAAAATCCACAATAATAAAATTAATTTCTAGACTTATGGACAAATTCTACTGATTTGGAATTAATTACTCTCAGCTTATACTCATTCTTGTATAAATTTGGTGGGTTTGAAATGCAAATTGGAAAATTTTATTTATTCCAAATTAACTGATTTTATATGCCTGATTTTCGAATTTATGTGATTATGAACTCTTTTCAGTTTTTCTTGATTCCGTGTTTTTATTTCATGAATTTGATTCAGTCCCACTTGAATGCAGCAAATATTTATTATTCATATGAAAAACGAATTGCTAAACTTCACAAAATTCATGAAGGCCTGCTGTTTTATGAAAATTCTCTTTAATCTGTCACTTAATAATGACTATTTTCTCTTCTTTTTATTAAAGTTTGCAAATTTTGTTTGGCTGTCTCCTTGTTCAAATCGCCCATTTTCTTATATTTAACAAATTACTCTTTTCCTCACTTCTTCTAATTCTTTCTCTCTAAAAATCTGAATAGTTCAGATTCTGCTACTTCTGTTTTTCTTTTCTTCTCTCTTATTTGCTTAATTCTGTTTAAAACTTTTAAATATTGTTTATCACTTTATTTCTCTTGTTTATCATCTCTGTGCAAACAAACAGAAAGTAGAATCCAAAACATGGCAGCAAACAGATTTGCAACCATGTTGTACAGAAACACCAACAAAATTACGCTATTCTCATACGCAGTTTCTCGAATGGACTTGATCGTCCTTCTCCTTTTAAATTCTGTTTTCCTATTTGATTATCAAATTCGCCGAGTTTTTTGGGCTAAAACCCCTGTGTTTATGGTGTACTTCAGAATCGACCATGTCTTGATCCTGCAAAAAGGGGATAAACATGTATAGGATCTCCTTTGTGAAGTCCACGCAGCGAGATTTCGAAATTGGGGTACTGTTCGAGCTATCGCAAAATTGGCTGAATCGCTGGATATGTGTGGAGGGATTGCTTATTCTCGAGGCCGGAATTTCGGGGATCGTCGAAGAATTTTACGTTATTTCCGATGATGGAATTGGGGATGACCTAATGGTAAAGAAATGGTGGGTGAGAATGGTGAGGTAAGAATGAGTTGTTCTGCATAGGGGTAAGTTTTGGATAATAATAGTAATAAATATTCATCTTATACCTGCTTAAACATCCTCTTGGGATATTTTGAATGTGGGCAGAAAGAAATTTTGATTACTGAGACAGGGGATTGCGATGATAATCACAGTCAAGATGGTGTGATTCCAAATGGTATCAGATTTTGGAGATAATGAAAAGGTTGTGGAAATTAAGCATCGCAAATCATGTGATTAGTGAATTTGATGGGAATTTTAAGAAATGAAAGAAAACAAATGAGGGGGAGAAGGTTTTATTTCATTAACTTGAATGAGTCGAAAGATGAGGAGAGAGAAATTGAAGTTCAGAATGAGAAAACTCAATTTGTTCAAGTGGTAGATAAATCAGTAAGTGTGTGCTGAAGAAGATATTCCAGTTGAAACTTCAGCATCTGAGTACTTTCTGGACTATAGTGGTCACACATTAGTTCAAATTCGAGTTGGTCGATTCGGTGGTGGAAGAGCACAAGGATCGATATTAATCTGGATTCTGAAGTTCAGGGAAGAAAAGGGAGGCGCATTGGTTGTGGAGAATGGAACTATTGAGAAAATGAGCTATTTATTGATGTTGATATCAAATGAGGAACCTAAGTATTCATTGCTTGATGCCATGGACATAGAAGAAAATGAGAATTGTCTTTGTTTTTCATGCGAAGGAGACTCATTTGGTGTCGTCGGAGTTTGAGAATTTTTTTATGTCTTCCCACTAGCCCGATGGCCAGCCTGCAGAAGCAAGTGATGTTCTTTGCGATTGGTGGAAGGCCCGGACGAGCATTTGGATATTCGGGATATACATTTTCTTTTATTTTTCTTGAAATTACTTGCTGTTTAGAATTGTTTCTTGAAGATTTTGAGTAAGAAATGTGAAGGTAAAACTGGGGAATGAATGCCCTTTCTCTAGATAACATAGCATGTGGAAGAAGCTGCTCCAGGCAAACTATGAAAATGAGGTGATGTCTCAATTGAACTGAAATTCTGATTTAGATATAACAGACGAAATGCAAATCCAAGATTATGTTCATTCATATAACGCATTCCTGATAGTCCTTCAATGTTCTCCAATTTTGGTGATTATGGTAATTTCTGAACCTACCTAGTTATCTACTAATGCTATTGATTCTTTACATTTTCTTAATTTTAGCTCAGAATTTGTTCTATTAGGTTCTACAATAAATTGAGGAACAGATGATGGAATTACATTCATTATCAGTTGAGAAGAAACAATCAGCCATCATTTAACTCGGAGCTCAATGAAATTGAAGAGGAAGAAGATAAAGTTCTCGATACTCCCTAATATCTGTATAGTCCAATCAATTACACAAGAAATTACTATCCTCGAGAAACGGGATTCTGGGGCCGAGGAATCTCTGGATGGAAGTGTAACGCAGTGAGTTAGAAGTGGTGATGAGTTGTGACTGTTGAACGCCTGAAAAACAGCGCTGAGAGCAGAAACGGAAGCATATATTGTATTCCTAATTAGAAGAGGAACTAAGCGCCGCCTGCAGTTGCTGCAAAACCAAAACTATGCAAGGATAACCAGGCTTCAAGAAGAGAAGGCCGCACGCAGATGGAAGCTCTGCAGCATCAGAGAATGAGGATGAACAATCTGAATATGATCAAGAAGCTCTGCAGCTTTTGAATGAGCTTATGGTGAAGAGAGAGGAAGGAGAAGCAGGAGCTTGAGAGTTGGAAGGTATAGGAAGAAGCTGTTGATTACTTAAACGAGAGAAAGATAAAGGTGTTGAGAAAAGAAAGAACGTGATACTAGAAGTGGATCTTTCTCTGCTTCTTGTAGAATGGTGAGGATAGTGATGTGGAATTCCAAATTGATTTGAATCAAGAAGCAAAGGAAGAAGAGGGCATTATAGTCATCAAGAGATTATGGGAACCAGAATGGTACTCCTGTTGATGCAGTCATCGCTTGGAGGAATCTTTAGCTGATTTTGAGGAAGAGAGGGCTGTCCATTCTTGAGCAGCTCAAGGTCCTCAAGAAAGTTTTTGAGCGAGGAAGATGGATGACAATGAACAACGCTTGAGGATGTTCGAGATGGATGATTCCTAATGGGATGGAAACGGTATCCTGTAATGGCGGCTAAACGGGCATGGAAATGGAATGGAATGGGAATGGCTTTTCTGATGATTTTATGAACGGAAGCATCAATCGAGAAGACCTAAGGGTCAGAAGGGAAAACGCCCTTTCCTCTTTTCGATGCAACTTGTGATGAAAATGGAGACGAGATGCTGAATGGGGATGTCAATGAATGGACGATTCCAATGGAGAGCATTTATTCTACGAATCAAGATTCAGAATGGAACAAGAAGCTTGGCGAGATCGAAGAGGAAGTGGATCATCTATACGAAAGGTTACAAGCTCTGAGGCAGATAGAGAGTTCCTTGCTACTGCATTAGGGTCTCAAAGAAAGGGTGACAAAAGGGATGGATCTTCTTCAAGAGATCTTACAACATCTTCGTGATCTTCGTAACTTGGAGCTTCGAAAGAGAAACTAGTGACAATGCCATAATCTGAAGTCCCAAACTGTTGGTAATTATTTGGCAACTCATTGTTTCCATTCACAAGCATTGCATGATATACACCACACACATGCATTACATTAATTTATTTTTCTTATTGTTACTTGTGATTCCATCTTCAAATGATCATTCAAGATAAAGAAAAAGGTTATTATTTTGTGTAATCTTGGCAGACAAGAAGTTGAAATCGTCAAACTTTTTGTTTCCTCTGCTGTCATTGCCCAGATAATAGGCCCAAATTTTTGTGGGAGAGTGGTGTCCATCCATCTACCACCCCTTGATGGAAAAAGGTATTGATGAATGTATGTGTGTAGTCTAGTGAGAAGAAGTAGCCACCTCTGTCATTTTGCATTTTAGGTCTAGTACAGAATTTTCATTTATTTTTTTTTTGGGGGTGGGGTGGGGGGATTTTATTTTATTATTTTTAAAGAGAAAGGAAAGAGGGTAAGAATCTTCCTCTTCCATTCTCATCATTGTAATGAGAAATGAGGAGTTTGTTTATTATTTGGAAGGCTGTTGGTCTAGTTGTAAATCATATGTATCCATCTGTAAGTATATATATAAAATGTTGGGAGTGTGTGTATATTGTTTCTTGGATAGTTTTCATCTAGCTTTTGCTGGAAAAGTTCATACAGACACTGATATATATGTGCATACAGTGTATGTATATTTAATTTTTTACTAATTTCAAAATGAATTAATAGGTTGGAAAATATTGCTTTCATAATAAATTGCAAAGTTTACATAAAACAAACTTTTTGGTGGGACTATGCCAAGGATTTGAATTGATTTACTCAAATGGTATAACTTGAAAATGAAATAGTTTGGCAGCCAAACATTAGGTGGTTTAATGACATGATTACATAGGATAATCAAGTCTATGCAACTTAACTATTTCTACTCATCATTTTAATGGCTGTGGAATCGTAATCATACTGTAATCTTATTTTATAAGTGAGTGCAAAACCAACGAGGAAAAACACAGACTAATGATCATTGATTTATTTCTAAAAAAAAAATCATTGATTTAGAAAATACTTGAAAATTAAAAGTAATGTAATTTAATCAGAAAACTTCCCAAACACGATTTACAAATATGTGAAAATAGAATTTCACATAATTAACTCCAATTCTATTGCAAAACCGCAATGACTATATTTTTATTTTATTTTTTTTTTCATGGCGAAGAGACGAAAACTCCCCACCAGCCAACACAATATCTTCACGGGCCAATAGAATCGAAGGACGTGCTCAAGCAGAAGATCAGGTAGAGAGAGCCCAATATTTATCTGAATCCCCTGCGACAAACCCCATAATATTTCAATGGAGACCTGCCTCACACGGCTCAACCTCAAGGCTGTGGATTCTCCCACATCACCACAAAGCCTTTACTCATTTTGGCCACGCCTTTGGGGTCAAGAATGACTGCAGTATTTCTATATTTACAGGGATTAATTAAAGGGACTAATTTCACTATGTCAAAGGATTTAGGGTGGAATGTCATAAGATTAATATAAGCAAGTCTAAAAATGTTCTGCTTTTTGTTAGACCAAAATAAAGAAGTTTGTTTTATCCCACATCTGATCAGATTGCATTTTATGACTTCTTAACTCTATAAGTGTCATATTCTCATTCCACACCTGGACGCGAAAAAGTCAAGAATCTCCTAACGTTATTTAAGAAGTTCGCGCTTCCTTGATACAACAAGACTACTTGCTTTTACTAAGAATTTGCGCTCAGCTGCTTGCATTATTAACTTGGGACCCAACCGCTTAGAGATTATTATTAATATTCCCATTTGAGTTGTATATTGTTGTTTGCTCTAAATAATATACTTAGATTCTCTTCTTCTCGTCAGACGAAGCTAACAAATTGCTAGTAAAACCATAAATTTCCTGTCGATTTATCTGATTTATTTATCATTTTTATATCTTCTCTCGCATCGGGGCTTATAACAAACTTGTATCGTAGCCTTTGTTGGGGGTTTCAGAATTTGAGAGAAAGATGACTGTGGATAAACGTGAAAATCGATGTTCACGTACATCAAATTCGCTTTACGGCGTATCAAGATGCGTCTTGTTGAAACAACAAGGACTGTGGGCACCGTTGGATTTAAAAAGCACTAAGATTTGAAATCAGATGTAATACTGGAGATGGTATGCACATCATCAATCATGTCATGTCTCATAGATGACATTATTAATGTCACAGAGTATATGTAAATTGCGCCGGTCTATGGTTGAAGGGAGATCAGATTTATCAAGTCAAGTAACTTAACAAGTTGTTGTTGAAACAACATCCTGCTCTTTTATGATGCATTTAAGGTCGCCTAATTTCATAACATCCTGATAGTCAATACATTTCTCATTAGAATCGCTGTAATATTGATGTTAAGCTTTATTACGAGGATGTCGCTTTTAATTCGCTGGTTTCACCTTGTCATACGAGAATTTTGTGCGCCTTCATTGTCGGGAAAGACATCGTGGTCCTCGGAAGAGGTCGACTATCTCGCATACTTAGTGGTTTACAACTTATTTGTGCGTGTTGGATTATAATATTTCTATGGCCACCGCTCTATTTTGCAAGGCGGTCGAATAAAGTTCAATTCAATTACTTCCATTACGATGGTAAATTTTGCACATTGAACGACATTAGACATGTTCCACAAATGATGAAGAACTGATATCACGGTCTTCAGACATTAAGTGGTTCTGGGCTTCAAAGAGGTGAAGTGGAGTTCAGATATCTACGCGGTTCTAATGTGGTTCCGAAAGGTGAACTAGAACTTTGTACTTTTTGCAAGGTTCAACGCTATCTCGATTTCATTGCCACAGATCATCTAAGTTCACAAAGACGACTGGATTGCTACGGCATACGAGACTGGGCCACAATGAGCGAATCCAGGATGCAAATTTTGTCGAAGATGATTTTCTCATACACAATACTACCGTTTCGTATAATCAGCTTGGGAAGCTTCATCGCAAATAAGTTTCCAAGGCAACTATAGAACAAAAAGACACACTCAGATTATATCCATTCCATTGTTGGGGACTCTGTGTTGAATCTGGTGAGGCAAGGATACTTCGCAGGTTCATGATTTGATGACTACTCAAAAATGACTGCACTATGGGGACGAAGATGGAAAGTGAAGCTTTCAAGAGTTTCAAGCAATGAACAAGGCCAGGAAAAATCAAATGTAGGAAGAAAATCAAAAGGTCATGGAATCGACAATGGTCTGAATTTCGCTTCTTTCCGATTTGACGAAGTTCTCGCAAGAATGAAGGGATCACAAGACATCATATTAAAGATGAGATACACCACAATGGTATTTGTAGCGTAACGCATTTAATTCCATACACTTCCGAGAGCTCGAATATGCTCTAATGCCGGATTACCTCAAGATTTCGCGCGTGTTTCTACAAGACGCAAGATGTTACTCGATATAATCGTGGCACTTCCTTGCCACGAGCAATAACCTCTAAAAACACCCATGAAAGGGTCCGGTAAGTTTGGCAGACATTTAATTTGAGAGCTTTTGATGTACTGCTATTATCATGTAACGAGGGTAAAATTGGAGCTGGTGGCGAAGAAATGAGCGTTGCCAGAAAACGTAAAGCAAGGGTATAGAATCCGGGTCTCCATCGAAGTAAAGTCATACTTAGCGTGAAATGTTATTTTTATGAGAATTCTATAAGCTAACCCCACTGCGGAAGTCTTTTATGTATCGAAACAATAAGTGTTGGATAAACAAAGCGAAAGCAGAGCGAAAGTTACAAAATGTAGACGGAGAACAACACTCACATTCTGACATTCTGAAATGCGATGCATCACCACTATAATCTCAAATCCATCCGAATAATCTCGACCATCGAGACGAGCCAGTATAAATGCACAAAAACAACACAGTAAATTTAGAAGGATTGGTTGGAAACCCAGGCGATATTACTGGTTTGAGGATGCTGGTGGGTTATGCGTGCGGAGTTCTTTGAAGGTGGATTCTGCAGTCATCCACCCTACAAAGAGAAGCGTACATGTCTGGAGTCTGCAGGCGTACTGCGATGGGAATGAAGATGGAGTGCTGCTAAGAATATGGCCAGGGGTTAGTCGAAAACGCCGGAGAAAAAATTATTACATGTAAGTGGGTCTTGAAGAAGGAAGAACCTAAAGAAGTGTAATTATAGAGTCGAGAGTGATTCTTTGGGGGTTCCGTGAAGAGGGGTAGAACTAGTAAGATTTTTCTCCTGTGGTCAGACATCGCCTGTTAAGTCGTCCACTTCCAAATGGTAGCACATCGAGGACTTGGAACTTGAGCAACCGATGTGAAGACAACTTTTCTGCAGTTGGATAAAGATATACATGACCGGCCCGGATGGTTTCCGAGTTCACGGGAAAAAGAGTACGTTTTGAGTTGAAGAGTCATATATGGTAAGCAATCTAATGGGTGTTGAGTTGATCTTTATATATTTTATCTTGGCTGCAATAGAATTAGTATGATAGTTATGTATCTAACAAAATTTCGGAAGATAAGTTCATTTATCCATGATCATATATGTTGATGATGTGTTTGATAGCGACAAAACAAATCAGGATATTCGGAAAACTAAAAGTGCTTCCTAAGTCTTTGAGTTTGAGATGAAGGATTTAGGTCTTTGCTAGAAAGAAATTTTAGGAATGGAGATTGCCAAGGTTGAAAAGCGGGAATAAACTTTTATTTCACAAAAGTTATATTGAGAAGATATTATGAGGTTTGATATATATGACTAAACCTATTGATACTCAGAAGTCTTTACTTGAATATTCATTTGTCTATTGCTTTAAGCCCTAAATCTGCTTGAGGAGGAAAAGTCGTGTGTCTAAGGTTTCTATCTTTAGTCGTTAGGGAGTTTGATATGTTATAGTGCTGTCTTGAACTGATCTTGCCTTGATGTTGAGTATAAATCAGCAGGTTTGTGGCTCAACTGGAAGAAACGTGTGGTGTAAAGAATATTTTGGTACCTTAGAATTTACATATGATGTCGGTCTACGTTTATGGGTGATGCAATTGTTTAGTTTTCAAATTCTGTGATTACGATTATCACGGAGATGTTGACAATTAGAAGGTCTATATTTGGTTATGCTTTACTGGTAATTACGTTCTGTTGTAAGTTTAGAACAACTTTAAGTTCTCTGATTACTATACCTGAGGCGAGTACATAGCCTTGGCCCAGAAGCAACGAGGAATGGAATGAAAATTTAGTTAGTCTTAACACATCATGATTATCTGACTACTTATATTACAGCAACGGTCGAGTGCAATATGTTGCCCTAAGGATCAAGTTCATCATGAGAGAGCAGAAACATATTGATGTCGGTACTCTACGAGAAGTGAGGGTTAAGGTGAAAGTTGGAATGCCGTGCCGGTGATATGTTCTGAGCGGTTCAATAACAAGTTCAATCTGAACATTTTATTACATCTTCTAATTTCATTAGTTACTTGTCTTGGGAATTGAATCTATCTGAGAGTTGCTTATGCGTAGGCGCTATGGTCATGCAATTTTGTCTGTTGATGCAGCCAGGAGGATTGAATCAAGGTGGAGACAATGAAGTTTTACGGTATTTTGCAGGGTGTAGATTTGTTAGAATTGTGTAAAATAAAAAGTTTTGTTTTATCCCATCGGATTATGTCGAAAGTTGGAGGGCTTACCAATCCTATAAGAAGTCTGATACATCGGATTGTGGAAAAAAGGTGAAGAAGACTTCACAATAGTATTTAGAAGCTGAGTCTCTTCCAATCGAGAAGTCTGACAGTCGGTTTTGGGCTTGCTAATTTGAGCACAATCGGTTCAGTTTTAGGCTTATAACCCATTGTCAGTTAGGGATTATTGTTATATACCCATTTGAGTTGTATAGTTGTCGGTTGAATAATATAAAGAGATCCTCTTGCAATAAAAAAAGTGAAACGTAGCTAACAAATTGTTAGTAAACCCGTAAAATTTGATTGTCGATTTATTGGTTTATCGTTTTATGCTCTTTTACATCGGTTATCGCGTTTTTAAAGGTCCAAACTTTATTTACTAAATCCCTAGTTTTTTAGTAACATTTATTTACAAAATCTTATATGCACGCATATACAAATTGTATATATAAATCTTATATTGAGACCGTTCTTTGAAAGCAATCTCGCGGTGGGGAGCGATGTATAATTCCGAACGCTGAAATTTTTAACGTTTAAAAAGGGAATGATTGTTGATTTGTGTTAATTTTTTTATCAACCAAAACAAGCATTTATTAGAAAAAAAGGCGTGTATAATAATTTGTAACGCCTTTATCCGAATTTTGTCAACTTTTCTTTTCTTATCCTTTCATTTGCGTCGACTCTTGCCACCCCGTTCATTGACAAGGCAAAGAGGCGCACCACTCTAAGGGCAACTGTGCAAGAGGTAGTAGATATAATATTAATAACAAAGAGTAAAAGTTAACAAAAAATAAGTAGAAAGAAACAACAATTTAAACAGTGCATAAGAAATTAAATTAAAAGTATTAGCGTTTTGTTTGGTATTAATATTGTCCTATTTTGCATAAACAAATAAAAAAGCACAACTTATAAGATGATCTGAAAATAAACATATCAGCAGATAAGCTGCACCATCTAATTTGTCGTAAATAAATAAAATATGTGTAGATATATATAATTTGTCAAAGGCATAATTAAAGTTGAAATTGCATTCAAACAAAAATTAGTTAGCAATTAGGAACTGTTTGACTTTTCGTCAAATTGGGCCCCTTTGATTAGTTCTGAAAGTCATGAATACCCATTCCATTAGTGTTGTTTCATTCTACCCTGGCCCCCTAAGGACATTTTTTGTAAAGCCAACAAGGCAACAACTCTCATCAAATGATTTTTGATAGCTGGAATTGTCGTCGAATATCGATTAATTCGAGGAGATAAGAATCATTGTCCCGAATTCATGAGAAACCGAATTCAAAATTCGAGTAAAACTACTGTATGTTGGCCCGCGTCTAAAGAGTTGATGGTTAAAGGGTTGAGCTTGAGGCGCAGAATAACGTATTTTAAGTCTCAAGCGGACCTTACTCTCGTAAGTGATTTAATTTACATTTCTCAGTTTTTAAATTAATTTTAAATGTTCAGTTTATTTCTTCTACCAATTGGGTTTTAAATACCATAATGTACATCCTTAGCTGCAGTTTAGATAAGCCCAATAATACAATATAATAATGCATGTACTTAAATCTCTAACCTGTTATCCTCATCATGATAATCAATATTCTTGGTCTATAGCTAGCTAGGCACAGTAATCATGAACACAAGCACCAATTTTATGATAAAGTTTAGATATTGTAATGCAAAAGAGATACTGAAGTACTGTAAGATTCTCATACCGCTGCGATTAAGTAATAATTACATCAACTTGTACCTAATAATATATCTTAAATTGTTAATACCCCGCTCTTATAATTTGGATTGTGAAAAGTGCTGAACACATCATATTTCCTCTACCGCCGTCGACACACAACTCCAATCATCCCTCACCAAAAATTAAGCACAAAATGCTACTCAATTGATTAGAAAAATAAATTAATGAAAAAAAAATACATTAAAAAGGTAAGTTTAATGTGCATTCACGATGCACTCCTTACTTTCATGGTCTGCGTTTAAGCGAAATCTTGACTTGTTATCAGAAGATCGACATTTACAGCCGGGCGTGTAACTATTAATATGAAAAATAGTTAGCGTTGGTATATCCAGTTGCATATTCAGTATAACAAGTGCATAATTCTAAATACACTATGAGTATCTTATACTGAATCTGTACAAAAACAACCACATTAAAATTTGTGCAATTTTATTCAAAGTGCAAACTTTTAAATAACTAAACTAACTAAAGAATATGTATTATATATCTGATTTTGATATGGAGAATACTGACGTGAATACTTATTATAAGTCAAATAGGCTAGTTGGACAGCCACATAAGTATTTATTTAATTAATTAAATTTAATTATATAAAAAACGGTTACATAACAACTTCCACTTCATTATACGGCTTTTATAAGGTAGATTACTTTAATTGTCTTCGCCCATACCACTGATATTCCTATTCAAAAACTATCAGGAAGAATTTATTTTAAATGCCTATGGTCAATCGAGATATATTATTTGAACACAAAATTTAGATAATGCTAGACTAAACCAACACCACAACTTCTGATAAATTTTGGTTCCCAACTTCAATTACTCGTTTTGAACCTTCATTTTCGTTGGAAGGAGGCTGGGGAAAGGAATAAAATTAAAGGTAATGTTTGGTAATACTAATTCGCGATGTCTTGATTGACTTCAATTTAATTTGAATGAACCTACATGAACCCTAAACTATGAATGCAAAATCAGTAACCATTGAATTAAGGGTGAACTATGATCCACTTGAGCCGTGTTTAGGATTCGTTAGGGTTGTGTCGGGTAGTTAAAAAAACTGAAAAAAACTAAAGAAAAAAAAGGAAAATCTAAACTAATGCTTAAGATCGTTGGGTCGGGTGAACAGACCATCCCAGGTTGAGTTAAAATTGGGGAATCCGAATTGAGCAAGCTGAAATAATAAAATCGAAGGCGAGTTGAATTAGGGTCTGATTGAGTAAAAGCAGGAAAAAACTAAAAAAATATCCATAAAAGCTAGCTGTCAGTAATTTAATAACCTGATTAATCGACTTATGCAATATATTAGATTATTTTTAGAGATGGGTTTGGTTAAAGAGGGAAGATGAAAATCAATTTTATTTGGAGAGAATTTGGCGTATCTTAATTTAATTAATACTCATATGTAAGTTGTATGTGGTGTCCAACTGGTTATTGAATTCATTAAGGTATTCTTCGTGAATGTAAATGTCAAATTGATATATATATATATATATATATATATATATATATTGAAATGAGGTAAATGAAGATTGTAATATTTGTTGTTGATAGTCAAATTAGGGTAGGCCAAATTGATTATACTATACATACAATATAAACAAAGTGTTGTTCATATACGTTTGTTTTTTTAAAGCATTCAGCGTCTTCTGGCTGAATTATTTAATTAAAATTAAGCAGTTGAATCTTTAAAAAAGTGCAGCGTTTAAAATATCGCAATTCTTGTGATTTCTGCGCGCTTCTTACAAGACTTGTCCATATAGAACCTCCTACTTGGAATCTCGGAGCCGAGCCAGACCAACCTTACTTCAGATTTGGGTTTCCGTGGATCCTGAAGTCTTCGACGCATTGGCCCTTTTCAATATGGCTAGACTCCAGGTCCGGGTCTCCACTGGCCTTTCTTGACACACAATTGAAGGTGCAGTTTGGGCAAGCAAAGATTGTGTTATGACATATGATTTGAGGTTTTACAGTTAATGAATTTAGTTACTCTAAGTAAATTATAGAAATAATTGTTTAGGATGTACATGTAACATGAACTTGAAATTTATCTAGTCTCCTTTACCGCTTTACGTATGATAAGAGGTCAAACCAATATGGTCGTCACTGAGATAGTTCTACACTTCTATATATATTAATGGTATGCTTCTATCCTAATATTTTATTAAATTAAATATAAATACTCACCATCAATATTTCAAATATTTAACGAAAAAAGTTTTTAATTAAAATTAAACTTCAATTTGGTCATCCTTCTCATAGTTATCTGGATCAATTTTATTATTTTCCACTTTATTTTTATTTTGGTTGTATTTATAGTAATTTTTGTATTTAAGACAATATTATTAATTTCTAAGATTTTTGGGAATTGGGCATGTAAACACTTATTAATAATTTAAGTTGCAAAGATACAATGAAATAAAAGCAGTACATACTACCAGTTGCATTAAAAAAGGCTATTAGAAAGTGAGCAGCCTACATGCCTACAGTTGAAATACAAATTACAATGAGAATAAATAAAGGAAACACAACAATCATGCTGAAATTCCCTAAATTTGGTCAATTAATGATTATGAAGATATGTTATTTTGTACCCAATGTACATTTTGTTGTAATATTATGTAATTGTAATGTATCCATGTAACTGATTTTTGGTGTTTTTAATTGAAATTGATCTATTTCATTTAAATTTCTTTTATCAAATTTTATTTTGCTTATTTTTATATAATTTAAGCGTAAATGAAATTATGTAAATAAATAATTGATAAAATATATAAAATGAAAGCAGAAAAAATTAAGAATATTTTAAGAGAATATTAACATTTAAGTTGAAATTTGAGTTCGATGGTTGAAGATCTTTTTTACTGTTTGATTCAGATTTGATGGCGAATTGATGTTTAGTCAATTGTCTCGAATGATTGGAGATGCTCTTGGAACCATCATAAACTCTGATGAGATCGCTTGTCAATAAAACAATGAAAAAGTTACATCATGGATGCAGACATTTTGGACGTGTTGAACTTAATAGGTCAAAACTCAAAATAAAATTCAACCTCAACCTCATGCAAATTAAGTCAAAAGTTTTATGTATTTTTTAGACTAAAGCCCTAAGCTACCCATTTGCTCGTCATACTATGCATATTTATTTTCATTATATTAATCATCTGGTTTTGAATTAATTATTTTATAATTCTTTTTAGATTATTGTCTTGTACGATGCCTTTGCGTCTGACTTATCTTGAATAGTTACTTAAAAAATATAGTCAAATTAAATATATTAGGCAGCTATTACGTAAATCGTTGTAAGGTTGTAATAGTCGATTCTTAGAACTTTCTCTTCTTTTCTTGAACTGATGAGAATATACATTTATAAATTATTCATTAAAAGTACCCAAATTTATATAATATTATATTAGATAATCTTGATATTAAAAATAAAATCAAAAGTTCAAAGTTTATTTGAAAAATTCCGTCCATATAATAATTAGAACTTGTAAGGAGTTGTGGAATTAATTAGTTTATTTAATTTTCTATGGCAATAAGACACAGGCGTGGTATAAAGTTTTAATCTTTTAACAAAATAATTTCATCTCATCACAAGAGCCAAACTTATAGAGTTGTGGAAATTATTCGTTGTTAATTTTCTTAATATTATTTTTAAGGACATATTAGTATAAATATTTTGAAAATTCAAGGACTCTTTCACAACAAATTATGGAGGCAAGAATTTATGTAAATTTGAATTCAGCGAACTTTTCTTCTTCAAATATCATTTATTATTTACATGCATTATTACTATTTAATAAATTAAGCATTTTTTTATAATAGTAAGTATATGCATAACAATGGTATTTACAAGTAGACTTAAAATTCATAGAAAATCTATTTCCTAACATGCTCAGGTGCTTGATAACGTGCAATTTTAAAATAATAATACACCTTTTAGAATAAATTAAAAAACAAATTTGAAAAAGCTTTCTTGGTACACTCCTCCTGAGCACATAAATTAAGTTGTTGATACAATTTCGAGCCTCATCTTCCGATGCGAGCGGATCTATTAACAAAAAGTGCATACCCGCAATACATATATTTTTGCTATAAAATAATCATATACTATATTTAATAAATAATAAATCCTATATTATTAATAGAGAGAGTTTTAGCATTGATGTGTCGACTCTACGTTGATTTAACACATGTGTCGTTACAGGAGAAGTTTGGTGCTTACATCTTTTAGTTAAAAATAAATCACTACGTATCGTAAAATAAATCATATTTGGAATTCTATTTTTTTGTATATCTAAAAAGCAATCACTATCCACTATATATCTATCTATATATATTAATAGGGAGTTTTTTTAATAATATTATCATTAAAAGTATTAATTTAGCATATTGTCATTCAATGAAATTTGATTACACATGTCATTTTATGTGTTATTTTTATAAAATGTGTAATTCATATTTATTATTTTATATATTTTTTGTTAACTATATAATATTATTCATTTATATTTTTATGGTAATTTTGTAATTTTGTTTGACTTAATTTAAGATAAATAAAATGTTCATTCAAATGTATTTTATCTTAGTGTATGAATTATATTCAATTATTAATTTCTTAATAAATAATTTGTTTATAATTGCTCTTATATATCTTAAAACTGCTTTTATGTGAAAAAAAGTATTTTTATATTATAATTCATTCACTTTTTTTAATTATTACATGTTAATTAATTTATTAGTCTTTTCTTAGTCGATTTATTTGTTTTTTGATTTATGAGTTTCAACTAATACTAACATGGATAAATAATATTTGGCTCAATAATCTTATCACATGGTTTAAGAAAATTTACTAATATACACATTAAATTATTAATTCATATTTAGTGAATTTATGTAAATATTTATATTTTAATTGTAATATATTATTTATTGAAATGTTAAATTTTAATTAAATAAGCGTATATTTCGTCTTTCATTAATAATTAATATAAAGGAAGAGGCGGCGTGTGCGTGCAGCCTGTGGAATGGTGCCACTAATTAGGAAAAAATAACAATATGGGCCCACAAATCTAATTGATTAAGTGAAATATATATTAGATATTTTATTAA
Organism: Stenogyne calaminthoides; assembly: GCA_037126765.1. Taxonomy (NCBI): domain Eukaryota; kingdom Viridiplantae; phylum Streptophyta; class Magnoliopsida; order Lamiales; family Lamiaceae; genus Stenogyne; species Stenogyne calaminthoides. The sequence goes on from JBBCBC010000014.1 coordinate 35,441,948, forward strand.
ATTTCAAATTCACCGCTAGAAGTTTTACAACATTTCATCTTCTTCGCTACTTAGTACGCCTGCTAATCTGCGATTCTAAGAAAACTGGTAAGTTTTACTTTTTGTGTTTTAATTATTATTATCTTTTAGTGTTATAAGGGGTGTTTATGATTGCTATTATATAAATAGAATCTCATATCTCCCTGAGTCAAAGAAAGCTTTGTAGCGTTCTTTGTTTCCGATGTTTTCGCGAGGAATGTTTATTAGTATTGAAATGATAAAATAATTTTAAAGATGAATGCAATAAATGAGAGGTAGATCTATAATACCCCTCTTTAAAATCCTTTATCATTTGAAATCTTAATAAATAACTTCATCACAAAACTACGATAATAAAAGAAGTAGGTGTAAACTTTGGGGAGTGAATATCTAGAATTTTTCAATGAAATTTTTATGAATGTTTTATACTTTTGTTTTTTTTTTTTTTTTTTATTATTTATTTTAGATGTATATTATAACTTACAATATTTATGTAATTTTGATTAAATTTGTTTGCCATATCTCTTAGGTTAATGTAATGTTAGTATTTTTAATTGGAATTTGAGATTTTTGAGTAGTGGGTATAAGTTTCTAATTATTTATCTTTTTTATTTGATTTCTTCTATTTTTTATTAGAAAATTTGGTGCAAGTTGTTTACTCTAACTTTGTGGATGTATTAATATTATAATTTTTAGAACTTATAATTGAGATTTTGATGTAAATTTTATACTCTTCATTTATAGACTTGTAATTTACAAACCAAAATTCTATTATGATTATACATAAATGATTTGTTCATTGTTATTCTAATTTTATTATTCAAGTGCTCGAGAAAAAAATAAAAAAACTTGATAATTTCAAGATGCATGGTGAGAATAATCTTTCAAGAAGAAGAACAAAATGAAAGAGTAGTAATTTAGAGTGCGTATTTTGCTTGAAGGGAAAAACACAAGCGAGTTCTTCCTTCGCTTTTGGTTTGGACTACAAAATCTATAGTCGTGCAAGTAGAACTCTTCTTTGTGTAGATCAAAATTATGGTTAATGCCTTCTTGCTTTTTGACAAGTAAAATTAACTAAGCCCAGCTGAGGTGTATCTTAGTAGGTTCTCAAGTGTTGATTTGTTGTGTCTTGATGATGACCTTGATACTTTCGTTTGTGATATGAGGAGGATGATAGATTTCAAAACTTGAAAGATGTTGGGAAACTCTCAGTGAAACTTGTTGAGACAAATAAGGATGAATTATATCGTCTAATACACTTGCTTATAAAGATGGTGTTGATCTTTCTGTGGCAAGCTAACTGGTGTTGAAAGTGCATTTTGATAGCTTATGTGAAGAACAAGCTAAGGAGTAACATGGAATCGATTTTGAATGATTGTTTAGCAGTAACTTATATAGAGGAGATGTGTTTTTAAAATAAGCAATGAAGACATTTTGAAATACTTCGAAAGTGTGAGAACTCATCGAGAACAATTGTAATCTTTTTTTTTAGATAAAATTTTTTTCTTTATGATTCTTAATATATATGGGGGCATTTCGTTCACGGGATTTGATTGATTATGTTGTGATACAAGATTGAGTAAGATTGAATTGATTGGTATATTTGTTTGAATCAAGATGTCGCGTTTGAATTGTAGGATTGGAGTGAGTGATTAGGCGGCAATCTTTATTGAAATGCTCATGTATTTGCCGAAATTGAATTGAACAGCGCGTTCATTATTGTGAATATTGAAGCAATAGAAGAATGATTTATAATTTTGCACTTGAGATATTGATGAAGAAATGAGCTGGCTTTTTGACATTAACTGGAAGTGGGATCGTTAAAGTGAATTAGGGACAACACAACAAATTATGGAGGCAAAAATTATATGAAAATTTGATTCGTGAGCTTTTTTTAACTTGAATATCGTTTTATTATTCATTATTACTATTTAATAAATTAGCATTTTTTTTCACATAATAGTAGAGTATATGCATAGCAATAATTTATTAATAACATAAACACCACGAAAATAAATTTCACGTGAAACCGAATTCACGAGAAGATCTATTCTAACATGCTGGGTGCTTGATAACGTGCAATCACGAAATAATAATAAAAATAATAATACATCTTTTAGAATAACAAAGAAATTTGAAAAGAAAAACTCTTTCTTGGGCTACACTCCTCCTAGGCACATAAATTAAGTTGGTGATACAATTTCGAGCCTCATCTTCCGTTCCGTGTAATATTTTCTATTACGGAAGGAATTTTGCAAACAACCAATGTTTTAGATTTGCCTGATCTGACTCAAACTCTAAAATATAAAGTGATGACTTTTCAAGATTGACCTCATCCTCAATTCAACACGCGTCCTTTTTTGAAAAAATTTGTCGGGCGGTGAGGTAGCGAATTAATTTCACGTTCTTCATCGAAATTGATATCTAAAAATCTTTGTCGAATTTATGCTATTTTTGTATGTGAGAAAGACAGAGACGGGGTGGACTTGGAGAGGGTACAGCACAAGAGCAGAAACTTCCATTTCAGGTCCTTGCTGCTGCAACCATCACCCTCTCTCAAACTGGAGAAGGGGGGTTTGGTCCAGTTTTCAAGAGTAATCAAAAGAAATATGTTCAATTTGAATATTTGGGGGTGTTTTAATTTTACCCTAATTGAATTGGGGTTGATGGAGCTACTGATTTGATTGAGGAATTATTGGGTTTCGAATTAAGATTTGACGATGATGTTATGGGTTTGTGGGGTTTGATTAGGGAAAGTTGGGTGATGGGAGAGATATAGCTGTGAAGGATTGTCACAGCAGCGATCAAATCAGGGAAAAGAGTTTCTGAATGAAGCCAAACTGTTGTCTCGTATTGGCATAAAACTGGTCAATTTGGTAGGATACTGTGTCACTGTTGAAAACTTGCTTGTTTACGAATACGTCGTTAATCAGAGCCTCCGATGGCTTCTATTCAGTAAGTTTTTTCGTTTTATCTCTTGATAAGACTTGGGCCTTTTCTGTTTTTCTGATTTCTTTATCCTGTTTCTGAATGTTGTATGCTTTAATTTTGGATTTTTTGATGAGGTTTGTTGTGTGGATCAACTGAAATTAAGCTTTTTGCTAATTCAATCATCTAAAATGGCTTTTCGTTTAGAGAACCCCTATCATTGGTTAATAATTTTCTGGCAGATAAAATGTTAAACAGGCTTTTTCTGTCTGCATCAGCATGGAAGTGAGTACAAGTTGACATTGCATGTGATTCTTAATTTAGAGCCTGAAGGAAGAAGGGGTGCTCGACTGGAAGCTAAGGCATGACGTGATAGCAAGGTGTTGCAAAGGGCCCTGCTAACTTTATCTTCACGAACAGGCTCATTTACCATCATCCACCAGGACATAAATGTAGCAATATCTTACTTGATGAAAAATATTCCCCAAGATTGCTGGTTTAGCATGGCTCGTCTTTCCAGAAGATCAAACGCACGTTCAAACCCCGTATAGCTGGCACCAGAGTACGGTTTGTATTTTGGTATTTTTTTTATTTTAAATGAGCCAAAAGCAACCAGAGTATGCATTAATTTTATCACAGTGGTTGTGGCGCTTGGAGTATCTCATGCAAATCTTTCGAAAAAAGCAGATGTTTTCAGTTTTTGGGGTTGTGGTTCTGGGGTAATAAGTGGACAAAAAACTCCGCGTTTAACAGAGATCCTGATTTGCAGAGCCCTGCTTGAATAGGTAGAACATGAAATTTAGGTTTCATATTCACGGTAATCTAAAACAACATTTAACACACATTAATTTTTGGAACCCAAGAATCAGATCATGTGAAGTGTAAGCATGGAGAGAAATCCATTTCAGCTAGTAGACTTTTTCAAGATGGTTTAAATGTTTGATGATATTTGAATCGACAAATTTTGACATAGGTTGCAATGGGATAAAGAAAAAAATGTACAAGTTGCAAACTCATAAAAGGTCATAGACTCATAGTACAAATTGAAATTGATGATAACAATATAATTAAAATAACGCTAAAGTGTTGAAACAACTATTTTGGCTATACTTCTTAGTGCTCTTCATTTTGGATTAGGCATTAAGTTATCTTTGCATCAGTACTGGTGGTGGTTATGGTGCTAATGTCGCAAAAGAACATTCTTTAAAGTCGATAAAGCTAGATCCTCCATGTCATTCACGTAAAATATCTTCTTTCAGTATAAACACAGCATTTCGTATCCATGCTTTCGGTTTTCAGCATCCCAATAATTGTTTTTTCTCTCTGGCATACAAGCTTTACAGAAAAGGCAGGAGCTTGAAAATTATGGATCCTCTATTGGCATCATCAATAATCATGAACAGATAGAAGCGGTTGTACAGATAGCGTTATGGCGTAATCTGAACCACAATTCTACGGCCCGATATGGATCGTGTGGTGGTGATACTATCGAAAGCCGGGCCATCTTGAGAACCAGTTAGACCTGGAGTACCCGGCTCCAGATACAGGCAATATCATTACAACAACTGGATCGTAATTACTGAAATTCAGGCGGATCTACCTCTGGTCCATTGGCTCCCACAAGGACACAATCTTCTGCCACGTTAACTGCATCATCGAGTCTTGACGATCCCCGTGGAAAGCATCATGTGAATGACCATGGGTGAGGGGTGAATATTCTTTTGTACATAAAATAGTGTTCTTTAATTTTTTTTGAAGATTTTGTTTTTTGAAGAGATGACCTTAGTGTTGTCCTTAGAGCGGGTAGATTTTTTTTTCATTTTTTAGTTGAAACCACAAATAAGATTTTGGGGGATATAGTGTTATCTTGTTCTTTTTTTCCATATGTCAAATGCAATAGCTGACGCAGTTAAACCATTTATTTTCAATAGATTTGAATCGATAGAAGTGAGATGGTTCGTAGTGAAGTGGAACATAATTTGATTACTCAAAATTATGGCCTTTATGATTTTAATTTGTCTTATACATTATAGAAACTTTACAGTTGAGCTTTTCTGATACCGTTTTCTTGGCGAGTTTGTATTAATAATTGAAATGATAAAGTGAGCTTTGGGGAGGGATACTTGACATCATCACTCACCAAAATCCTTTATCATTCGATATGTCTAAAATAATCGTCAATAAATCATTGTCTAAATCTTTGAAACCCAGAGAAATCTTATTTAACAAGTGTCACGTAAATTTACCTTTTTTGACGGAAAAGAATATATTAATCAGAGCCAAAAGAATCGGCAATAAGCGTTCACTATCGTCTCCCGGGATGAAGAATGACGAGATAGATCGATTAACAAAAAAGCAAAGCGAGCTAAACAATGAACAACATAATTGTCGGATCTCGAACCCAACAAAAGAAAACACCTCAAAGGCTTTACAGGTTTGATTTAGATGAAGCGCGAAATTAAACTTGGCTTAAACATAGACTTATCAAATTTAGACGTAAATATAACGTCATCACGGGTACAAGTACATATTTGAGTTAATCTCTTATGCATTAGTAATACAATACAACTGATGTACATTATCACTTTTAGTATAACAATTAACAATTGATACTTTTTAGTAAAGGAAATTATACATTTAAAGATACGCTGGGTGCACAATCACATTTATTCTACTTGCTGAGATTTATCTGTTTAGTAATGTAAAATCCTATATTGAAACTCATTCAATATGCATTGAAGCTCTGCTCTTATATACTAATATTTTCTCAGATCAAGCCAGCATCGGTTCTTCAAAAAGGCAAGTGATGCTAAAGCATAATCCTGAAACCATTTGCAGAATTAAACAACCCTATTTCTCGAAGTTTGAGGCTGGTATTAGACGGAGGATGTACATTATAACAGAGTGCTTCTTTTTACCCGCATTTATTGATCCTTCATTCACTTGTGAAATTAGGGTTACCGTGGTTCCTTCTTATCGTAATGAATGAATAGTACCCTCCTATAAACAGAAACAATTCTCATTAGTAATAAAAATAAAATTCAGATTTTGAAAAGACATAAAGATACTTTTTTAAAATATCATCGTCGTCAATGCAAGTGTATCATGATTCTCTGTGGATAGGGCTAAAACTAAGTGGACTATATAATTTACAGAATTGAACTGAAATTGGTGATCTCCGTCGTAGAAAGCTTTCTGAAAGTAGGAACAAATTCAAGATCTGTGCATAAAGATGATTTCTTCCTCATTTTTCTTTGGGGTGAAAGAAACTATATGTGCTGCTTGTTGAATTTACATGGCTTCCCCTGTAAAACAAGAGATTCAAGTAAAACGATTATAATTGAGTAAATATCTTGTACCCAGGTTGCAGCCCTTAATTGGTGCCTTGATTATGTGTCCAGTGAAAATAATTAATCTGATTTTAAAAATGCGCTTGGAATTGCCGTTATCTTTCACCTTTGTCATTTATAATTTGTCTAACTGATTCAAAAAGAACAAAAGAACTGAGCATAAACATAAAAAATCAACAAAAGAAAATCAAATCCCAAACCAAATATACAAGCCCTTATTATATCCATCATGACACAAATATGTAGCAATCAAAGCATATAAACATCCCAACCAAAACTAACTATCAGCAACGTAAGAGAATTACCCGAATCAAAATGAAACTCCCTCAAAATACAAAAACTATTAGAGAACAAAAGAAAGAGTTATTATAAGGCTTGTGTGTGTTGAGCGGCGAATCAGTATCAACATTTATACACCAAGACACAAGACATACATGGTGCGAAAATGTTTGCAATATTACACAACCGAACGTCACGTACCTCAATTGCGTATCAAACATCGATTTAGCGTTTGAAGTACGACAAATGACCTACCATGCTTCAATTGTATCGAGCAGCAAGCTCATGTACGTGGCAATCATAGATTACAAAATGACATAAAAGTGGAGCAAATGGTCTAACCTGGTTTTTGTTCATTTCACCTGATTCCCCAATTTGGGCCTATCTGAAACCACTTTGTTACCCACATGATGGTATATGCCATCCGCCGCCTCCATCACATTTATTTCAATTTCAAGTGCATATTCCACGGACTGATGCATGCTTTATATTCATAGATTGTCTCAAAAACACTTTGTCCATATAAACATTATGAATAGCTTTACTATATAATTTACGCAAAACTATTTCCCATTTTTATCTATAGTTGTGTATATACATTTACCTTGCAACGAAATTCGTAAAAGCTAGCGAACATCAAAAATGGCTGGTCTCTTTCAACAGCCTTATGTAACATTATGAAAACAACATAAATAAGACATGAAATCTTATAATTAGCATAAACAACACATATAGGGATACATTTAGCCGCCATATATATATTTGATTTTTCAGTAGAGGTCATTTAGTAATAGTAAAAAGAAAAAGAATCATAAAGAGAAATGTATTATTCTAGTAAAGGGAGTGAGTTCAAAAGTAAGATTTAAATAAATTCATCTACTATGAGATATGTGACTTGAAACCAGTTTTACCAAGCAATTAATTAGCCAATCTCCCTCAGTAAAGTGCGTAGTAGTATCAAGATAAGTAAGCATTAAGTAAGTATCGACCACCGGAGGACTATTGCAATGGACCACTTAAAACTATGAGTTTTCATACTAATGTAGTTACGAGCAAAGATTTTTGATTCTATACTAATTAAGCACAATTAATAGCAAATAAGAAAATAAACAAGCAACTAATATCAAAAGAAAGCGCCAAATAAGAGAGGAATGCTTAGGATATTTTCCATTTTAGTAATACTGAAGTATTGTTATGCCTTCTCAATTTTTTGAACAAATAAATTTATTATTGAGAGTACAAAGGGTACTCAACCCTTAAAATAGATAAAGAATAGTTGCAGCAAAACCAGACAGAATACAATAAGCCCTCCACTCTAAAGTTATTCAAGACATAATTGGATTGCTATGCCCTCGTTGATACTATATAAGTTTCCTCCTTTGAATTTGCCTTTATCCATTCAAGATCTAACACAACAAAACTCAAGCATTCTTGATTTTCTCCCAATTTGAGAACTCTAACATCATTCCTATGCTTCCATTCCCACACAATATCAACCATAAATTATACAATTTTGCTTTTACCTTTCTTGGTTTGAGTCAATATGAATTATGAGAAATTTGATACTGCGTTGTTGCTTCAAACTCAATAAAGCCAATCCATTTACGAAACCAGGCTTACAGCAAATCCACGAAAAACTACACTCGAAGAATAAATTGAAATGAATTTCTTCTTCTTTGAAAACCTGGCGACATAAATTATTTCTACCAAGTTGATTCCGTAACCATAGAAACGCTTTGGTTGCCACCACGGTCATTGAGTATTCTCAAGATAAAATTTGCATTTAGGGGACATTGCCTTCTCTGTTTATTTGGATGTTTAGGGGCAAATTACTCGAGATTACCGATAGGTTTGATGAAATGAAATGCAGAAGAGACAGTTTAAACCCAGGACCCAATAAGCTGCAATAAGGTGTTTCCTGCAAGTACTAAGGCATTCATATGCAATTTAACTGAGTTCAATTTAAATAAACTCTAACTATAGGAACTTCTAACACCAAATATCCTAATCGATGATTTAATTAATTTTCACACCCAAGAATATGTATCTTTTATTTCACAATCATGCTGATAAATATAATTACATAACAGAAATTTAATTAAAGCTAATAAAATTAGAAAGGCAATATTCATATGGTTTCAAAACATCCAAAAGATAAAAATATTGTTTCACAATTTAGAAGAAATTTTTTTTATCGGACAAATATTTACTCTAACCACCTCGGCAAAATTCACAAGATCAAAATTGTCTCACAATAATGGAAAATAAAACCAATAAAGAGAAAGAAAAAGGTAGAATTTACCAATGATGCAAACTATTTTTCCATTACCTCAAGAACTTATCAAAAAATAATGAATTAAATGATAATTTTACCTTCACTAGTTCATGTCTAATTGCTATTCAACTTAGATAAATCAGTCAACCTTTGGGCCATCATCAAACAATTAATTACTGAACTGTGGGCCCTGGGCCCCATTACTTTTCATTTTGGAAGTCAAGTGGCACTCAGCTTATAACTCAGAAATGTAACTCCAATCGAATTGATTTTTTTTTATTTATCGCCTTTTGAGAGCCATTTCCAAAATCTCCTCATATTTAAAATAGAAGTCAGTCTTAAATTTGGCTCGCTTTTTCTCCGCTCACAAAATCAATGTCATACCATTTCATCTCAAACGAAATAGCTAAATGTAGAAAAATCCATCAAATTAGAGCAATTAAAAGAGAGCCAACAATTCTTTATTCTGTCTATTACGCAGGTATATATAATCATCAAAATAGTTTTTTAGGTCCAATGGAAAGCTATTGTTATATATCAATATAGATTGGGACTGTTCATTATGAAAGATATTATGGAATCAATTCGTAAGAATTAAAAAGATCAATTTTGGCTCATACAAAAAGAATAAAGAGACACAAAATATAGAAATTATATGCATAGGTAGTATCCGATTATTCTTTCCAATTAATGATGAGTTGAATATCAATATTTTTGAGCATCCCACAAAAAAAAAATAAAAAATAAAAAATTTGTAAATATGATATTTCATCTTTATATTTACCACCATGTCAAATACCTTTGGCAATTGCCTCAAATATATAATGTAATTTATATATTTTGTATTGATTTGCAAAAGTATTTTCTTTCTGTATTTATGATCAAATACAAGGTAAGATTCATTGGGTGTACATCGTTACCTTTCTTTAGACATTTCAACATCATCCAAGTTGGAGGTCATGTGATTTTTTAAATTATTATAGAGTTAATTAGATCGACATTGAAACTTTAATCGATTGAATAATTAATGCACACATTATTACTTTGACTTTATGCTCTCACAATTAGGTGTAATAAAGTAGAATTTTAAGCCTTGTACCAACCCATAATATTATACAAAACAAATTATAGCTAATAAATTGAAAAAACCAAATGATTAAGTCCAACTTGAAATTATTACAATTCATATGTATAGTACCAGCTGCAGCCACCAATGACCAAATTACGTCAATTTCTTCAGTCTTCTATTTTTGCCTATAAATTCAGAAAGCTGGTTTATATTCTTCATCAACTCCATTACTTGCAATCATTAAAAACAAAAAAACATGGGTCTTCGCTCGATTTTCATAACAGCATCAATTAGTGTTATTACCTCGATCATGTTGTTCCAAAGCACAAACTCTCTTCGCTACATTTCAGACAGGCACATGCCCCAATGCGGCAAGTATAATCCGCACTTCAATAAGGCAAGCGGTGGTACTTTGTAAGTGATATGCCTCCTCATCCGCCTCCACTTCACGAGACTGTTTCGTTCAGTACAGGATTTTATTACATGCTTTAATCACATTTATTTGTGTTGAATAACTTAAATCCATAATTTAAAAAAACTGAATACTGAAAAGATTTTAAAAAACAACCAGTGGAAATTAGCGGCTAATATCAGCTCAACTAATAGCTGATACCAGTACTCACAGATACCCATGATATTAATACATCAATGTTATAGGTTGTAATCAAGATAGCATGCCCTCGAGCCTTATTTTTAAAATAATAAATGCTATTAATTTGGAAAATATGAACAATTCAAGCATAAAGTTTTTTTGCTTGACTTCGATCAAATGGACCTGCTAGTAGAAATGTTATTTCAGCCTGAAGGATTTAAATCAATGAAATTATAACTTTAGACATTTATTGAATAGTCTCATAATTATCACTTTAATTTGAATTTATACGTGTTTAATTCGATCTTGCCGGCTTCCTCAAACCACGGTGTCATTAAAAATTACCAAAAAACGATGGCTGCTTTTATACATATTGCCTTATATTCCGGGCCAAAATTGGGGGCGCTGGTAGAAGACACTACCAATACGTACTCGCTGTTGTAGGCAATTTTGAGCGAATTACTGTTTCGGTAATTAAATTTGATCAAATTGAATACATATATAATTAAATTGAAAAAGTTGATAATTATCAACTATTTGTAATAAAGAAAGTTTATATATTTACTATTTCTTGCTTAAATCTCACCTGGCCTCTAATAATAGGCCCTTTTTTAGCATGAAGACTTGCCCTCATCTAAAAAGTTTCAAACTTTTAGAGAGGCCAAGAAATTAATTAATTATTTAATTTCTCCTTAATAATCGCTTCACTACCGACCTCACCTGCCTCTACTCCTTGTAAAATGAGTCAACGAGATACAATTTGAAGTTCGGTTGCTTTTCCATTTTAATCGAACTCAAAGATCCCAGAGGTCAAACAAAGGCCCATACCATAAAAAATTTTATCATCTAAAAGTTCAACTTGTAAATCATTTAATTTCCTCGACACTACAAAGTCAGAAACAAGCCACGACCGAAGCATGCAGAAGCGTTATTCAAATCATTATTCAAAGTTTGAGGGCATAATTTAAACATCATTATGCGCGCTGGATATATGAAGGACTACTCCTTGTTTATAAATGATGTGCCACCAATTATTTTCATTGATATTTCAATGGATTATACGTAAGTAATTGACAGGTATAAAGTTGAATTTTCAAATTATTTTATAGCTTTTGTCAAAATTATTATATATAATAAATTGAGTGCTAATAAATGCATTTCAAAATTATTTAGGTAACGGAATTTGTCTGATGCTAACATTTTGAACTTGCCTATAATTAACAAATATGGTCACGGATTTTATGCCCACAATTAGGGGTACTAGTGGTCATAGACTTTATGCTCCATCCATATATAAGAGCACAAACAAAATCAGTAGCTACGAAAAATTAAAAACCATGAGTATACTAATAGTCCAACGTAGAAAAATTGCGACATGTACGTCCGCGCAGCAGCCACCAGTGACCAATTAAATTGCCGAGCTTTATCAATCAACTTGGCATTTACGTAAATCTATCAATTTACCAAAAGATTTTTTCTCCTATCGATTCATGCCTCAAGATGTAAAAATTATCAATCGGGCCTGAAGATAAATTATCAATCTGCGTTTATAACCTGCCATGTCATTCCTAAACTTAAACTCCTCAACACTAAACTCTAAACCCTAAATGACGGTAACTCCTTCAAATTGAAACTAGAACCCTAAACCCAATTAACCGGTAGAATCTTGAACCAGAAACCCTAAAAAATAACAAAAAATAAAATACGTTATAGAGGTGAAATATAAGTGTCAAATATTACCAAAACGCGAAATTTTAAATCGATATTATCTTTTACGTCAATCATAGTTTTCATTCAGTTTTAAATCGATAAAAATCTTGGCCATTAAATCGATAGGCCATTTTTCTACCGAATCGACATTTTCCTCAAATTAATTAACACCACCTCTGCTTCTTTATCCTCTTATAATTCCCATCCCATACTCATAAAATAAAGGTTGGAGCCAGTCTCTTTATCTTCATCAACCTAATTCTAATATTGCAAATTAACATTCTTCATTTCTATTATTAAAAAACAACCAGAAAAATAATGGGCCCTTTCTGCTCACTTGGCCACATAACAATTTTTTACTAATATTGTTGTTTCCGGATCATGGTGCCATCCGGAAGCACAACCTCTGCCATGATTCTGACAGCAGGCATGCCTCCAATGCGGCAAGTACAATCCGGCATCATCATACAGCAGAGACGTAGAGGCGGATGGCGGCCTCATCCCATACCCACGACTGTTTGCCTGAGGGGGTGCGCTGCCCATCCGACTCAGACGCAGACGGCCATCACATCCAGAGCGAGAAGACCGCATTCCCACGCCAATTCCGTGTGAGCTACGAAGTCGATGCCGCTGTGTTGCTGTCGAGCGTGTATGCCCTCATGTCGTTTCTTTGCGCGGACGTACTAACTTCCAGTACGATGCCCTTGCCCGGTAATGTAGTTCACTCTTCTGTACCCGCTGGCACTTGCCGAATAAAGTTAGAGGCAATTTCATTTTGTTAATTACGTATATGTGCCGTATGTATTGATATGCAGGTTATGGTCCGTCATGGAATGAGGCCAGAAGAAGAGACTTACCACCGCCAATCGTGCTCAGCTAACCTGATCTTCCCCTCTACTGCCACTGCAAAATAAACTTTCTATCACTTTTTTCGCTGCAAAAGAATAATCATCTAGAGACATGGTTGCCTTTATCAGTCAATTTATTTACTAATTTTGGATAAGAATAACTATTAGAAAATAATACAAACAACGAATTTACACTTCTCTACAAATTTACAAATTAGAGGAGCTGGGTTTTTTCGTTAATTTTAAAGGTATACCTTGTATGCTAAAACGCGATTATTTTGGAAAAAGGCACCATGGAATTTGGTAACTTGAATAGATAAAAACAGAAATTAATTTGCCTGTCAAAAAAAAATTAATTAATTAATGCAAAGAATATAAAAATATGCAGGGGCATACAATAGGTTCAGCCTAACGCGGGTCAGTTCCGGCACAGACAAGGCAGCAACGGGACAAGCTATTGATTCTGGTGTCACACCACCAGAAGACGGACATGCCTCAAACCGAAGACCCACCTACACTGCTGGATTTAGTGGACTTAAATTCCTTTGATAACAATTATTTGCGGAATTTGGCATGTGTTGAGGTTCTTACCCCGGATCAAAATCTTTTCAATGGAGGATCGAATCTGATGCCATCGTCACTCAGTACAGTAATTAATCCTTGGCTTACTGCGAGCCATTTCGCTGCTGCCATGATCAAAATGGGGGAGGTTGATGCGTCTCGACAAAATGGGAATCATAAGTAGAATTTGCAGCGCTATCAACTAGCTATCTACCTAGGTCTACTTATATAAATAATTCAAGCCAATCCCTTTTAAATTTATATATCAGCAAAAAGATAAATCATTATATAATACTTCTCTTTTAGTTGATGAATTTTGTGTGGAATTTCCTTCAATATCCACTTTTGTATCTGTATTTAATGATGGCTTTGAATCTTAATTGTACATTAATGAAAGAACAATATATTTCCATGTTTGTATTTAATGTTGTATTTATTTGTTAACATACATGTTGTTGTTAGGATCCCCCAGCATTGGTATGATATTAATTCTCCGGGCCAAAAACACATTTAATTTGCTTTTACAGATTCCCAAAAGTTAATTCTCATAACAATTGAGATATTATCCATCCTAAGAAACCCCATTATTCTCCCATATTATTACGACGTTTTATATTGCTTGGATATCCCAACAATCCTTTTTATTTGATACCCAACAGTTGTCGACGAATTTGCTGTAATCATATATATATACTCACGGTTTTGCAGTCCTGTTTAAAAATTTTGATCCAAATGCAATTCGACTTCTTCACCCTTTGATAGAAATTTAAAGGTGTTTTCATTTATATACTTTTAGTAGTTAATTTAGTTAAGGAAAACTATTACCCCTCATTTATTTTATTTTTGATTGCTTAAAATTCAAAATTACAATTAATATTCTTATTTACTTTTCATTCCATAAAAACAAAAAATATTTTTATCTTTTTAAATAAATATCTATAATTACAATGTAAAAATATCTTATTTTTTTTGTCTCATTCTTAAAAATGACCAAATCACCCCCAAAAAAAGTAATTTTATTTTCTTAAATTTAATAAACAATTTATATCAATATCGGGAAAGTGAGAACCAAAAGTTCATAACGTCACTGAACGCAAGTTCTGGCCAATACAGACGCTGCCTGTAATTCTTCCTTCTCCACTTTCGGGATTGTCAATGACTTAAGTACTTTCTTCTTTCTCGCTACTAATTTTTTTTTTTCATCTTTACTATCGGATGAAATTAGTTGTTCGAATTTGATTTTTGGTGGATTCGCAGAAGAAAATATATGTATGTAGTATTTGATTTACCTATCAACATGAGTCAGATAAATTCAGATCCTTCCACTTTTCACGCTGCTTCTCAGAATCGAATTTTGGACTCAAGAATTTTTTCAAGGTTATCAGTTTTGTTCATGTGAAAATTTCGTCATAGAATAATTTCTTTTGTTCATGTAGTAAATATATCAAAGTGTTCTTTAAATCAGAATTTCAATCAATGTATTTTTTTTCTCGCTTGTATTGGTTTTTGTCTGCGTAGTAAAATACTTTTGTTTATGGATAACACTTTTGTTCATGTAGTACGATAAAAACAATTTTTTTTTAAAAAAATTGGACCGAGGATTTCTTTTCGCCATTTGTACCGGTTTTTCTTTAACATGGAATACGCTTTTCTTCATATTTTAATACTTTTTTTGTTATAGTAACACATGTATTTTTTAGTAATATTTAACATCGTTTATATCGTCGTAATACTTCATGAATACTCATGTGTTACCATATGAATATTTAATATCTTTGTTACCTTGTTACCTTATGAATATTTATGTGTTATTTATATATTTTATTACTGCTATGTAAGATATGAAGTTTTTCAATATAATAAATATAGAACACCCATATATGTACGTAGAATACAAAAATTTGATAAAAAAATAAATTTATTTGTTCAAAGAGGAATTGAATCCCACGATCAAACACAATAAGAGCAAACCGTAAACCATTGGGCTACAATACATAGTTTATAATGATATGCATCTATTAGCATATATCCACCCTGCTCGCCCAACCCACACCGGGCCTGCCCCGCCCTAATTTTTCAAGTAGTATGACTTACAAATTTTAACCTAAATTATTTAATTTATGTAGATTTATTACATTCCATAGTGTACATATTTCACATGAGAGTTTCTTCTTAAAAAAATAAATAAAATATAAGACGGTTGGTTCAAATCTAAGTGGACTATATTATAATAAATTCAGACCATCTTATGTAATGGTTTGAGTTCACATAAATCACTACAAATCAACACTTTAAAATATTAAAAACAAGGTCCAAATTATGTTCCATCTCACCTGTAGGTATTTTCATGCTAATGTTTCATCTAAAGATATTTATATTTATATACAATACAATATGTCAAATTAAGCCGATAGTAATATTTTGAAAAATGATATAGTATTGTTTCGCTTCAACCCCCATATATTGTGTGCTGCGCCTGTGCCAGCTGACGGGTTGATGTTACAAGCGTTGCTGCATTTTGCTGGAGATGGCTGTTTTATGGGTTTTGAAGTAGGCGGCGCGGAGAGTTTACATGATGGATGCGACAAGGTCATTGCCGAGATTCATGACGCCGATATCGTTATGGCGCAAGCGAGATCATAAATGGCATCAGCCAAGTGCGAGACGCTTTGGGGGGCCCTGTGTTGTTGGCTGCCGACGCGTACGCATCCTGGAACAAAGACGTCATGCAAGTGCTCGAGATTAATTATTTTTCAAACGAACGAAATTCGAGACGTGTTTCTTCAAGAGATCATTAAAAAATTAAATCATATAAATTGATAATTTGTTTCAATATGTTTATTTTTCTGCTTTATTGATTTTATTCGCTTATCTTATGCTTTATTTAAATTGTTAAATGCTTGTTTAGGCCAAATTGAAAAAAATCCCAACTTCAAAATTACGCATGTTTTTAGATTAATTTGAAGACAATTTTATTCCTGGATAATAAAATCAATTATTAATTACCTCCACGATTTATTTATTTGTGAATTCTTTTTGAGAAACCCCCTCAACCCGACGGCCAAAGTGATAATTATATGAATGAATTCAAATTGATGATTGTACAACATTAGCATATTTATTAGACTTCAATTCAGGCTCGATCAAAGTAATTAATAATCCTCGATTTAATTCCAATATTACTAGGGATAAAAATTGATACCAGGCTTCCTAGCCCCTCAGCCAATTTTAGTATCGGTCATTGTAGAGCCACAAATTCACGTTAATCGATATTGAAGCAATAAATCGTTTTTCGTTGCTTGTAATTCGCTTGAACGTGTTTAATAATGACCCCACCCAACGCCGCTTATTTAAATCAAAGCTTTGAGATGTCATTTATATGTTCATATTTTTTTTTGAGATTTTAAACATAATGGATCAACTCATACATACTTTAAAGCTATTTCACAGAAGCGCTTATTTCAATGTAGCGTTTACTTTTAATCTCACCTGCTGAGTACTTTGTAAAGTCGTTAGTAATATGTATGCGAAACCAGGCTGATTGAAATTAAATCATTTAACTGCATAAAAAGCAAGGGATTTTGACAGCGTAAAATCGATGGTTTTAAACTAATTAGCCACGCGATCGCCGTATCACCTTAAGTAGGATGTCGTCATTAAAACAGAGAGGAAAAACCGGCGATTACGCCTCAAATAGATACGCCTATTCGAAATCTGACCTCGAGCATTAAGACCGAGATCAGAGAATTTTGGTACTTATTCTCTCGCAAAGGTTTTTTACATTTTCGGGGTTTCACAATAATTTGCTGAAATTTCGACTGAAGATGATATGCTCAACCCCTGCTTTGATGGAGGCGGTCCGCTTCATCTTCAGAAAATATATGTAGGTGATAAAAGAAGAGGTAATAAATCTACAGCGGGCGCAATGGTATGGCGGGCGAAAATCAAAGAGGTTGGTCGCGTAGAGGATAATGAGGTTTCGGCCTGCTCAATCTCAAAGGAATGAAAGAAAGGTAAATTTCACGCATTAGTTGTCGGAACTGTTCATGGGCGATACTTCTTTATTCGTGGGTATTTATACGATCTGCACTTAATCATGTCGGGCTTCATGTTCAAACGATCCGCAAATATGGAGCTGGACAGGATCTCATCACTGCAATGACAGCAGGGCGAGAATTGTAATGTTACGTGAAGTGCGTATATTGCAATGCTAATAAGAGGTAACGAAGCTATCGGCCATTTACGCAAGTTAGCAGACATCAGAATGCATGTAAAGGTATGGAAGCAGCCGGAGCATATAATCATTCGAAGATAAAGTTTTTTGAGATTATCTTTATGTTCCATTGAAGTTAATCTACTTTCAGCTTCTAAATCTGGATTAAAGGAATAAGTTTCTTCTTATAAATGACATCATTTTCGAATGTCGAAAGGTATCAAGCATGGACAATATGGAAAATCTCTATATAATTAATCAATCAGGCACACCACTATTTAAAATGTATCCTCTATAACAACACAACAACTGCTTCCTATAGTAAAACGTTTACCGTGGATGGACCCAGACACTTTTTCAAGATTCAAGATTAAAAGTCATATAAAATCAAAGAGAACTAAAACAATAATCGAGCTGCTGATCAACTCACTGAGGCATCAAGATGGACATTTGAGCGGCGAATGGGGCCAAAGAAGTGTTGTAGGATCGCTCATAGATGATGAACAAATGTCAATCTGGAAAGAGGAGGCTACGAGGTAATTTTATTGATGATTACTCAAGCGTACGGTTACATTCCTTTATTTACATGAACTTAGACCTTTAGAGAAATTTCTAAGAATTTAAGGCCTCCACAGAGAATCATAGGGAATGATTAAGTTCTCTATTTATCCATCGTGGATATTAATAATACCCCAAATGAGTTTTTGAACCAATGATCACTTAAGGAATGGATCTCACCACCGACTCCTAACCTCAATAAACGGAAGTTTTATGAGAAGGTAATAATTCTTTGGAAATGTATAATCAAATGGACAAATATACGGATTCTTCCGATGCTCAAATATATTTTGAAAATACTGAATATTTAAATCATATCCATATCGTTTCAAAACCTCAATGACTGTGGACCAAGCAAGCCTAAAGGAGAGACACAGACCCTGTGGGTGTCCGACCACGTAAGGATGAAGGAAACCGTAAACTGGATCTCTACACGTAATTATGTCAGTATTACCAGCAACAAAATGCATGTTCAAGGGCCTCAAGATCAAAAAGACACCCCACCACTTTGATTTTGGAAGAAAAGTTCATGTAACCAAAGAAACCTGGGGTTGATCACCAATGAGCTTGGCAAACCTCAAAGGCTGACCAGATTAGATTTATATACTAAATGACATGTCACAACCGTGAGTCACAGTAAAGGAGGGCTAGATTGTCTTAGAGTGCCCATGGAGAGAGTCCCTGACTGATTCTAAATCAGACCCATACAAAGGACAGGTGCACACCTAAGATTAGATGCAGCTCTTCTAAACCTAAATGCAGTTTTGAAATGGGTTCTGTGTTTGTTAATAAGATGTTTGAGTTGTCAACCATCAACGGGGCCAACCATTGATGTGTTGGTATAAGAGAAAGTGAGGATCGACGGAAGGTTGAAACCAAAGCGCACTAATGCGAAGAAGACCAGGAAAGAAAGCTGACTACTACATAAACTTTTTTCGCCTAGCCACAAGCCAAGTCTATCCAGATTCTCTACTGACATTATGATTTCAATTTCAAATTTGGTAAATAGATGTACTTTCCTTAAACCAAGTCTTTATAAAGAATCATATGAAATAAATTTGCCTTCATCAAATAAAGCGAACATCTTGTTTCAGGTCAGTCCATTTACGATCTCAAAGGTGCATCCAGAGTTCAAAGTCGATCAATAATTTTATTGAGATCAAACGGTCAAAAAGTTATATAAGGCGATCAAATCATTGTACTTTAGATCAACGGTGTTACTTATTTAAAAGGTTTTCAAATTTTGACATGAAGATTTAGGAAGTTCGACAAATCCTCAATCAAGATCAAGATATAATTTATACACACTGCCTTGAGTCACATTTATTCAAAAGATTCAGTACTTTTCAGATCAGAACCATCTATGATAGATGAAAGAATTTCAAACTCATGCATTAAAGATATTCACCGTCAGAAATAAAGAATCTAGAAAGCGTATTGTATTTTTATAAATAAAAAAACATTCGATAATCAAAAACAACTTGATAGAATGTTAATCATCAACTGTATCCATTCCATCAGATTCCAAATGTCCAATCAGATCTCAATCCCATCCAAACTATTAATCATGACTGAGGATTAACATCAGAATCAATTCTACCTGATTTAATCTGGAGATCTGCATGAACCTCCCAACCAATCAGATCCAACTTGATCACACTTAGAGAGAGATCAACACTTTGTCCCAAGATCTATCAAAACACAATCAATTGGACCACTGATAACTTAAATGGTTTCACAATTGATATTAACATTAATGAGGATTAATCAATATCATTAATGAAATAACATTGTATCTATATTAGATAGATTCCAAGTCCAAAACCATTAAGGTCCAACTTAATCTCCCAAAGTCCTACCAGGTATCAAATAAAGAAATAACTGAAAACTTGATTAAAATAAAATAAATATTGTTTAAATAATTTTTCCCTCATGGTTCAAATTATAGATATAAAAAGACTTTGAATTTGTAAAGATACATTCCTAATGATTATTCTCAATAAGTTCCTACAAATTCAACAATATTCATAATGATTCTCAACCTGAAAATGGTGAACAAATAGCATTTTCTAGAAAGATGGTGAAGATATACTGAAGTAAGAATATCCTCAGCAATCAAGATTCAAATCCTGAATTTATGATCCCCAATATTTCAAATAACCAATAGAGGATTTTGTGGTATTTTGAATTACTATAAGCATTGTAGAGTATATCTTACATTTCTAGACCAAGAAGATTTTTCCTCCCTCATTTCATGTAATTTTCATTCCTCTATAAATATACGAACGTTTATCTTAAAGAATACACCAAACATATTTTTCTTTTTCTAAAAACATCGTATTCATAAAATATTCCAATTATTATTCAATTAATATATATACGACATCTACGCTAAGAATAATTAATTAATTAAATTTGTATTTAAATATTCGCCTTCAGATTCACAGAACTCATTCCCCAACAAAAGTAAAAGTTATATATAAGGACTATTTTGGTTTAAATCCAACCCGTTCCTGAATAGTCTTTTTATATAAAAAATTTGCCTCATCTAAAAAGTTCAACTTTTTAGAGCAAGATAATTAATTTGTTTATTTAATTTTCAATATCGCTTTCTTCACCGTGTGGGCGAATCATTGTTTCATCGCTTTGGGCGAGGCCCAACGTGAACAATTTAAATGGGAAAGGTTTTCCGAGAATTGAACCCAAGATTGTAGGGTCGAGCGGCAGGCTCGATACCAAAAAAAAAAATTCGCACATAAATCTAAAAGTTCGAACTTTTAGAGAAGTGCAGAATTAATTCGTATATTTAATTTCCCTCGACGCTACAAAGTCAGTAAAAAAAAAATGCTTGGCCGACCGAAGCACAAGTAGTAGCGTTATCTAAATCTTATTATCTGTGTTTGAGGGCATAATTTTAACACATCAATATGCGCATGGATATACATGACCACTCCTTGTTTGATAACGATGTGCCACCAATTATTTCTTTCTATTGAAATTTCAACGGATTATACGCAAGTAATTGAGTGTTATATATAAAGTTGAATTTTCAAATTATTTTATAGCTTTTTGTCGAAAACTATTATATATACATGCAATTTGAGTGCTATTAAATGCATTTTCAAATTATTTATAGTATTCAGAATTTAATCGACGTTAACATTTTGAATTGGCTTGCTAATTAACAAATATGGCTTTGACTTTATGCCCAATAATTAGGTGTACTAGGGGCGCATGTAGACTTTATGCTCACCATCCATATATAAGAGCATACAAACAAAATCATAGCTACGAAAAATTAAAAAACTACAGATACTAATTAGTCCAACGTAGAAAATTATGACATGCACGTCCATGCAGCAGCCACCAGTGACCAATTAAATTAATTAACACCAATTTCGCTTCTTGTATATCCCTCTTATAACTCCCATCCCATGCACTATAAATACATGAGGCAATCTCTTATCTTCTTATCAACCTAATTCATTACTTGCAAATTAAACATTCTCTACATTTCTCATTATTAAAAACAAATTATATAGAAAAATAATGGGCTCCTTTCGCTCAATTTTGGCCATAACAACACTACTAGTGTTATTGCTCTCGATCATGGTGCCATCCGAAGCACAACTCTCTGCCACATTCTACGACAGTGTTGTATTTTTAATTAGTATTTCAAATAAATGTTATTATAAAATATATTTTGCTTAAGTCACGAATTCAGTTTTGTGGAACCAATATTTTCGGTCAAATACTGTTCCTTTACTTCCTAATTTTTTGGTCAAAAGCTTTCAACAAATTTGATCCTTCCGTTGCTATTTATCAGCAGAAGACTAGATCCTTCTTTTAGTAAGGAATGCATATATATATATATATGTGTTACGTAAATTGAGAATAACACAGAAATTAATAACACTGATTGTTTACTGAAACAAATTTTCCTTCTTCATCAAAAAGCGTTGGGTATATTTTATTTGTTTGCTCCTGCTCCTAGTTCACACTAGAAGACTTGTTGAATCCTGGGGGATTACGAGAGTAAATCCTTAAGGACAGTGCTACTGCACGCCTCAAGTGGTTTTCTTATTTTTCCGGTATTTATTTTTTCTAAGAGTCTATTTTATCCTACGGTTTTCCCAAATATTTCCAACAATCTTAAGGATTTATGGATCCCAAAAGCCCAAACACTTCTCTAGACACCACGAAAAATAATGATCCCAATAAAGTATCATCCTCCACTTCCACTCCGCTTACTGTACAAGATTTGAGCACTATTGGGCATGTTTCTGTTATACCCTATTCAAAGCCGTTTCCGGATATCTCAAAAATTGAAATGTTTGGAGGACAAAACTATAAAAGGTGGCAAGAGAGGATTTACGCGCTTCTTGACATGCATGGTGTTGCAACTGCTCTTGTCACCACAAGCCTGATGGCGAGTCAGTGGATCCCAAGGAGATTGAGTTTTGGATTCATGCAAACAAGGTATGCAGACATACTATCATTAGTACTTTAACTAATGACCTTTTCGATGTCTACGTTTCGTACAAGGAGGCAAAGGAAATTTGGGATTCTATGAATCTCAAATACACTGCAGAGGACTCGGGAAAGCAAAAGTTTGTGATAGGGAATTTTTATCGCTGGGAAATGGTGGAGGATAAGGACATCAAGCAACAAATCAACGAGTATCACAAGCTGTTGGAGGAACTCAAAGCTGAAAATATCAACTTGCAAGAGGAGTTTGTTGCAGGTATTCTGCTCGAAAAACTACCAGAATCGTGGAATGACTACAAGCAACAACTTAAACACAAACACAAGCAGCTGTCACTTGCAAATTTGATAACCCACGTTGTCATTGAGGAAACCAATCGCAAACAATTCAAAGAAGCAAAGGCTAAGGAAATTGCTTCAAAGGCAAACCTGGTGCAAGGTAACAATAACAATAGGTACAACTCTAGATTTCAGAATTCTAGTTTCGTCCCTAAAGTTAATAACTCCAATACCTTCAAGAAAAAGGGTTACTGTTTTGTTTGTGGAAAGCCCAATCATCATGCACCTCAATGTAGAGATAGAGTAAAAAATGAAATCCTCATATGGAAAATGCAAATATGGCTCCTAGACAAAATTTTAATATGGCTCCGAGGCCAAATCCATATAAGTGGTCTAAGCCAAGTGCAAATGTGGCCCAAGGAGATGATATCATTTCTGCAGTCATTTCTCAAATTAATCTTGTGGCCAATGTGAAAGATTGGGTAGTAGATTCTGGGGCTACCGGACATATTTGTGCAAACAAAAGATTTTTTTTTCCTATCTTTATTTGTAGGAAGTGGGAGAAGAACATGTGTATCTTGGTGATTCCCGAACTATAAATGTTGAAGGGAAAGAGAAAGTTCTTCTCAAACTCACATCTGGCAAGACTTTGGCTCTCAATGATGTACTTCATGTGCCCAACATTCGTGCAAACTTAATCTCGGTGGCTCTGTTAGGAGAAAGTTGGAGTGAAAGTGACTTTTGAATCTGATAAGATTGTGATGACCAAAAACAATATCTTAGTTGGTAAGGGTTATTGTAACAATGATCTATTTGTTCTTAATATTTCCATGTGATGATTTTTTTGTTTTGATGTTTTTAATGTTTTAATGTTTTTTTTTAAGATGAATAAAATTATTTCCTTCTTGGTTCTTTTGACTCTATTCAAATTACTGGTGTATATCAATTTAATTTAAATATGTTACAAGCATATGACTTTAGCATGATCTATTTCCATACTAAATTCGCAGAAATTTATTAGCTCCTAAACTTACGTTTTCTGCTAAAATTGTCTCTTTTAAATTTGTAAAAGGAGGTATACACCACCAACTTTTCCGAATAAATTATTATTTCCGAAACTCTTGTATCTTTCCTGTTTATTTAATTTTGAAGAATTCAAGTTAAGTTTGCTTCTTCTATATTCTATGTGACATATGCATGCATGTGAGTAAAAAAGTCTGTTGCCACTGATCCCGGAAATATATATCCATTTAGATAACTTTTGAATATTCCTAACTTTTAAATATTTTTAAAATATAGTTAGAGTAAGTGGGCTATGGCTTCTCTAATCACTTTTGGATGCTTGCATGTGCATCAGTACGTGCCATCAATTTTACAAGTTAGAAAAATAAAATCTTTTTAATTCCTATCTCTATCTAATTTGTATTACGTTGCCTTGATTACATTTGTGTTTGACCAATGGTTTGATATATATGTGATTCATATGTATGTGATGTTTTAACGTGCCAAGCAATAATAAATTCAACTTGTATTTTAATTAACGGGAACCAACATTTTTAAATGTTGAAGATTTGAGATTGCCAAAGGGCAATTACCATTGCAAAGAATATATTTATTTTCAATGGTACAAGAGACACGTTCATCTAAGAGGTGAAGTGGTTAAGCAATTGTTACAAGGTGGAATAATTTGACTAGTCTAAAGAAATCCCATGGGTAGAAAATCAATGTGTGAGACGTCTAAAGGAATGAGACTTATGCCAATTGAAAATTAACAGTGATGGGAACCCAACCTTTGTGATTGGAGATCCCATGAATAAGGTTCATATGGGTAATAACAAGTCACTTGTTAATTCTGCTAGCACCTTATAGTAAGTCCATTCTTAATTTGTTAAAGTATGTGTGGTGCTTTATTGCAAAATTGAGAGGGTAAGCTAAAAACTTTTAATGAATTTCATATCCCTTATGGGTGATATATTATTTGCAAAATATATTTGATGAATTCACCTATATGAGTGTGGAGTGGGGCCGCTCCCATGAGACCTTGGCTACGTCTCTAGAGCACTCATGAATAACCAGGCACGCTCATGGCCTATTCGCGCACAACCGCTTTGAGCAACAAAATAATTACATGTAATGTGATGGGTAAACAATTTAAGTTACAACTATGAGTTGTTGATTCATAGAAGTTATATGCTTCACCAATGCTCAGTTACTTATACCTTATCTTTCTAGGTTTGGTTCATAGTCCAAAAGACACCAAATACGATGCATTACATATTCCTGAGATACCCATCATTATATTATTATTATTCTTCTTGTTTTTAAAATTTATTTGAAATATGTGGGGATTGTTGTATTTTTAATTAGTATTTCAAATAAATGTTATTATAAAATATATTTTGCTTAAGTCACGAATTCAGTTTTGTGGAACCAATATTTTCGGTCAAATACTGTTCCTTTACTTCCTAATTTTTGGTCAAAAGCTTTCAACAAATTTGATCCTTCCGTTGCTATTTATCAGCAGAAGACTTGATCCTTCTTTTAGTAAGGAATGTGTATATATATATGTGTTACGTAAATTGAGAATAGGACAGCAAATTAATAACACTGATTTTTTATTGAAACAAATTTTCCTTCTTCATCTAAAAGCGTTGGGTATATTTTATTTGTTTGCTCCTGCTCATAGTTCACACTAGAAGACTTGTTGAATCCTGGGGGATTACGAGAGTAAATCCTTAAGGACAGTGCTACTGCACCCCTCAAGTGGTTTTCTTATTTTTCCGGTATTTATTTTTTCTAAGAGTCTATTTTATCCTACGGTTTTCCCAAATATTTCCAACATACATGCCCCAATGCGGCAAGTACAATCCGCACTTCAATAAGGCAAGCATTGGCACGTGAGAGGCGGATGGCGGCCTCCCTCATCCGCCTCCACTTCCACGACTGTTTCGTTCAGGGGTGCGACGCGTCCATCCTACTGCCAATCGTGCTCAGGCCAACTCCGATCTTCCTCCCCCTACTGCCACTCTGCAACAACTTATCACTTTTTTCGCCGCAAAGAATAATCTCACTCCTAGAGACATGGTTGCCTTATCAGGTCAAGTACTCTATTTACTAAATCTAACAAGAATAACTATTAGGAAAATAATATAAATGAATTATTTCACGAATTAGAGGAGATTTTTTTTTCCAATAATATATAAAATCAAACATTTTAATTTTAAATAGTATACTTTGTATGCTAACATGTGATATTATAAAAATATGCAGGAGCACATACACTAGGTCAAGCCCAATGCAGCTCATTCCGCACTAGGATATACAGCAACGGGACAGACATTGATGCTGGGTTTGCGACCACACATGCCCTCAAACCGGGGGTGACTCCAATTTGGCACCGCTGGATTTAGTGACACCCAATTCCTTTGATAACAATTACTTCAGGAATTTGGTACAAAGGAGGGGTCTTCTTACCTCGGATCAAAATCTTTTCAATGGAGGATCAACCGATGCCATCGTCACTCAGTACAGCACTAATCCCGCTACTTTCGCAGCCGATTTCGCTGCTGCCATGATCAAAATGGGGGAGGTTGAGCCGCGTCTCGGACAAAATGGAATCATAAGAAGAATTTGCAGCGCTATCAACTAGCTATCTACCTAGGTCTACTTATATAAATAATTCAAGCCAGTCCCTTTAAATTATATATCAGCAAAAGATAATTGTTATATAATACTTCTCCTTTTAGTTGATGAATTTTGTGTGGAATTTCCTTCAATATCCACTTTTGTATCTGTATTAATGATGTAGCTTTGAATCTTAATTGTACACGAAAGAATTAATATATGGCTTCCATGTTTGCATTAATGTTGTATTTATTTGTTAATATATATGTTGTTGTTAGGATCCCCGCATTGGTATGATATTAATTCTCCGCTTTGGGTCAAATACGCACGAATTTGTTTTTTGGCATCTCCCAAAAGACCTCATAACAATTGAGATATTATCCATCCTAGTAAACCTCATGATTCTCCCATATTATTACGATGTGGGATATTGTTTGATATCCCCAACAATCCTTTATTTGATACCCAACAGTTGTCGATTTAATTTGCTGTAATCATATATATATACTCACGGTTTGCAGTCCCGTTTAAAAACAATTTGATCCAAATGCAATCTTCGACTCGTCACCTCTTTGACAGAAATTTAAAGGTGTTCTCATTTCAATATACTTTAGTAGTTAATTTAGTTATGAAAACTATTACTCCCTCATTTTATTTTATTTTTGATGGCTTAAAATTCAAAATTACAATTAATATTCTTATTTAGTTTTCTCATTCCATAAATAACAAAAAATATTTTTATCTTTTTAAACAAATATCTATAATTACAACAGAAAAATATCTAATTTTTTTGTCCCATTCTCTAAAAATGACCAAATCACCCCCAACAAAAAGTAACTTTACTTCTCTTGAATTTAATAAACTATATCAATATATAAAATGGAGTATCTACTTAATTTGACTCGAGCAATAAAAAAATAGAATGGAAGGAGTAGCATTAGTTGTACTCATCCAGCATTCAGTGCTATGGCTTATCCAATTCAAATTCAAACATGGCTTGAGTGTTGGACAGCACAATATTCAAGATATTGCCGTTCTAAATAATATAAGTCTTCCTCTTGGAAAAGTTGGACAGTTCTATTATGTTTCATATTTTTCAAACAGTTGGAGAGTAAAATATAATAGATGCATGCTTTCTCTGTTCCATTTTATTTGTCTTTCCATAGAAGAATTTGTGTATCAAAATATTGTCATTTTGCTCTGATTTAGAATGAATGTTACATTTAATAAAATGAAGATATTGCATATATATTTATTGTTATTTAATGAAAAATAGAGTAAGACATATTTCAGAGAATTAGCTTGCTTTTCGAATGACCAAATTTTAAAATGCTGATGTGTGTGGAGAGTCGTCATCATTCATTACTCAGATTTGCATCGTAAATTATTCAGTTCAGAGTTGATTCACATAATTTATGAGAGTCAAAGAATGAAATCTTTTAATGAACAATTCATTTGATTATAAAACAAAGGAGTTACATGGAATAAGGGAAGAATAAAGACAAACGTTTTGATTTTGAGTAGATATACAATTATATATATATTGAACTATTGAAGGTAAGAAACGCGTAATAACTTAAAATTGCATGCACACAGAAACGCGTAGGGCCGGTGTATATATATATATAGTTAGTTGACGGCGCTGCAAACTCTTCTAATAATTCCATTAGTTCCGAGCTGCAGAGGCGGAATCTCCCCCATTTTGATCATCGCGTTCCCGAAATCAGTTGCAAACAAGCGTGGGTTGGTACTGTAACCCGTCACTATTGTGTTTGTGGGCGCTGCACTGAGAAGAACTTGGTCCGACTGAAGAAGTCCCCTCCTGGATACCAAATTCCTGAAGTAGTTGTTGTCGAACGAATTGGGCGTCACCAAATCCAGAGGTGCCAAATTAGTGTCTCCCCCTGTTTGGGGACAGCCGCGGCGTCTGGTGCTAGCGAATCCAGCATCGATGTCGCTTCCATTGCTGTAGATCCTACCACGGAACGACGAGCACTGGGCTTGGCCTAATGTATGCGCTCCTGAAACCAATAAAATAATTTTGATACTTTTCAGTAAAAGAAACTAATACCTTTTAGCAAAACAACTAATACTATATTTTAAAAAAAGTAAATTAAGAATGGTTATGTAATGTAGCTGACCAGAAAGGGCAACCAAGTCGGTGGTAGAAAGACCCTTATTGGAGAAAGCAGTAATAAGGGCGGCAAGAGTGGCTGTAGGGGGAGGAAGATCAGAGTTTGCTTGGGAACGACTGGCGGTGGTAGAGTCTCTTCTTCCAAGTCTCACATTCCATGACGTAGCACCAACCTGCATTATTTATAGTATCAGTTTCTATTATTTGTATTTCATAAAGTCATAGTACTATGAATTAATTATATATATATATATATATATATATATATATATATATATATATATATATGATATGAGAGACTTACAGCAACAGCGGCATCGCGTGCTGCTAAGGTGAGAATATCAGCACAAGAAACGACCCCCGGGCATGCACGCTCCACCTCCAGCTTGGCAGCCTCGATCACCTCGAATCCTCTAACACTATTCACATTTGGAAAGGCCGTTTTCTCACTTTGGATGGTTGCGGTTTCGTCCAGTAAGATTGATGCGTCGCAGCCCTGGACGAAGCAGTCGTGGAAATGAAGACGAACGAGGGAGGCCGCCATGCGACGCTCACGGGAGACTGCACTCCGGATGGAATTGCGGATTATTGTAGCTGCATTAGGACATGTCGTATCGTAGAACGTGCTCGATAGTTGTGCTTCACATCCCATCATATTCTTCTGCACCAACACTAACATGCATACAAACGACAAAACACTAAACCTCAAGCCTTTCATTTTTTTTCTTTTCTTAAGAGAGTAATTAGATTTGTAGAAAATTAAGAATGCTAAATGCTTTCAAGTGAGACTTGATGTGAGAAGATGGTGTTTCGGTGGTGAATATATATAGACCAAAAAGGAGGTGTTTAGTTAGTCAACATTTGCTGCCACAACGCGTACATCACCTTATTTTTAAAAAAAAATTAAGCATATTATTCTTTTGACTTTTAAAGTTTAACTATTCTCCACGTTGGATTGGATTCGGTCATTTTGCTTTTTTTTTAGTAAGAGGTTATAAGGTATTGTCAACTCCATGGATTTGGTCAGTATTAATGAATGCGGGCATGCATTTTGTATGAATTAACATTTCTGATAAAGAGAGACAGCTAATAATTACAAAAGCATAATTAAAATCAATTTGCTTTAGTTAATTGAAGTGTCAAATTTCAACAGCATTCTACTTTAGTTGTTATTCATGCATTAAACTATCAATCGCAAAAGATGACGCAGTGAAGTTTATTCGTGCCTGCAGGCAGGTCGAGGAAGCAGGAAGGAATTAGACGAAAGCACTTCAATTAATTAAACCCCTCTTAATTTGATTCAAACAAATAACGCTAACTACTAAGAAAACCCATTTGATCTCAATTATAACTGTACATATAGCAGACCAAATTCAGAAATCAAGGGTGGTGCATTCAACAAGAGCACAAAAAAAAAAAAAGTTTCATTAATTTGAATAACTAAAAAGTCAAAAGATTATATTCGAGTTACAAACTTAATTGATAAAAAATGTCCGGATTAATGTCATATATGGATTGAACAATTCTTAGATTCCATCTGGACAAGTTCTATTCACATGACTAGTTTGAAACTCCTCCGTATAAAATTAATAAATATAGTTAAATGCATTTTTTTATAGAAGAGAGGAAGATTTCTTGTTCATTAATGATTAAGATACGATATCAATTTCAATATATTAATAATAGTATCATGTATACGTAATTAGATTTTATATATATATATATATATATATATATATATATATATATATATATATATATACTAGCACGTAACCACTCGAATTTCGCGGGATTGGATAAAAAAATTTACAATATCATTTTAAATTAAATATTTAATTGATATAATTAATTTAATTAAAAATATAATTTTATTTTTTAATGTTGTATGTGTATAATATTATACTCTCTTCATCTCGAGCAAATTACATTTTATTATTTCGAAAGTTCCAATCAAAGCGTTACTTTTTTTTTTTAATTATGCAGCATGTTGATTCTTAAGAAATTCTCGTTGTTGACGGGAATTCATGAATCTCATTGTGTCGCCGTCATGCCATCTTAAAAAATCTTAACACAAATTGAGAAAAGAAAACAAAGATTAGAGAATAGATCCAAACTACGACGGAGAGAAACAAAATGAAAAACTATATATATACTCCTTATTAAACCGCTTCAAATTATTCACACAACATATTTGTAGAAAAATTAAAAAATTTAATAACCATGAAAAGTAATCATTAGGGTATATATGAAATAATGATGGGTAAAAATGTCAAAACAACATATATTATTTAGATAATATATAAGACAAAAATGAATATGAAATCTAATTTTAATGGGAGGAAGTAATTTAGAATAAAAAATGAATGAAAATATAAATAAATAATATTAAAATATAAAATTATACGTGTAATTAAATTAATTAAATATTTAAAATATTTCAATTGAAATTAATAAAAAAATTATTTTAAATCCCACGTAATAAGATATATACCATATTTTATTTTTTTGAAAAAAGAACAGCGCTACGAACAGGAACAACAGGTGTCGTGAAGGACCTCCACAAAGGACGGAGGCTCAACCCAACACATGGGACTCTCAAACTCAAGAGACGCCCTAGCTAACGAATGTGCCGTAGAATTGACATTTCGACTAACCCAACCAATCGTAAAGAAAGGCCTATTTCGAAATAATTCCTTACCCCACGTAATAAGATATATACCATATTTAAAAAAAAAAAAAAAAAAACGCTACGAACAGGAACAACAGGTGTCGTGAAGGCCCTCCACAAAGGACGGAGGCTCAACCCAACACATGGGACTCTCAATCTCAAGAGACGCCCTAGCTAACGAATGTGCCGTAGAATTGGCATTTCGACTAACCCAACCAATCGTAAAGAAAGGCCTATTCCGAAATAATTCCTTACCCGCAGCCACAAAGTCCCCAAACGTGGAAACATCCAATGTAGTTGAGGCGTAAGCATCACTAACTCGTTTTGCATCCGTCTCGATAATAACTCTCTCAAAACCCAGCTCCACCACCCATTTGATAGCCTCAAGAACACCCCAGGCTTCACCCTCATCCACAACCATAAGTCCATCTCTAAGAAGAGTGAGGAAAGCAATACTCTCCCCTTGCCAGTCTCTAATCACCATACCACATCCAGTCTCCCCTACTATCCCATAAAAAAAGCGGCGTCTACATTAATCTTTACAAACTCAAAGCTTCAGTTTGTGCCATAATACACACCTTCGTTGAGTAGGTTCACGAATCGGTGGACACCGGACAACCTTCCAATCATACAATCCCCCCCTCGCCATACTAACAATGTGTTGGGATTATACTAGAAAGTATGCTTTTACTTTGTATAATCGAAACTGAATTTTCAGACTTATTTATTGGAATAAATTGTTTATCACTGATGCTTTAAATATTATTGAATGTTACATAAATTTCTCGCATAAGCGCTCAATAAGTTGTACGTGTTACATTGTAGTTAATTTAGTGATACCGAGATCACGTAAGATTAAATTAACAAATCCCTTGTAACTAAAAAGTACGCCATTCACGACCTAGATGGAAATGAACAACCCATCGTGAAAGGTTGAAGTGTAAGGCTCAGATTGGCTTGTCTTGACCAAGAGATTACACTAGTGCATGGTGATGCCTTTGAATAGGACCTGAGGAGGATAAATTCTTGAACCGAACAAGGAAGAATTAGACCTCAGTGGTTCGTTATTTCTTAATCTTCGCTCCTTAAATAGGATCACGTGGGATTGGTAACTATTGCTTTGACTTATCATGGGTAGCGAATCAACGAGATTCAATACTTTTTATCTTGGGCAATATTATTAGTCACATGTGATTGCTAAGATTTAATATGAAGAATCGTGTGCAAGCACGCTTTGTTCGATTTGCCCTTGGGAGGTTCATAAGCTTTATCATACCAAATCTTGCAAGTGGAATTAGTTTCGGTATGGATAATAATGTTGAACCGTTCCTTGACCAAGGATAAAAGATATTAATTAATGGAAAGCTATTTCAGTGGCTTGAATTAATTAATGAGTTAGATAATCTTAAACACGGGAAATAATGACCGGGAGCCATATTGACTGTAATATGAGTTAAGATGGAAAGTGCAATATTAATTATGTAGTTGGATTAATTAATATTTATGGGCTTGAATAATATTGTGGCTCAATATTAGATATTCAAGGTCCATTAGAAGGTCCAATCTTAATTCTCCTAAAGGCCCCCTAAGTAGCCCAACATATAGTCCATTAACTGAAAAGGTGATTAAAATAAAATAAATATTGTTGCTTAATTTTTCCCCTAAATTTTCAAAAATTATAGATAAGTTGGGAGAAAGATTTTCTTTGAATTTTGTTGGGAGATGAATTTAATAAAGATATATGATTTTGATTAAGATCTCAAAACCCCTGAGTATGACATGTTCAGGATAATCTTGATAGTTGAGTCAGGATTCAGTTTTAGAGTATTCAGGATGTTATCTGCAAAATGTATAGTCAGCAGATATAGATCGGTTAGTTAGGATTCGAAGAAAGATTTCAAGAAGAACGAAGTTTCGATGAAGTTTCAAGTTTTTGAAAGATGAAACGAAGAAATCAAGACTTCAAGATGAAATCGAGATATCAAGACTCGAAGCAGAAATCGAGATCTTGAAGACTCAAGATGAAGGCGAGGAATCGAAGACTCAAAGATGAAGACTCAAGATATCACCAAGATATATCTGTGAAGACTCGTAAGACGCCAAGACTCGAAGACTCGAACACTGAAGACAAGAACATGTAAGACGTAAGATCAAGAATTGAAGATCAAGAAATCTTGAAGGCACATTAATTATCGATGACTTCAAGAATGTCTTGAATGCTTTCGATAAACTGAATGTTCCGAGGCACTGAATATATCTATCTGAAGGATGCAATACTGAGAAGATCGCGATTCCTTAGAAAAATAGATATTTGCCAAGACATTCAAATGCAGACAAAAGGAACTAAGACAAAGTGTTGTTAAGGTTATATCACTCAGAGAATGTAACAAAAAAGAACCGTTGAGTTGTCTACCTTTAACTGGAGACAAAAGTCAAAAAGAGGAAGACAACATTGTACCATACTGACACTGACAGGGACAGGTCACTGAAAAAGATGTCAGAAGTACTAAGTTCCAGACTGCAAAAAGTGAAGACCGGCTACATGAAAGGCTAATGCCTAAAACGTGTTAGGGAGTGTCAAACCCTAAATATATTTGTTTCTCACACACCATAAGAGGAAACTCACGAAGCTATCTCTCCAACGGATAGTTTTTCAAGAGTGACCTTGGTGTATGCCTATAAATACTTGTGACCTTCTACATTGCAAGGTTACGGGAAATTTGTAAGCAACTCAAGAGCTCAAACTTATTATCGCAAAGTTGAAGCACTAGAAAACCCAAGAATTTCCCAAGTGCTTTAAATCGAAGAGAGCTCATTCCACTAAGCCTAGCTTGATAAGATATATCCAAAGCTTAGTCGAGATATCCTAGCCTTTGCATTGTTCTTAATTGTAAAGGATATCTCATCCTAGTTGGAAACCAACCAAGAAACCCCAAACCCTTTGTAAGGTAGTTTGAGTGTGATTGTTGGTGAGTTTAGAGTTGTAAAGAGTGAGTAAACTACATTGAGGTAGTGTAAAGCTCTAGAGGAGAAGTTGAGTAATCTATTGTGGATAAGGAAAGTTTTGTGTGAGTTTTGAGTTTTTGAGTTAGTCAAAATTAGAAAGGTTAGTAAACCACAGAGGTAGTCGTAAAGCCTTAGGAAGTGTTTAGTGAATTTCTCTGAAGAGATCGGGAGAGTGGACGTAGGAGCTTGAGTCTACGAACCACTATAATTTCTTTGTGTTCTTTGCTTTTCATTTTTGCTTGATTTATCTGTTGCATTACTTTGTTTTTGAAAGCATATTTTTCATCGACATTTGGTTGGAATCAATCCATCTGAAGTTGCATATAATTGAATCACAGCCTCAATCACTATTCCATTAAAGGAAGGTTTTTCACAAAAAGCTTAAAAACAGTATAAACTAAGGGCCAACCATTTCGCTTTATCCGAGTAGCTAGAACAGATAGTTACCAAATCGAACTTACTCTTCTCGGGGTTCATAAGTTAGTTATCTGATCCAAGTAACTCAGGATCTCTGAAAACTTAGGACTCAGTTGAGATTATTTGAGGTATCTGAAAAGAACTTTCGGGATCTTTGTCTCGGATAGACTTTTTGACTCAGAGGCGATTTGTGCTTCTCGGGACCAAATCATCGGGACAAACGACCCAAAGTCGACCTCAGTAAAAGAAAAGTTTTTAAAACACCGAACACGTGTATTCCCCCATACGTGTAAGACTCGTTCTTGCCCGGGACCAACAAGTGGTATCGAGCGGTGGTTCAACTTGACCCTCGCTTTGTTGACCAAAGTTTTATTTGCTAAAAATACTTGTGGTCTATCACGAAATGATCTTATTTGCTGAATTCTTAAAAGACTCAGATACAAATTTCTTCTAAGAAACTTCCCATGCTCTCAGTGTAGAACAATGATTTATGGAGATTGAGAATGCAGGCTCATCTGTATTCAAAACATGAACGTATGTGGAGAGTGGTCTCTGGAAGGGCCATTCCAATTCTTGTGGTGAATTCGGAGGAACAAAAAATGAGAGAAACGATCCGAAATCAGACTTTAAGTCGATGACCAACTGACTCTGAGGGAGGAAGTTAGTCAATCTAGACTATATTGCTAAAGACACACTATACAAGACAATTGATGATGGTGTGATGGGAATGATCTCTCACCGTATGTCTTGTAAAAAGAAATTTGGGGATACACTAATGTAATGTGCGAAGGCACGAGATCATATCAGAAAACAAACTTTCGGTTGCAATTGGAAAGTTTGATAGTTTTTGAAATGGATGAAGGTGAATCTATAGACAAATTGGAAGTCAGATTCACTAGCATTATGAATGATCAAAATGCACTTGGAAAGAAATATCCACAGAGAGAAGTTGCATTGAAAATCCTTAGAGGTCTTTCTCTGAAATGGGATATACATGCAGTGGTGATTGAAAACACCAAAAACATTAATTCAATGCCATATCAACAAGTCTTCTCTCGAAATTTGAAGGCCTATGAGTTTGTAATTGATAAGAAATCTAAAAGGTCGACAAAGAAAGATGATTCATCATCTAGTAAGAATGTGGCTTTTAAGGCCAAGGATAAAACCTGTAAAACTAGAGAGTCTGGGAACTCCCTTGCTAAGAATCAGGATGAGCTTGAGGATAAGCTAGCACTGATGGCAAGGAGGTTTGAAAGACTTAATAGTTGATATGGAAAATACAAAAACTATTACAGGAATCACATGTACCAGAAGAAGCCTGAGGACAAATCAACTGAGAAGAGAAAAGACCTGAAAGCTGAAGGATCTTCATCCAGAAAGAAGGACTCCAAGTCCAAAGAAGAAAGTGATCAGGATGATGATACCAACAGATGCTACAATTGCCAAAAGAAAGGTCACTTCCAGTATGATTGTCCTGACTTGAGTGCTAAGGAGAGAAGAGAAAGGCAAGCTAAAAGAGACAAGAAGTTCTCCAACAGAAAAGTCATGGTTGCAGAAGAAGAACATTCTGAGGAGGGATCTAGCTCTTCAGATGAAATATTCTCAGACAGTGAAAGTGATGACATCTGTCTGATGGCCATTGAGGAGGTAAACTCTTCTTTCTCTGTTGTTGCTCCTACACTAGCACAAGAGTTATCAAGTTCCACTGTAAACAGTCATTTTGACCTAATGAATTCTTTTGAGAATCTGATGAAGGACTATGTTGTCTTACAAGAACTGCTGAATGAAACTCAAGAGCGAAGAAAAGAACTGAAAGTTTAAAAATCTAAAATGGAAAGACTCTAGCAATTGAAATCACTTCTCAATTAATGGGGAGCTCTTGATGGCGCGGATGTTCTCGAAAGTACAACTCTCGAGAGAAAGAGAAGTTGATAGTGACCTGGCCTAAAAAGCTAGAGAAATCCATTGAAGAGATTCAAATGATCGTAACTAAGTTCAATGACCTCTCTCGAGAAGCATGAAACTCTACAGAATGTGGAGGATAGTGCGTGAAGAAGTTAACTCTATTGAAATCGCATCTAAAGTAATAGATGAAATTCAGAGTTACCAGAGATCCGCCACTATAAAACTGGATTGGGATATATTCCGGGGAACCTCACAAGGTCATCGAATCTTGCCGCATCAAGTAGCAAGAAGACAATCTTTGTAAAACCAATGGCACCTACACTTCAAATCAAGAAATGCCCAAGGTTGTAGACAAGGAAAATGACCTATGGTTCTAGTAAAACCGAATGATCGTAAGGTAAGAAAGCCCAAACCTCGGTGAAGGCTAGAAAAACCCGAGCACTCGATTGGAAAATTCGAGCAAGTACTTCAAAGCCTCGGGGCTAAGAATGCAAACCCGAAAGGATGTAGATTGAACCATCGAGGAATCTTTGAAGAGAAACACTCGGCAGAGACATTCTCAATGAAGAGACCAAGTCCTCGATATCTTGAAAAGACCCAAATTTCAAAGACAGCAACTTTGAACCCCACTTGCCTAAGGGTAAAGGTTACGAACCCGAAGTCAACAAAGATTAGGACCGCGGAAGCCAAAGCAAATGCAAATTAAACCAAAGAAAAATTCAAAAGCTCATGTTTATGCTAAGGCTAGCACTCATACACAGAAACCGCTAAGGCACCCGTGAGTAGTAAATGTGTATGTTGATGTTTATGGAAGGCGGATCGGCCCACTCTAAAGTGATTAGAGTTGTCGGCGATTTGGATTCCGAAAAGGTACATCTAACCTTGTAGGACCCTACACAAATTGGGTAACTAAGAATTGATCTGTTTT
Organism: Stenogyne calaminthoides; assembly: GCA_037126765.1. Classification (NCBI taxonomy): domain Eukaryota; kingdom Viridiplantae; phylum Streptophyta; class Magnoliopsida; order Lamiales; family Lamiaceae; genus Stenogyne; species Stenogyne calaminthoides. The sequence goes on from JBBCBC010000014.1 coordinate 35,479,795, forward strand.
TCGGGGAGGAAAACAAGGGCCTTTGAGTGATTGAAGATCACATAAAGACCGATGAAAGATGAGATGAAAAAGTTCTCGATGTATGGTATCTTGACGGTGAATGCTCAAGACATATAATGAGTTTCAAGAAGATGCTCAAAGGACTATGTTGAACAAAAGGCCCTCGGATCACTTTTGGAGATAACTCGGAGAGACGGTGAAGGATATGGAACTTTGGAAATCGACTCAGTTCATATCCATGGTGTTTTAGATGTATCTGGATTGAAGCATAACTTGCTTTCAATAAGCCAATTCTATGATAAGGGTTTTAATGTTGAGTTCTCTAAGAACTTATGTTATGTGAAAGATGATACATCACAGAAAATATTACTGACTGGTACTAGAAAAGGAAATGTGTATCTTGCTGATTGGAGTTCAACTCCTAAAGATACATGTTTGGTTGCTAAAAGTTCCACAGATACCAGTTGGTTATGGCATAAAAGAATGAATCACCTGAATTTCAAAACCCTGAATAAACTTGGAAGATTAGCTCTTGTGAGAGGGTTGACTAATGAAGTGTTCAGTAAGGAAGATATTTGTGATGCGTGCCAAAAAGGAAAACAAATAAGAGCATCATTTAAAAGCAAAGTAGATGTTTCTACTGAAAGAATACTTCAGTTGTTGTATATGGATCTCTTTGGTCCAATAACAGCAGTAAGCACCAATGGTAGGAAATACACACTAGTAGTAGTTGATGACTAATCAAGATATACTTGGTTCATATTCTTACTCAGTAAGAAAGAGAATCAGATAAAGCTGCCAGAGTTACTGAAAAGACTCAGTATTGAGAAAAATCTGAGTGTGGTCAAAATCAGATCTGACAAAGGAACTGAATTTATAAATCATATCATATCTGATTATTGTGCAGCAAATAGAATTACTCATGAAACATTAGCTGCAAGGACCCCTCAACAAAATGGTGTTGCTGAAAGAAGGAACAGGACTCTGAAAGAAGCTGCAAGGACAATGATAAATTTGAAGCCGATATTCTAAAAGATTTTGAAATTTGAATTCATCAACACCGCATGCTATTCACGAAACAGATCCATCTTGACCAAGAGTCAAGGCAAAACACCCTATGAGCTTTGGAATGAAAGGAAGCCTCTTGTTTTTCTTTTTTTTCGTGTGTTTGGTTGCAAGTGTTTCATACACAATAATGGTAAAGATCGATTGAAAACATTTGATAGTAAAGATGATGAAGGAATATTCTTAGGATATTCTCAAGTCAATAAAAGCTTTCGAGTTTACAACCTGTGGGACTCTTATTGTGGAGGAAACACCTCATGTTATTTTTGATGAATCTACTTGTGTTCGGAAGAAACAGGAGAACATGATCTTGAAGAACCGACCAAGAGGATCACCAGATTAAGCCCTGAAAAAGAATGACAAATCATCCATTGAACACGAAAAAGAAGAAGTCAGTCACTATCTATGATTGGAGTGACTCAAACTCAGATAAAGAAGTTCAGGATGGAACTTAGGATGGTGAGACTCAGGATGGAAAGTCTTCACTGATGGAAAACCAACACACCGAAGGTCGACTAATCTGAGCAGACACCCGATTCGGACTCGGTATGTGATGCCTATGAAGATGTGGTCACAGCTGAGGCAAATTCTGAATCTATCAACCAAAGGGGAACAAATGTCTCTGACAATGTTCTGAATAGAATATCCCCTGAGGAAGATGATTCCCGTTTTCCTTTTCTGTTGTTCCCTGAGTTTATTGAACTAACTGAACCTACCATTTCAAATGTTGAGGATACTATTGAAGGGGGAACATCTAGAAGAAGATGGTTAGATAGTCATCCTACAAGTCAGATTGTGGGTGATCTAACTGAAGGTGTCAAAACAAGAAGGTTTCATGGTGAGAGTGCACTATTGATACATTTTTCCTATCGGAGAAAGAACTCTTGAGATTGGTGAAGCTCTACAAGATTCTCATTGGATTACTGCTATGCAAGATGAGCTGAATCAATTCTCAAGGAATGAAGTATGGGAGCTAGTAGATAGACCTGAAAGGCACAATGTCATTGGAGGGTATCCAAGAATAAAATAGATGAAAACAACAACATTGTAAGAAACAAGGCAAGGCTAGTTGCACAAGGTTATTCCCAAGAAGAAGGCTTGGATTATGATGAAACCTTTGCACCCGTTGCAAAGACTAGAAGCCATCGATTGTTTCTTGCATATCTTGCAGCCATGAAGTTCGGTCTATCAAATGGATGTGAAAAGTGCATTTCGAGCGGTGTGCTTAAGGAAGAGGTTTATGTAGAACAACCTCCGGTTTCAAAGCAGAATGACCAAGTTTACTGTGCTCGGAAAAAGCCTTGTATGGTCTTAAGCAAGCACCGAGCATGGTATGATACTCTTTCTCGGTTTCGCCATTGACCATGGTTTTGTCAAAGGAACTGTTGATAGAACTCCGCTAGGGATAGAAGATGGGGAAGATATCTTACTAGTTAGGATATATGTTGATGACATCATTTTTGGATCTCAAACCATCACCGTGTGTGAAAAGTTTTCAACACCGATGAAAGGCAAGTTTGAGATGTCAATGATGGGATAGATGAATTTCTTTCAGTCTTCAAGTGAAACAATCAAAGGAAGGAATCTTCATCAACGAGTGCAAAGTACACGAGATCCGATTGCAAGTATGGTGTCTGAGATTGCAATGCGGTTAGAATTCCTATGAATACTAACTACAAGATGGATCCTGATTACGAAAGGCAATTCGATGAAGTCATACCGATTATAGAGGAATCATTGGATCATTGCTCTATCTCACAGCAAGTAGGCCGGATATAACATTTGTTGTTGGGATATGTGCAAGATACCAAGCTAATCCTAAGGCTAGTCACATGGAGGCTGCCAAAAAGATACTGAAGTATCTTAAGGGCACAGTGAATAGAGGATTATGGTATCCAGCTGATGATAACCTTGAATTAACTGGTTACTCAGATGCTGATTATGGAGGTTGCAGGATTGACAGGAAGTCCACCACATGAACTTGTCAATTTCTAGGAAGCAAGTTGATATCTTGGTTTTCGAAGAAACATACCTCAGTAGCAACAAGTACTACTGAAGCTGAATACATGGCTGCAGGAAGCTGCTGTGCTCAGATTCTTTGGCTCAGACAACAATTAAGGGATTATAAAGTTGTAGCCAATGAAGTACCAATATTTTGTGACAATAATAGTGTCATTGCTATTTCACAAAATCCGGTATTGCACACCAGATGCAAGCATGTGGATATCAGACATCACTTCATCAGAGATCATGTCAAGAAAAAGGACATCAGGATGGAGAAAATTCATCTTCGATAAGCGAGAGAGAGCCGATATCTTGACTAAACCTTTCGTGAATCAAGATTTCGTGAACTATCGGTTGAATTAGGGATGTTGGATCCGGTGTATAGAGTAAATCGAAAAAATTGAAGGTTTTCGGGATCGTGAAGTTTTCTCGAATTCTCTACCGAGAAACTTCGAGGATAAAATGGAAATCTTTGAATCGAGTCTCGTGAAACTCAGATTCTTGAAGGTCAGTACTCTGTATTTACTGAACCCATTTAATACTCAGTATCATACTGACATTTTATCAAGGTCAATACTCAGTAAGACTGATAAAGTAAAATTAGTCTGAAGAAGTAATGACTCATGCGACTCATTTATTGCTTAAGTGAAACTCAGTAATCATTTTCAATAAATGACAAAACACCTGAGGAATGTTTTTGGGCGGGATCTTTGAAATTCCGAAGAAGGTCAACAGTCATTAAATGCTCTGTTACATTTAATCACCAATGAGGATAAAATGGCGGCTTACTTTTCGGAGATCGACCTTTCACATACCCGATTAATCGTGGATTAATCTTAACCGTTGATTTTAATTAATCACGATCTACCCATGATCTCGAGCTATATATTCCTTTGAAAGCCATTCATGCCAAATTTTATTAAACCCTTCGTTCCCAAAATCCTCTGCAAGAAAATCCCTTTTGCCCAGAAAAGCTTCAAACCCTAAATCTTCAAATCTCAAATGGCTCCTACCATATTCGAAAGATTAGCCAAGAAAAATAAGCCATGGTATGAGTACGTGGTTTCTTTGGAGAGTACTTCAAATGCCATGCACGAAGAAGAAAGCGCTCCATTTAATCCGATTGGCGAAACTGACGAATCTCGTCGCGAACCGACCGGAGGCGGAGTATACCCGTGAGGTAATAGAGTTTGTTGCTAATTTGGAAATAGATGAGGATGATTGTATAGAGTCAAAGATTTTTGTTTCTCATCTTGAACAATCGATGAAGTATGTGGATTTTGTTCGAGAGCTCTATATTGTCCCTAAGCATTTGAACGACGTGTTTGAGTTGTGTAATAGGGGAGATGATCCCTCATTGTATATGTTGGGAAGAGAGCAAGAGTATCTTGATGGGATTACTGAAAAAACCGTTAAGTTTGAGGCAACTCTGCATAAGCGGCATCTAAAGCCGAAGTACAGAGTGTTGATGGATATCGTTGGAAAGTGCATCATGAGTCGATCTGGATGCTTCGAGCAGATAAGCACTCCCAAACTCTGACTGATGGCGGCGATTGAGGACTCACCCACCAAGGATTTCAACTGGCTGAAATATTTGATCAATGTGGTTAGTGAGCAAGCCAAGGTCATAAAAAGGGAGGATGGAGTAATATCTATCAAAGGCAGAATCCTCCATGCCACCAAAATAGCTTTTATTTTGGAGATGTGCCGAGAGGAGGAGGATATTTTTGCCAACTCTAATCCATTCCCTAAGTCCAAAGTAATGTTCAAACCCATTGCTGCAAAGAGGACTATCAAGGGAAAGAAAGAGAAGAAAGTGGAATCACCAGTTGCGGCTGCTGCTGAAGAAAGCCAACAAGCCAGGGGGAAGGTTTTGTTGGAAGCCAAGAAGGAGCAGGGTGATAAATTGAAGATGCAAAAGACCCTTGCTCCAAAGCGCAAAAGAATGGTGGTTCTCACTGATGAGGAAGAGGAAAGTGAGACTGAGGAGATTCAACCGAGAGCCAACCGCTTTCTCGAAATCGCCTTTTACTTGTATTGCTCAAAGCTATCTCAAAGGCACAGGATCAAACCGAGGAGCAAGTCTTCTCTGAGGTTCTTGAGACGTCGCTTAGTTCTGATAAGTTCTCTCAAGAAATCTTTCAAGGACCTCAGACATTCAGAGAAAGTTCAGATTCCATCTGAAGAAGTTCTTATTTCGGACCGCAGAAGATGCTCGATTCTGTTGAGGAAATGCCCGCTCGATTCTCGAGAGCAAAAAATTCCCATTCGAGGAGGCGCCACTCGGACCTCGTAACCAAGTCGATTCAGATCGAGGAGATGACGCCCAAACCTCGAGAGTTCTCGAGCCTCGAGCCGATGAATTTTGATGAGCTCCTGAATGAGCTGTTAGTTAATCTTTCAGCAGAATTTCCAACTGAACCTGAGAGCCCGATGCTCAAGAAAGGTGAAGCTGAAGAGACCGAATGGCGAAGCAAGGGGGAATGGTTCATTCTTGGCCGCTACCTCGAAGCTTAGCTCATTCCCTGACCTCCAAGACATCTTCTTCAAATTGAGGTCAATCTGGTCTACATCCTCAACCAGACTCTTAGGAGATGCTCAACATTGCTTCATTAAGAGGCTAAGGGGTGGAACAAGGAGACAACTTTTCTCACTGAATTCTCAGGGTTCAGGAAAACCAAGCTCGGGATGAAAATTTCTGATTTTGATGAGCTTGTGAAGAAGAAGGTTGATGAGAAGAAAGCTACTGAAGTTGGTGCCCCGAGCTCCATTGACAAATCTCAGGATGAGGACCAACAAGGGGATGTTGAGAGTCAATCTCAGAAGGAGAAAAGACTCAATCGATCTTGATCAATTTATTGTTGAACATCCTCGACCGGGTTAGCCTTTAGGTAACTTTTTGCACTGATAATAATTATGCCGGGATTCTTTGAAGTTCCTACCTTTAAATCAGAATGTCCGATATGCAGACCGAGGCTCGTGGACACCCAAGCTCGGGGTGATCCAGACTCAGCCGAAGTCGAAGTCGTTCAAATGAAGCTCGAGTTGACCGAGACTCAGGATGAAGCAACCTAACTCGGGAGGCCTTGTCCAGATCGATATGCTCCTGAGATTGATCTCACCCCGCTGATGGTGAAGCTGGAAAAGGTTGAACCAATCCTGACCAAAGTTGCTCAGATCGAGGAGGCATTGACCAACCAAACTCAGAAGTTTGAAAGCTTGAGTTCTTCTTCAGAACTTGTGCTGCTTCAGGATACTCTGTCAGAAAAGCTGACCTCCATGGAAGGAAAGTTAGAAGAAAAGATGGAGGGGGTCAAGGCTGAGCTTAATGCAGAGCTGAAGCAAAAGCATCAGGAGCAGACACAAATTCTAGAAGCAAAGTTGGTTGAAAAGAATGAGATGCTGGTGAAGAACGCTGTTGAGGAAATGAGCTCAATGCTAATGGCCAAGATGACATATATGTTCAAGGAAGCTCTCTCAAGCCAATTTGCTCATCTGTCTGAAGAATTCTCTGTGGCGAAGAACCACCTTAGAAGGCTCGAGGAGGAGCAAGATCAGATGGCAGGGGAGGTGCGGAGTGTCAGTAAAGAACAATACCATATGGACACAAAGACTCTCCAAAGCTTCCTCGCCGAGTATGGTTCCAAGAAGGGGGAAAGACCTGGAGCTGATCTCAGGGATTTATTGGAACATACTCTAAAGGGCAAGGTTGTCAAAGATGCTGAGAAAAAGATCATTGCCGAAGCCATGAAGGAGATAGAAGCCACTGAGAAGCTTAAGTTCAAGAAGGTGGAGAAGCCAATCTACACTCAGGTTTCAGAGGAAACAATGCAGGAAGTTGCTATAGAGAAACTGAGTGGTAGAGGAAGGATTGGTACAAGCCTAGCTGGTGCTGAATTGCCCATCAAGAGAAAGGCTATGGCGATGGAAGAGCCTGAGGGCAAAAGAGCGAAGACTTCTAAGCCAATTCAGAGAAAACTGATGCTTGATATTGAAGAATCTGAGGTCGAGCCAAAGAAGAAGGTCTTCAATACCAGAAATGCTCTGAAAACACTCCAAGTCGAACAAAAAGAAAATCGCTATACGTTTTACGGTGTACCAATTGATCGAGAAAAGAAGGTAGAAGAAGAGCATAAAAGAAGGAGTGGATTCAAAAAGTTCGCAAGCAAAAGGAGAGGGAACATAAAAGCACAAAAATGACCGCATGTTGACAAATGGATGCCTATCCAGTACAACGATGCATGGAAAGAAATCAAGAGAATCTTCTGGTTCTATTATGATGTGCTTAGAGAATGGAGGGGGGAGAGCTCAGATCCGAATGAGGCTTTCATCGACTATCTCCTGACATTTTATCCGAAGTATCTTCAGAGCTGGTTAAATCTTGTGGATGAAGGAAAGGTGCAGATAACCGCCCCTGGTCCATACTTGTACCCTCCTCCTATGCTGGAGAATGGCTGTGTGAATGAGAAAGCCATTTCTCAAGAAATCTCTCAGTACGCCATTCAGTTGGGTCTGACGGGGAACAATCCTGATATCATCAAATAAAGAGATGCGCTGAAAAGAAGATATTACGGAATGTTTAATCTTGAAGTCCCTGTTGATGAGGTGGAAGGAGATCAGAACTGAAGGAGCTGAGCTGAAGAGCAAATGAAGACTCAGAAGATTCATGTAATCCTTTATCTTTTTTTGTCTTTTTGTTTTTGTTCTGATAAGATTCATTATAACTTGTAACAGTCTACCTATCATCAATGAAAACTTATCATTTATGCTCAAAAGATAATATCTCATTATCTTATTTACATGTCTTTTAATTTTGATATGCCTGAATGATTGTCTCTGAGTTTAATTGTTGAGAAATTAAGTATTTGGTAATGAATCCTTTGAAGAGATTCATTACTGAAGAAATTGTTGGGAGACTAATTGTTAGGAGATTCTCTGTTTAGGAAATTATTGGGAGTTATAACCAATCTTGTAATAGGATAAACTGAAACCTGAGTATAGGTTAAATATGTTTTGTAACAAGATAGGTTTTGGCATCATCAAAAAGGGGGAAATTGTTGGGAGATGAATTTAATAAAGATATATGATTTTGATTAAGATCCCAAAACCCCTGAGTATGACATGTTCAGGATAATCTTGATAGTTGAGTCAGGATTCAGTTTTAGAGTATTCAGGATGTTATTTGCAAAATGTATAGTCAGCAGATATAGATCAGGTTAGGATCTGAAGATTCTGAAGAACTCAGTAAGTTTCTGAAGAAACCGAAGTTTCAAAGATGAAACGAAGTTTCAAGTTTCAAGATGAAATAAGAAATCAAGACTCAGTGTGAAACTGAGATACTGAAGACTCAGCAGAAATCGAGATATCAAGACTCAAAAGATGAAACCGAGGAATCAAGACTCAAAGATGAAGACTTCGAGATATCGGTCAAGATATCTGTGAAGACTCGAGAAGACGTCAAGACTCGTAAGACCACGAAGACTCGTAAGACTCAAGACACGTAAGATGTAAGATCAAGAATCAAGATCAAGAATATTTGAAGCACGAATTATCGATGACTCAAAGAATGTCTTGAATGCTCAAGATAAACTGAATGTTCCGAGGCAATTGAATATATCTATATCGAAGGATGCAATACTGAGAAGATCGTGATTCCTTAGAAAAATAGATATTTGCCAAGACATTCAAATGCAGACAAAAGGAACTAAGACAAAGTGTTGTTAAGGTTATATCACTCAGAGAATGTAACCAAAAAGAACCGTTGAGTTGTCTACCTTTAACTGGAGACAAAAGTCAAAAAGAGGAAGACAAAGATCGCATACCATATCGACATCGACAAATGACAAGTCACTAAAAAAGATGTCAGAAGTACTAAGTTCCAGACTGCAAAAAGTGAAGATCGGCTACATGAAAGGCTAATGCCTAAAACGTGTTAGGGAGTGTCAAACCCTAAATATATCCGTTTCTCACACACCATAAGAGGAAACTCACGAAGTTATCTCTCCAACGGATAGTTTTTCAAGAGTGACCTTGGTGTATGCCTATAAATACTTGTGACCTTCTACATTGCAAGGTTACGGGAAATTTGTAAGCAACTAAAGAGCTCAAACTTATTATCGCAAAGTTGAAGCACTCGAAAACCCAAGAATTTCCCAAGTGCTTTAAATCGAAGAGAGCTCATTCCACTAAGCCTAGCTTGATAAGATATATCCAAAGCTTAGTCGAGATATCCTAGCCTTTGCATTGTTCTTAATTGTAAAGGATATCTCATCCTAGTTGGAAACCAACCAAGAAACCCCAAACCCTTTGTAAGGTAGTTTGAGTGTGATTGTTGGTGAGTTTAGAGTTGTAAAGAGTGAGTAAACTACATTGAGGTAGTCAGAAAGCTCTAGAGGAGAAGTGAGTAATCTATCGTGGATAGACAGAAAGTTTGTGTGAGTTTTGAGTTAGTAAACTACAGAGGTAGTCAGAAAGCTCAAAATTAGAAAGGTTAGTAAACTACAGAGGTAGTCAGAAAGCCTTAGGAAGTGTTTAGTGAATTTCTCTGAAGAGATCAGGGAGAGTGGACGTAGGAGCTTGAGTCTCTGAACCACTATAATTTGCTGTGTTCTTTGCTTTCTGTTTTGCTTGATTTATCTGTTGCATTACTTTGTTTTGAAAGCATATTTTTCACTGACATTTCAGTTGGAATCAATCCACTGAAGTTGCATATAATTGAATCACAGCCTAATCACTATTCCATTAAAGGAAGGTTTTTCAGCAAAAGCTTAAAACGAGTATAAACTAAGGGCCAACCATTTCGCACATCTGAGTAGCTAGAACAGATAGTTACCAAATCGAACTTACTCTTCTCAGGGTTCAGTAAGTTAGTTATCTGATCCAAGCAACTCAGGATCTCTGAAAACTTAGGACTCAGTTGGGATTATTTGAGGTATCTGAAAGCAGCTCAGGATCACTGTCTCAGATAGACTTTGACTCAGAGCGATTTGTGCTTCTCAGGACCAAATCATCAGGACAACCTGACCCAAGCTGACCTCAGTAAAAGAAAAGTTTTAAAAACACTGAACACGTGTATCCCCCCCCATACACGTGTAAGACTCGTTTGCACCGGGACCAACAAATTTGATTATGAAATGAAGATATGTATTCTTGGAATACAAGATTATCTCATTAAATTCAAGAAATCTCCCACTTGGTTATCTATAAGGAGATTTTCGAAAAATATGAAATATAATGGGCAAGAAAGATTTTCTTGATTTTCTTGAAAAGATATTATGGAAGATATATATTTCTTGAAATACAAGAATATCTCATAAATTCAAGAAGATCCAAATCTTGGATTCTTGACTCATCAATTTCGAAAAATCCATAGCATTAGAGCAAGTGGGATTTTTGTGGAATTTTATAATTATGGGAAAAAGAATATAGGAGATATATTCAAGATTTCTTGGAGATCAAGAAAAGATTTTTCCACATTATTTTATCACAAAATTTCGTCCACTTCATGCTCTATAAATAGGGGATGATTCTTTCATTCCCAAGTACAATTCCATGTGCTGAAAAAAAAATTAGTAAATCCACAAAGGTGGTGCAACATAATTTATTTTCCTTTTGTTAAATCGTTCACAGGAGTCCTTCCACCGGATAGTCGAATGAGGGCTAAGGGAATACTTGGGAAGTTCTTTTGGTTATAATAAATCACTGTCATCCCAAGAGGTATGTTCACGTAAACTCGTAGAATTCAGCATGCGTAGGTTTTACGTGAATTATTATATGCATGATATGTTGTTGGATTATTATTTGAATTAATATAGGATTAATTCATGCTAGTAATAATTATAAGAATTACATTTGTATTTAAATATTCACCCCGAATAGATCTGTGCAACTTATTCCCCAACAACTGGTATCAGAGCCACGGTTTCGGGCTCTGAATTATTTAAATTATAATTTAATTCGTTGGCATTAAATTTGAAATTGGATAGTAGAATTGCTAGATCTGTTTTGCAGGTATCCAATTATCATGGAATTTAATGTGTTTATTTATGCATGCATATAAACTGTGGTTTTTAATTCGATTCGTTCGGATTCGTTTTGCCTCGTGAGAAAATCCACTAGTAGATTAGAATTTGTTTGATTTGATCAATGTAATAGACTAGTCTAGATCTAGGTTTATTTATTTTTTGTAAATAAATTGTAACCGGATCGAAAACTAGGACGGAGACGAAGAATTAAAGGACAAAATCGTAATCGTATCGCGCGAATGTGCTAACGAGGCATCGGGCGGACGGTATCAGACGGCGGCGCGTAGCAGGAAAGCGACCAGCGGTTCAAGTGGAGCGCACGCGTTCGAGGCAGACGCACGGACGAGCCGCAGGAACGGCCGGCGAAGCGCGGCGCGATTCGCGGTAAACGACGAGAGGCGCCGAGGTCGCAAGGTGAACTCGCTAATTGGGCCGCCGGGAGTCGAAGCGAACTGCTGGATCGTTTTCAAGACGGTGTTTTTCAAGATCAAGCCAAGAAAAAATCAAACCATGACAATTGAATAATTTGTGCCCAATATGTTTATTTTTTCTGTTTTTGCTTGATTTATTTTTTGCGCTTATCTTATGCTTTATTTAATTTGTTTAAATGTGTTTGCATGAGAATTGCCCAAATGAAAAATCTCACCTTCAAAATTACTAAGTATGTTTAAATAATTAATTGACAATTTTATTAGGATAATAAAATTGAATTAATTTTGACCTCCATGATTTATTTGTGAATTCTTTTGGAGAAATTTCCACGGAGACGGTCAAAAGATAGCTTTCACATGAATGAATTCCAAACGGATGATTGTGGGTTATTACTAGTGGGGATGATGACCCTCCCCACGAGGCTCGTTCAAAGCGAAATAATAATCATGTATTTAATCATGGTTATTACTTAGGTATAAAATTGATATGCATATACTTCCCCGAAGTCCCTGTCAATTTTATATTGGTCAAGTGGGAGCCAACTATTAATCTGGATATTAAAGGTTTGTAACTGTTCTTGTTTGTAACCTGCTTGAATGTGTTTAAATAATGACCCACCCCACGTGGCTTATTTAAACTGTTTTGAGATGTTGGCTGATGCATGTTTATATTTTTTTTTTGAGATTTTAATATGATGCATGTGATCAAACTTTGTGATATATTTGTGCTTATGCATATTATTATTTATTTCAGTTCATCATGTTGCAACCTTTTAATCCACTGTTGTATACACTCAAAGAACACCAATTAACTGGAGAAAACTATAATATTTGGAAACAAAATATGAGTTTTGTCCTACCTGCACAAAAACATTTTTGGATTCTTGATGTACCCAAGCCACGTAAGCCTACTGACGATTCACCTAATGCGGAAAGACATGAGTATAATATTTGGGAGCGAAGCCAATGAACCCATGAAACGTGTAATCTTGACTTCTTTGTCTCGATTATTTGAGACACATTCATGAAGGTGTTGAGTCCGCTGCGGAAATTATGCAAAGTCTTGAAGAAATGTTTTTAACAAAAGACCGCATGATCGATCAGTTTAAAAATGACGACGTGGCTAGGCTAAAGATGGTTGATGGAACACCTGTAAGGGAGCATGTTCTCAGAGTTAAACACCATTTTCAAAAACTGGCTTATCTCGGAACTAAGTATTGTGATGAGACCCAAATCAATTTCATTGCTTACTCGCTAAGGAGGAGCTTGATGGATTTTTCTTTGTGGTTTTGTGATGAGTGATCACATGTTTACTATGGATAATCTACAAGAAGCCTTGGAGAAAGTAGAGAAGCATTTAGGAAAGAAAAACGAAGCATTGGTGACAAAAAGTCTTTTCTCGAGATCTTGGCGTTGGAAGGCAAGTCTCAAGAAAAGGAAAGTGGTGGTCGAGAAAAAGCAAACTCATCACTAAGAAAAGTGAGAAAAAGGCGGTTAGAATGGTTGGGTGTCAAGAAAGGACCAAAAGGAATATGTTTTAATTGCGGGGGGAGAATGGACATTGGAGGTCGACTGTTCCAATCCCAAAAAGGAAGGAAAAGGAAAGAAAGGTAATTTTACTCACTAGTTGTTGAAACTTGTTTAGCGGCGTATGCCTCCCATTTATGGGTGGTGGATCTGAGGATCCACCGATCATGTTTGTTTCACATTACAGGGGGTTCAAGCGGACAAGCAACTAAGTGGAAGTGAGATCCTCATCACCTTTGGGCGATGCTACGAGAGTGGCGGTGAAGCGATGGGAGAAGTGCACCTGTCTTTTGAAGATAGAGTTTTAATTCTAAGAGATGTTCTTTACGTTCCAAGTTTTAGAAAGAATTTGATTTCAGTTTCTAAACTTTTTCATGATGGATATTCGGTTACTTTTAATAAAGTTGTTACCATTTCTCTTTTTGATAAATTTATTTGTCATGGAACTTTGGCGAATAATCTCTATACAATTAACTGTGCACACCACTCACGAAATGCATCCCATAACACATCAATTTTCGAGAAAAGAAAATGTTCATCGGCGTGAGCAGGAGACTTCTTTTGGCATCTAAGATTGGGTCATATAAATCCCAAGAGGATCCAAAGGTTGGTAAAAGATGTTTCACTGGAGCTTCTCCAAGTTGAATCGATTCCAACCTGCGAATCATGTTTGGAGGGTAAAATGACCAAGAGGGCATTTGGAGCCAAGGGGAATAGGGCCAAAGAAGTGTTAGAGATCGTTCACACAGATGTATGTGGTCCAATGTCAACCAAAGCAAGAGGAGGTTATGAGTATTTTGTCACTTTTATTGATGATTACTCAAGGTACGGATACATTTTCCTTATGAAGCATAAATCTGAGACCTTTGAGGAATTCAAAGAATTTAAGGCTCAAGCAGAGAATCATAGGGAAAAACGTATCAAGTCCCTACGATCTGATCGTGGAGGCGAATACCTCAACGATGAGTTCTTGAACTACTTATCTGATGAAGGGATTGCATCCCAGCTCATTGCACCCGAAACCCCTCAACAAAACGGGGTTGCAGAGCAAAGAAACATAACTCTTTTGGAAATGGTTAGATCTATGATGAGTTATGCGGATCTTCCCAAGTCGATTCCGGGTCATGCCTTTGAAACAATGGCTTACATTACGAACTTGGTGCCATCCAAATCGGTTCCCAAAACTCCCAAAGAATTGTGGACCGGGCACAAGCCTAGTATGAGACACATGAGAATTTTGGGGTGTCCGGCCTACGTGTTGGACAAGGAAGCCGGTAAATTGGATCCTCGATCAGAATTAAGGTTGTTTGTAGGTTACCCCGAGGGAACAAAAGGGTGTATGTTCTATGGTCCCGAAGATCAGAAGGTGGTCATCAGCACCCACTTTAGATTTTTGGAAGAAGACTATATGAACCAAAGAAAACCCAGAAGTGAGATTACCTTAAATGAGCTTAGAGGGCAAACCTCAGTGTCAACTGTGCTAGATAATATACCAAACGATACGCTTTCAAACCGAGCCTCGTCAGAAGTGGGAGGGTTGTTAGATGACCGAGAGATTCATGGGAATAGGAGAGTCCCGGACTTGATTCTGGACAAGAGGAATCGGACCCATGGACATATGACGAGGCACTCCAAGATAAGGATGCAGATTCTTGGCAAACAGCAATGAAAGTCGAAATGGGTTCTATGTTTCATAACAGAGTGTGGGAGCTAGTCGAACCACTTAATGGGGTCAAACCCATTGGATGCAAGTGAGTATATAAGAGGAAAAGAGGACCGGATAGGAAGGTTGAAACCTTCAAAGCAAGACTAGTGGCAAAAGGTTATTCTCAAAAAGAAGGGATCGATTATAAGGAAACTTTTTTGCCAGAAGCCATGCTTAAGTCCATCCGTATTCTCTTATCGATTGTTGCGCATTTCGACTTTGAAATCTGGCAAATGGATGTCAAGATAGCTTTCCTTAACGGAAGTCTTGATGAAGAGATCTATATGCAACAACCCCAAGGTTTCTTTGAAACAGGCCAATAACACCTAGTTTGTAAGCTCAAAAGGTCCATTTACGGACTCAAACAGGTATCCAGAGCTTGGAACCAATGTTTTGATCATGTTATAAAGTCTTATGGGTTCGATCAAAACGAGTTTGAAAGTTGTGTGTATAAAAAGCGTGTCGTAACTACATTGGTATTCTTAGTACTATATCGTAGATGACATTTCGATCATCCGGAATGATGTAAAAGGTGTTATCGGGCGTAAGGGCATGGCTTTCAAAAGCAGGTTTGATATGAAAGACTTAGGGAAGCGGACACATCCTTGGGATCAAGATCACTTTCGAGATCGCAAGAAAATGATGATCGGGTTATCGCAAGCTTCATACATAGACACTGTCTTGAAACGCTTCAGCATGCAAGATTCCAAGAAAGGCTTCGTACCTTTCAGGCATGGAATCCATCTATCCAAGAAAATGTCCCCTAAGACCTTAAAAAATGAGATAGATGACATGAAAGGCATTCCTTATGCTTCGGTCATCGAAAGCCTTATGTATGCAATCTTTGTGCGAGACCGGATATCCGCTTTGCAGTAGGCATGGTAGCAAGATATCAAAAGTAACGAGGAAAAGAGCATTGACGGTTTATTAAAAACATTACCAAGTATCGAAAAGAACTCGGGATAGAATGTTGGTTTATCAGTCAGATAGTCCAATCCCCATCGGCTACATGGACTCGGATTTCCAATCATACATAGACTCAGAAAATCGACCTCCGGTAGTATGTTTTGCATGGGGGGAGGAGCCATGACATGGAGAAGCGTCAGCGGAAAATCGTCGCAGATTCTACCATGGAAGCGAATATGTAGGCTATTGAGGCAAATGAAAAAAGTGGTTTGGCTCAAGCACTTCCTAGTGGACTTAGATGTGGTTCGAATTTGCCCAAGAAAGTTCTTTGTTTATTGTGATAATCTTGGGAGCGATTTGCAAATTCAAGGAACCAAGAGCCCACAAAGCCAGCAAACACATAGATAGGAAATACCATATTATACGAGATATCGTTAAGAGAGGAGATATAGATGTGGCAAAGATAGCGTCTGAGGACAACCTAGCAGATCCATTCACAAAGAGTCTGCCTCTGAATACATTCGAGAGACATGTGGAAGGAATTGATTTGAAGCATCTGATTATGTAGCTTTTTGGACCGTTTACATTTTAGATGAATTTGTATTTGAATATGTACAAAGAAAATGAAGATGGATCTGCAGATTTTTTCTGGGTTTTTATTTTCAAAATTTTTATGCATATGTACATGTTGAAAATGGTGGAAGAAGATGGATTTGAAGATTTGATGCAGATTTGAAGATGGTGGAAGAAGATGGATTTAAAAATTTGCAGATTTGAAGATGGTGAAAAGAAGATAGATTTGAAAAGTTTTTGGATTTTTTTTCAAATTTATAAGCATGTATGCACGCATTTCGTGCATATGTGCATGTACGGATGCATATGTGCATGTCAAAAAAGACGAAAAAATGTAAATTTCTTCAGGATTTCGATGAAAATATGTAATTTTTTATTTAATCGATTTAGATATGAAATTCTGAATGTGTATACATTACATATTTGTGTATATGTGCATATCGAAAAAGACGAAAATATGTAATTTTTAAATTTTAGACGAAAATATGTAAACACTCATTTTATATATGTAAATTTTGATATTTTTATCTTATATATATGAAATTTTGTAATTTGTAAATCAAATATAATGAAGGGAAAAGATTACCATAAATAAAATGTGATGTAAAATAGAAGATGAGTTATTCCATGGATGCTCCGCCGAGCTGATTCCATGGATAGTTTGTCTGCGGCAGTATGTCACTCGCCTTCGGACACTCTTTGTAACCGCCATTCGGAGTTTTTAATCAAGTTGTTCTGTTGCCCTTCGGGGTGTGTAAGTGTTTTGCTGCCTCCGGACAATTGTACTTTGTTGCCTTCGGGCGTTTATCAATGGAATTGCTGTTCTTTTTCCTTTTATCTTTCTCGCTTCCTGATTTGAATGCTTGTTTATTTCTTGCCAACACTTTGAGATCGGTGACTTTGTGTATCTTGTCTTCTCGCAGATTGTCTTCTCGAACATCTGGATAAAAAATCATAATGATAACAGATTTGTTAATTGATAGCGACTTGATTGTCGGCTTAGATAGGATATGCGACCGAGGTCGACTTAGATAGGGTATGCGACATGATTGCCTTCACATATTCTTGGCTTAGCCGACTTAGACTGGGTATGCGACCGAGGTCGACTTAGACTGGGTATGTGACATACTAGCCTTCATGTGTTCTTGGCTTAGCCGACTTATACTGGGTATGCGACCGAGGTTGGCTTAGACTGGGTATGCGACATACTAGCCTTCATGTGTTCTTGGCTTAGCCGACTTAGACTGGGTATGCGACCGAGGTCGGCTTAGACTGGGTATGAAACATACTAGCCTTCATGTGTTCTTGGCTTAGCCGACTTAGACTTTTTCATTTGCGAATCTATTTATGACCGAACTCGTGAGAGGTCGGGGACCAGTCCCCCAAGTTCGTAAATGTAAAAAGATGGAGCAAGTTTGTGTTATAAGTCATAACTCATAGAGAAATATACAATCGATCTGGATTTTACAACTCATAGTTATTGGTAGAACTTTCGGGTAGGTCGATTCCACGGATACATCGGGGAATGCCCTCCAAGTCCTCGGTTTGGTAAGCCCCATTTGGGAGGCATTTGAAATCTTCATGGGTCCTCCCAGTTGGACCGAAAAACTCCTTCTCGGACACCGAGGATCTTTTTTTAAGGCGAGGTCGCCGACCTTGAATCTTCGGATTTTGCTTTTGAGTTGTAGTATTTTTCCGACTTTTGTTTGTAGTTTTGCGTTTCTTAAGTTGGCTTCCAATCTTTTTTTTTTCGAGGAGGTCGAGGTTTGAGAGATATGGCTTGATCGTTGCCCTCTGGATTTATTGTGCGATGTTCGATGGCTTCTGACCATGACCTCGACTGGTATGACTGTCTCTGTCCCGAAAGCCATAGAAAAAGGTGTTTCGCCCGTTGAATTTCGAAATGTGGTTCTATACGACCATAAGATGCTTGGAAGTTTGAAAGCCCATAATCCCTTTGACTCAATGAGTTGAGTTTTTAGGGTGTGTTTGATTATTTTGTTCACAGCTTCAACTTGCCCATTGGACTGGGGGTGATAGGGGTGGAGAACAACTTTGCGATTTTCCACTTCGCGAAAAAAATATCGATCTTGAAACCATCGAACTGCTTCCCATTATCTGTGACGATTGCTTGTGGTAAGCCAAAATGACAAATGATGTTTTTCCATATAAATCGAATGATTTTCTCCTGGGTAATGGTCGCCAAAGGTTCTGCCTCCGCCCATTTGGTGAAATAGTCTACTGCGACCACTGCAAACTTCGAACTACCTGGGGCTTTTGGGAAAGGACCGATCAGGTCGATCCCCCACCTCGCGAAAGGCCATGGGCTGTAGATCGAAGTGAGCTCCTTCAGAGCTCGCTTAATCGTCTGGGCGAAAAACTGGCATTGCTGGCACTTTCTTGCATATGCAATCGGATCTTTCCTTAAAGTTAGCCAATAATAGCCTTGTCTGATCGTCTTGTAGACGAGAGACTGACCTGCGGTATGATTTCCACAATCTCCTTCATGGATTTCCTTCAGGATCACTTGGCCTTCTTCCGGGGTGACGCATTTCAAAAGTGGCAAAGAGAAACTTCACTTATAAAGTTGTTCGTCGATGATAGTGTACCTCGCTGCTCTTAGTTGTAATCGGCGAGCGGCGACCTTATCCTCTGGCAGTATCCCTTTCTCGATGTAGTCTCTGACTTCGGTCATCCAATTATTTTCTGGGGTCGCGATCTGAAAGACTTCCCTACGAATGTTTGATGGACTTGCTTGATTCGTCCAAGTTATTTCCTTTATGTCGATGATGACGCGACCTGCTGAGGGAGTGTTGAGTTTAGTAACTGCTATGTTGTCCATATCTGCGGCGCCTTCCGACGTGGCCAAGCGAGCTAGTGCATCTTCCTGTGTGTTTTCTGTTCGAGGTATCAACTCTATTTGCACTTCCTCGAACTTTTCGATGAGGCTCTTCGCTATCTGCTGGTATTTTATCATTTGTTCACCCCGTGCTTTGTATTCTCTTGACATTTGGCATACGACCAACTGGGAATCGCTGTAAACTTTCAATTTTCGCACACCAATGGCCATCGCCATTTCCAGGCCATTTATTAAGGCCTCATACTCTGCTTCGTTGTTGGTGGCATGAAAATCAACTCACAACCGTGGTGAAGGATTGTTGTTCGGGACTGATTAGGACCACTCCATCCCCTGCTCGGGTGCTCGTCGAAGAGCCATCAACGTGCAATATCCATGGGATGTCGGCCGCCTCTGGTGTTTTTTATGGAAAGGTGAGCTCGGTGAGAAAGTTGGCGAGGACCTGACCCTTGATAGCAGTTCGGGGTGCGAAGGTGATCCCAAACTGTCCTAACTCAATGGACCATTTCAATAATCTTCCGGCTGTATCAGGTCAGTGCAAAACCTGTCTCAGTGGCATGGTAGTTAGGATTTCTATTTGGTGATCAAAAAAATATTGTCGAAGCTTTCGGACGCTCATAATCAAGGCATAGACGCTTCTTCGAGCGGGGTACTTGAGCTCAAGATCATTCAAAGTCCTGGCCGACGAAGTATATGGGCAAATGGTATCGACCTTCGCTCAAGACTTTCAAGATCGCTAGAGAGCGGATTCTGAGGCCGCGAGATATAGAAATAACTTCTCGCCTGGCATGGGTTTTGCCAAGATTTGGGGGTCGGAGAGGTACACTTTGAGCTTTAGAAATGCGGCTTGGCATTGCGGGGTCCATGAGAACTTTCCTTTTTTCATGACTTCGAAAAAAGGCTTGCACTTATCCCCCATTTCGATACTTAACTGTTGAGAGCTGCGAGACAACCGGTCAATCTTTGGACTTCTTTCACGTTGCGAGGTGGTTTCATGTCCATGATGGCTTTGATCTTTGTAGGGTTAGCTTCGATTCCTCGCTGACTGATGATATGGCCCATGAACTTTCCCGAACCAACTCTGAAACTACATTTCTTGGGATTCAAGTGCATGTTGTATTCTCTCAAGATGTCAAAGGTCCGGGCGAGGTGGCACAGATGGTCCTCCTTCTTCTCACTTTTCACCACAATGTCATCGATGTATACCTCCATGGTCTTTCCAATCTCATCGGCGAACATTCGATTTACTAAACGCTGGTAGGTTGCCCCTGCGTTATTCAGACCAAATGGCATCCTCTTCCAACAATACACGTTTTTCTCTGTCAGAAAAGATGTGTGTTGCTGATCATTTTTATCCATGGCGATCTGGTGATACCCGGCGAACGCATCCATGAATGTCATTATCTCGTGCCCAGCGGTGCTATCTACGAGGTGATCGATGTGCTGCATTGAAAAGTAATCCTTCAGGCAAGTCTTATTGAGGTCGGTGAAGTTGATACATAGTCGCCAAGAGTTATTTGCTTTTTTCACTAGCACTGCATTGGCCACCCACTGCGGCTGGTCTGCTTGCTCGATCAACTTGTTATCTAGCAGTTTCTTTACTTCCTCGGCCAGGGCTGCGTACTTTTTCGGACCGAACTTTCTTCTTTTCTGGGACACTGGCCCCTTCGTCGGATCGATGTTCAGTTTGTGGCATGCGACCTTAGGGTCGATGCCGACCATGTCCTCATGTGACCATACGAATACGTCTAGATTCTGCTTGAGGAAATTTATCAGTTGATCTCGCAGGTCGCTGTGAATTCGCGTTCCGATGGTCACGCTTAGTTCCGGTCGATCGAGGTCGATCGGGATTATTTCGAGCTCTTCGATAGGGGTTACCCGTTGATCATTTCTTTCCGTTCTTGGATCAAGGTTGGACTCTCGATGTTCGGAGTCGACCTCCATTGGTTCGAAACCTAGGCGAGGTTCCAAATCTGGTAAATCTCGTGAAGGCTTCTCTCTAACTGTGATGTCAACTTCCATCGGTGTTACATTCATTTCTACTACACCGTCTATCTCTATTTTATCACTTTCTTTCTCTCTCCGAGGTGGAGTTCGGCTCGTACAACTTAGCCCCACCTCGGATCTTCTACCAAAATAAAAAGTAGAATTTAAATCGACACATGTGTAAGTTAAACATTTTCTTGCCTCAATATGGTCACCTTTGATGGTGCCAATCTTCCCATCAGATCCGGGAAACTTAATACAATAAAAGTAGGATGAGTAGGCAGCCCCAAACTCATGTTCGAAAGGCCTGCCGAAGAAAGCATTGAAATTTGATGGAGCATCGATGATTACAAAGTCCAGCTGCCTCGTTGCCTTCACATCAATGTCCAAGGTTGATGTGATCTCGACGGATAGGCGGATCATCCCATAGGCCTCAACAGGTTAGTTCCCGAAACCTCGAATTCCGACCTCACAAGGCTCGACGCAGGAGTGGAAATTCGAGCAGGTCCAGAGTCTTCTTGAAAATGATGTTGCAGAAAGCCCCATTATCGATCATGACGCGATGAACTAGAGCCCCCATTATTCTGGCTGAGATCACGAGTGGGTCCCAGTTTGGAAACGCCACCCCATCTTTATCCTCCTCGGTGAAAGTGAGCTACCTCTGACTTGGGGCGATGGTGTTGATCGGAAGGCAACTTCGGCCAAAGATTGTGCAGAGCTCACATCTCGGCCTTTCTGGCGTCGGTTTAGGCGGGGGAGGTCATTTGGGAGAAATCCACCAAGGGTCCCCCAAAGAGGCGGATCATGTGGATGACCCATTCTCCGCTCATTTGGGATCTGCGGACCTTGCTTTCCTTGGTCGAAATTTGGTTTCTTGGCGATGGTATTTGGTCATTTGGTTTTCTTCTTTGCCTTGGCAGCGAAGTTCTCTAACCTCCCTTCCTCGTACAATCTCCAGAGCTCCCTTTGCAGGTCGCGACAATGTTCGGTGTCATGTCCAATGGAGTTGTGGTAATCACAAATTTTTTTCGGGTTGAGTCTGGAAGGGTCCTGGTACATCTCTTTGGGTGGTGGGATATGCTGCTTGCCTCTGATCGCATGGAACACCCGAACTTCATTCATGGTTAGTTTTTCCAGGAGTTTCACCTCCAGAGGGTTATCAATTGGCTTGAAAGTTCCCGGAGGTCGGTAGTTCGTGGACCCGGGCCTCCTGTAAGGTTTCTCTGGTTTTGGGTCAGGCTTCTTGACTTCGACCTTCACCTCGCTTGGTCCCACCGAGGTCCGCGACCTCGGTGTGGGCCGTCATTGAAACCCTCCGAGAACAAATGCATGTGGATGGGATTTGGCCCCTCGTTAGGGTTACGTCGATAGGTTGGAGTATGTTGGGTTCCGTGGGAGTTGACCTCTTGGCTTCCCTCGTGGCGAGATCCCTCATGGCGAGGTTCCTCGCGGCGATGTCCCCTGTAGTCAGATTCTCCTGGTGAGGCTCCTCGTGACGGGATTCCTCGCGCCTTTGGCCCTTACCCTTGCTTTGGGCCTTCCGGTTTAGGTTATGGCGTAGGTCGCCATCTGGGATCTGCACTTCGGCCTGCCTTCGGATTAACTCTGCAATAGCTTCATCGATTTCTTTTGGGGTGCGGATCTGTCCAACCTTTTGAGCAACCCCGGTGGTGGGTCCTCCAGCCTTGTAGTTGCTAACGGCCGGGCCGCTAGCCCCTGCTCCACCGGAGCGACATGAAACCGAAAAGGCTTTCCTCTTGGTGATGAGAGTTGCTTGAGACATGGTTGAGTGATTTTTGAGATATTTGGGTATATGAGATGAGTTTGTATCGAAGATTCGTGAGGAATACTCCAATGAGAAAACACTAAGAACTTAGCTCGATATTTCTTAAAGAGTACCCTCCTTCTAGCGCCAATTGTTGTGTACTAAAATATGAGGATTATGGGTTAAGATGTGGCTTAGTGATCTTAGTGACACAAACAATAAATATGTAAAGTGGATTGTTTTTTAGTTATATGATTGCTTGAGAGAATAAGAGTTTGAGCAATAAATTTGGTAAGGTATTAATTTCCCCTTTTTTTTGGTCATAAATGACCCATATTTATAGTTTTTGGGAGAGTGGAGCTCACTCTCCCGGATACAAGTACAAAGGGCTGAAAGTGGCTCTGCAAAACATTAAATGCTACAAGATTGATGTGACTCGGGTCCGAGGTCATTTGGGAGGTCGCCGAGGATCAAAAGCTCAAGGCTCCTCGGGCCGACACATCGAGGCAAATCCAGACGGCAGGATTTAGCTGCCTAACTACTCCAGCTACTCATCATTACCGATCATTTCTCGACACATCTCCGATTAAGGTCATTCTTAGGTAAGGCTCTCGTTGCTAAATCCGCCCACGGGTCCCATCTCAATTAATGTCTCCATTTTGTGTGAGGCGCGATCGAGAGGTGCATCAAGGTCGCATGCTCGTGCCTGAGGTGCCTTTGCTTTCATCTTTCTGGCGAGGTGTTATACTTGCGCAAGACTTGGTCCGAACCTCTTCTACTTCTCGCTAGGTCGGGCTCGACCTCGCGCTATATGCCCACAACAACCAAAAAACCTGATCGCTATCGTAATTTAATTTCAAAATTAACTAACCATCCCTTTTAACTTTTTGGAGTTGTCCACCGAAAATTTGATGTGGCATGAAAAACAAATAATAGTGCGTCTTACTTCGGTACAATTTTTTTTTTTTTAAATTAACACTACAAAAAAATATTGATTTAACGAGGGTTTTTAGTGAGGGTAAAAGAACCCTCGGTATTTAACGAGGGTTTTAACTAGGGATGTAATGAACGAGAGCTTTAACGAGGGTATCACCCTCGTTAAAATTAACGAGGGCAAATACCCTCGGTAAAGCCATCCCCAAAGTCAACGACAGGAAGGCACCTTCGATAAATGTGCACCGAGCGCTCTGCCAAGCGCCTTTCCCCCTCGCCAATCAGCCCGTCTGACCACTCTGCCTTCCCTCTGAACGAGGCACGTTTGCCGAGGGCATGTGCCGTCATAAAGGCGCTCGCCAACCGCCCATCATTAAAGCACTCGTAAATTGGCATATAAGGAGCAGATTGCAGCTCATTTCTCTCATTTTGGAATGCTGCAGCTCGTCTCTCATTACCGGCGCATAAGGTATGTTTTAATTTTTGTTAATTATTATTATATAAATATTAACTTATTTAAATTTTTTATTTGTGCAGATTGCAGCTCGTTGTTTAATTTTAGTTGTGCAGAATAAGGTATTTTTTTTTTAATTGTTATTATATAAATATTAGTTGTTTATTTTTTTAATATTAATTATTTGAATATTGTTTAGTATTAATTAGTATGTAATTTTTTTAGTTTAAATTAATGTGAAGTGTATATATTGTGCATGTATTAGTTGTTTAATTATTTAGTTCTAGTATATTGTGTATTTAGTATTAATTTTTTATGTATTTAATATTAATTGTATTAGTTTAATATTGTTTAATCAATTTTGCTTTTTTTGGTTGATAGTTGTATATTTTAGTCTAATTTTGTATATATTAGTTATTTTAGCTTAACTTTTAGCTAATATGTGTATATAATTAGTATTATTTAGCTTAATTTAGTATTAACTTAATTTATGTTATTTGTGTATATATAGTATTAATTAGTTGTTCAATTATTTAGTATTATTTAATATATTAATTACATTGGATGTTGGAGTGGAGGGATCGATGTTGATGAATGTTGGTTATTTCTTGTTGTAGAACATGTGCGTTCCGACTTGATTGATTTTAATTGATTAAGTCGGAAATGGATGCACGTAGGATGTTTATTAATTGGGGAATACAATAAAATAAGACGAAACTCTGCCGAAATTTTTAGAAAATATTAATTATTAATTAGGCTTTTGAATACTAATTAATTCGTAAATATTTTAAACAGATAATTGATATGGATTATTCCATCTGTTTACGTTGGATGTATGGTCATAGATCGATTAATGGCAATATATCTCCCGAATTCTACAGTGAACTTGAATCTTTTATAGATTTCGCTACTAGTAATAGGATGATTCAGGGAAAGATTATGTGTCCCTGCAACAAATTTAGATGTCGGAACAATAATACATATCATGAATCATGAACATTTGTATAGAAATGGGTTGCCCAATTATGAGGTGCATCTAGCACATTTCATGATAGAAATGGGTTCATTAAATGTGAATTATTGCAATTGGATTTTTATCACGGTGAGGAAAATGTGGGGTCATGAATACAATGATCATCCTTGAAAGGGGCTATAATCAAATGGTTGATGTGATTCGTGTTCTTTGTCCAAATAGTCCGTGCCCAAGAAATTTTTCGAGACTTTTTGCATCTTCCAAAGGAGATTTCGTAATCGCATGATATGATGATGAACGGACTTAACCTCCGGTCCTCACTTAAATGTGAATGATGAGCCCCTAATGAGGAACCTCAAATGCTATAATGATGGCATCTTTCTAATGACCATTTTTATAACATGCTTCGACGCGGCGAATCGGGATATAATGCGTGAGGTTGCGAATCGCATTTTCAACCGCTTGGGCTTATGGAAACAATATTACAATGCCTATTCTTTGAACATTAAAAAGGATCAATTCATGTTTTTACGAACGCTCGTCCAAAGAATCCAAAGGATAAAGGGGCTATAATCAAATGGTTGATGTTTTGATGGGAACATGGTGTTCTTTGTCCAAATATGATCGGGTGCCTAAGAAATTTTTCGATGTTGATGAGCAAAGCAAATTGAAGACTTGCTTGTTCAATTGATGATGCTTTCTCTCTAAGGAGATGGGTCTTTCGATGGAGAGGATCAATGTTGTTGATGGATAATAGTGATGCCTCCTCCAACAAATTGATTGTTATCTTTAGTTGGGTGCGATGCTCACAACAATGGTGAACTTGAACATTGTAAGTTTTGTGGGAGGTCACGATTTAAACTCGATGAATGTCGTGGTGTGGATAAATCAAGGGATGAACTTAAAAAAAGTGTCAACCCTTTTAAGAAAGAGATGTTCTACTTTTCTAGAAAGATATCATTGGGTAGATGAGTTGCTCGCAAAGTTTTGTGTCCAATCAAATGCTATAGACAAAATTGAAGAGGATATGACATGGCATGCAGAGACTACTCCCGCGTGAGATTTTGCTCTAATGACCAAATCAGTTTATTTTTCGGTGTCAACATCGAGGACCACATCCTGCTGATACTCCAAATGATCTTATGCTTGGAAACACTTGGACCCTTTAATTCGATGGAGCATCAGATCCATTTAGATATGAAGCAAAAAATTGTCGGTCCAAGAAATTTGGAATCCGTGAGGTTGTAACCTATTTAATTCACGGATTTTCAACCCATACAATTTAGGTATCTTCACAATTTAAAATTAAGTGTGGGAAACAATATTCATCATGGCTATTTGATAGTGACATCAATGTTTTATAATCTACCCCATGGTTGTGCATGAAGGATCAATTCATGTTTCATGGGAGGTTCGATGCCTGGTCCAAAGAATCAAAGGATAAATTGGACGTATTTTTGCAACCATTGATCAAGATTGATTTGATGTTTTTTATGGGAACATGGTGTGGTAACGTATGATGTTGCTACAAAACATAATTTTATGATGTAAGTGATCAATACATATATATATATATATATAATAACAAATCTGGACCACCATCACAAATGACTTTAAATGACTTTAGCGAATAATACAAAAAAATATATAAATTACTGTAAAAAAAATGGACGCCTTCCAATGCCAATCATTTTCACAACAAAGATGCGGATGGAGTAAATAGTTGAAGATTTTGCTTGTTCAATATATAACTTAGTTAATTAATATTATATCTAATTTTAAATGTCAAAAATTTTACACTAATGCTTAATCAACCGTGAGGTCTAAGGTTTAGTAGCAAGCAATCGTGGTTTGACAACCATCGTAAGTTCTTAGAGAAGCGATCATCGCATGAAGAAAACATTCTAATTTGGCGCATTTGATTCAGGCCCGGAGGGAAAGACAACAAAAAGAATGTAGTAGTTGATGATGATCCTGTGGTCCCCCCCATCCTTACAGGGAGGGTGATCAAGGAACCCAAATGAACCCTCCAACAAATTGATTGGTTTGGATTGATGAAAGTAACATAGTTTCCCCACCGCTACCCGATGCTCTTAAACGATCCTGCCACAAAGGTTTACAATGTGGTTGGAAGAAGAAAAGTGTTTTTTCGTGGTTCGACGTTTTTAGTATTGGAGCTCCCTTAATGAAATCGTGACTAACAATTTGGATGTGATGCACATGCATTAAAAATTTGTGTGTGATAATCTCTTGTTAACAACAACGGATATTTTGATGAATTCTAAATATTTGTTATGGGAAAACAAAGGAAAAAATTTTAAATAATAAGGATGAACTTAATGAATATGTACATGTGTTAGTAAATACAACCCTCGATGATTGATTAATTTTTTTTATTGAAAATGTCAAATGTATTCGAATTGCATTTTAGTGTACATGTATTACTATAGTGAAAAGAATATAAAATAAAGAAAATTTCATTACTTATTCCCTTGATAAAAATATATATAAGATATGGTTTGCAAATGGGTAAGATTTGAGTTGAAATTCCCGATGTTTATGTGTATAACTTGCCTATATATATGTACTCATAATAATAAATGATGGACAAAATTGAAGATGTTATGGGATGAAAATCAATAAAACACAATCATGATAAAAAATACATTATTTATTATTATAAATATTGCTCAAATCTATATAGACTACTCCCAATTGCTTTCAGGCGGGGGTGAGAGATTTTGCCGAGGGGCGTTTGTCATGGGTTTGTGGGTGCCATCTTTGAAATCGGTTTATTTTTTAAAAGGAGTTAACATCGAGGACCATTAATGTAGAAAAGATGATTTCGGTTAGGCGGTGATATCCCAATGATCTTATAAAAAGTTGGAACGACTTTATATTTCCACCCATTAAATCCTATTTCATTTAATTGGAATGATGGAGCATCTAATATTGAGTCTTGAAATTCAACCCATCTTGAATCTAATATGAAGCAAAAATTGTTGGTCCATAGACAAATATAGATGGATGTATCCATTTGAGCAAAAGTCAATTTATTTATAACCTATTTAATTCATTCAATTATTTGATGAATTAAAAAAAAAAAAAAAGATAATTACTGATTTACCCATTCAATCCAATTAGGTATCTTAACAATTTAAAATTAATTTTCAAAGGTAATTTTTTAAATCACTAAATGTGGAATCTTCAATTGCAAATGTCTATTTAACAAAAGAAACATCAATGTTTTGTTCTCATTACTTTGAGGAACCCAATGACTATGAGAGCAAAACCAATAGACCTACAGAATTATGCTTTTATGCGGGTAATGTACCTCGTGAATTACCATCCCAATTCATTTTTGGGGAGGTAGACTCTCGATATTTTGTATTTTGCCTCCCGGTAGTAAACTTGGAAAGAAGGGTAGAAGATCGATTGTAGACTTGGAGAAAAGAAACAACTCATATTATGCTAACGTAAGTTTTACTAAATTTTACGTTTTTTTTTTTTTGCAAGGGGGAGGTGGATGCAATCTATATTAAGTAAGATTTTAATAATTCAAGATTAATTAATTGGTATTTACAATCACAATTTCTCATCGAAATTTACAATTGTAGTGTGTTTTTCGAAAGATTCTAAAACTACATACAGTTCTAAATTTGAATTTATTTCGAATCTTTAAAAAAGATGAATTTCTTCAACAAAAATTGGAGAGGAGGGAGTGGTTTGATCAACTTGAAGATGATCAATACATATAAATATATATATATATATATATATATAAATATATATAATAACAAATCACAATTTTCTATGTATAAATATACTAGTAGTTTTACACCATAGTCCTTTTTATCTTAAAACCTATGTATAACATACTTATTATTTAATTAGACTTACTTAGCTGTTTGACATTTAAATGAATAATTTTAAAATGATAAAATTGTAATAACAAAAAAATATAAAATTATTGGATATAGATTGTTGTCAATTTGAACTAGTGGAGAAGATTAAAAGGTAAAAAAATGGGTCCGTCTTCCATCAAAGCATGGGAACTCGTCAGAAATTAAATAAACGAATCATTTTCACAACAAAAGATGTCACGTATGAGCGGATGGCGAAATACTTGTAAATATTTCAAATTAAACGTTGTTTATTCAATATATAACTTAGTTAATTAATATTATATCTAATTTTAAATGTCAAAATATTTGTATGTCAAAGATTGTTCCATGACTGTGTTTTCTCTAATTTTAGGGATTCTGCATATGCTGTAATAATCAAGTGAGGTCTCCCTCATTCTAATGAATACATAGTTTGCTGTTAAAAAAAAACTATCATTTAATTTCTTCCAAAATAAAAGAAATATATAGTATAACATATATCAATTCAACGTATTATAGTATATACACAACTTTGTTTTGTCGGGTGCCTTTAATTAGCGAGTAAAATTTTCCCAATAGCTTGTTTGGAAATTAGCTGTTCGACTGGTGACTAAATCAAGGATTGCAAACTTGCAAGAGAAATCTTATTTTAATTTGAACTTGGAACCGTCTTTGTAATATGATTAAAGAAAATCAACAGTTGATGTATACTGTGACAAGCTGGTAAGGTAATAAGTTTATAACGCGTCGATACAGAAAGTCTTCGTTTTTTATTCATATGCTCCTTTTGTTATCAAAAAATTGGTATTGTCTTTAATTAGACTAGTTAGCTACTAATATTAAACTTGCACGTTAACTCAATACTAAAAGTGCACATCACAAATTTGTTTAAACAAAACTGTATTCACGTGATTGTATGAGATGGGTTTGGTGATCCTAGCTATTGAACCTATATTGTAAGTTCAATTCCCCATAAAACAATTTCCACATATCAAACTATTTAATGGTCCTTCAATCATCTTTATTTGGAAAATGAGTACATTCAATTTGTTATCAAATTAATTGTCGTAACATCTGGCCCGCTGAACAACATGGTCTGCGAGGCACAACTGTCAACCACATTCTACGCCAAAACATGCCCCAAAGCAGTCTCCATAATGGTAAATCAACGAGCAATCTGGAGAGCGCCGAATGGCGAGGACCATCCAAAGCGAGAAGACCGTGGTGGTCCTCCGCAAGAGGATACCAGGCCGCCAAACGACAAGTTGGTCATGCGCCGACATGCAAATTAAGCGGGCCGTCAGGTGGTTCCCTTTTGGCAACAAGGGCCTCAGGATAATGCCCACACGATAGGGCAGTCCTGGTGCTTTTTTCCGCGGTAGAATCTACGGAACTGATATTGATCGGTTTGCCGAACACCAGGAGGCGCGGATGTTCCCCCAAACATGGGCTTTTTGTTCCTAGGAATCCCTCAATATCGTGAGTGCGCCAACTACAAGCGGAAGATCCTAGCAGAAACCCGCGCCTTCTGATTTTGGGAGGGTCCAAAATGTGGGGTTCTCTGCTTGGACAAAATGGAATTCAAGGGCGTGCAGCGTCGTTAACATACCCACATAATATTCTTCTGCATTTCTTACTCATATTTGTAAACCTTCCTTCTTTTGCATAACTTGTTTGAAATCGTTAATTTGTAATTGATCCTAATCTATTTCTCCAAGACAATGACAATGATGGTGATGATGATGTGATGCATTAAACATTTGTGTGTATGTATGCATTACACATTTTTGTGTGTGTGTTAACAATCAATTGGATATTTTGTTATGTTTTTGTTAATTTCTAAATATTTGTTATGAATATTGTTGATTAATCTCTACTATTAGTTTATGAGAATGATTTAAAAAATTTATTTTAAAACAAGATTAATATAGGTATTAATTTTGCAATTTTATTGAAAATATTTAAAAATAATAATGATCAATATGTACATGTGTTAGTAAATACTATATATGTAATTAGGATGATTGATTAATTTTTTTATTGAAAATAGTTTAATTCAAATGTATTCGAATTGCATTTAGTGTACATGTATTACTATAGTGAAAAAGAATATGAAAATAATTATTTGAAAATTTCATTGAAAATAAATTTAATAAGCCCTAATTAATATAAATATATATATATATATATATATATATATTCACAATAATAAATAGTGAAAAAGAATATAAAACTAATTATTTAAATTTTTTTATTAATAATACTTTTATAAAAATAATTAATAAAAATATATATATATATATATATGTACTCATAATAATAAATGATGCATAAGAATATAAATTATTTATTTCAAAATTTTATTATAAATATTTTAACTAAATTAAAGTATATATGCATGACAAACAATTAAAATAAATGATAGAAGAAAAAAAAATCAATAAAACACAATATATAATACCTATACAATTAAAAATACATTATTAATCAATAACTATATTTGATCATTATTTTAAGCGGTTATTGGGCATTTCAAGTATATTTGTTATTTTAACGAACAGAGTTTAATTGAAGGCCTCCATATACCGGAGGGTTAATTAATTATGACAAAAATTTCAGATGGCATTAATTTACGCCCATAATAACTTCAAGCACAATCAACCTTCACTCCTCCCAAAAATATTAAAGGGCCTGTCCAAATGTCACTGTGGTTCGTGTCTCCTTAATTAAAGTGCATTTTTTAAATATGCAATTTATTTCGCCAAAACATGTAATTTATTTAAACTAAAACATTTGCTTTTACTAACACAAGTAACATGTTTTGATGCATTAAATTTCAATTTTTTAAATAATTTAAATTATAAACACTTGATACACATTAGACCTACCCTAAATTGAAATTACTATCAATCTTGAATATTTGGTAGAAATTTGTTTATTTTGTTTTCGGATTTTGCCTATTCCCAATAGCAAACGAGTAATGATTAGTGATGTTTCATTGATTCTTCAAGAAAAAATTAAAAAGACATTTAAAATGTATTGATAGATTACCTAGAACTACACTTGATCTATCTCCACACTTATTACTAATGTCATCTAAGTTAAACAAAAGGTATCACCACACTTGTTGGGAAATTTATAGTTTTGATGAAAGTTCCAAAATGCTAGACCCTCGTTAAATTTTAAGTGGGTTTTATCGCTATAGAGAGGGCTTGATAATGATTGTATAGAAAAAAAAGGTATTAGATAGGTCACATATTGAGGGGGGAACTCAATATGTAAAGGTCGTCAAGAATCGTTAAGAAAAGACGATATCCGACAAAAGCGTAACGTTAATTCGATCTAGTCGATAACCCGAGTTTCAAACTTAGAATTTTCAAAAACCCTCGTTAACGGTTCGAGTTAAGTCAATTGCGCGAAGACTAACTTTACTATAAGATGAAAAAAGGGAAATTTTCCCTCTTTAAAACTCTCATTAAACCATATTCCCTCATTAAAACCCTCCTTAAAACCCTTTTTAAATGGGATGTATTTTTTGGTGTAAGCACCTTTCGTTATAATATTGAGTCTTGAAATTCAACCCTTAACTCCAACTTGAATCTAATTCTAATTAGATAAAAAGGTTATATGATTGTCAATCCCATATGAATTGGATTTGGTAAATCTGGATTTTCACGAATTAGGTTTCCCGACAGCGACATAGACAACAATTAATTAGAAGAGCAAAAGTCAATTTATTTATAATTTTAATTACAAATGTCAAAAGCATTCACACATACTATTTCCTTTTCAATGGGTTCATGAATTAAAAAATGAATTAAAATGATCAGCGATCGTGACTTATTTCCTGAGGAATGAGAAAATAATTAAACAAAACGACAAAAACTTAATTAAAATTAGAGCTCTCTCGTAAACTAGGTCTATTAACTTTAATTATTTGACAAATTTTACTCATTTTCAGCACATTTTTTTAAATCACTAAACTTGAACCGTATTATATATTGAGTAGGATCAAATGCAATAAATTTAAAATAAAATTTATAATATGAATCAAATCTATACAAATTTTGTTATTAAATTAAAATTCATCATTTACTACGCACAATTGAGGAGATGAGGGCGAAGTCTTGAAGAAAACAGAAGGGCGTTTTATGGAGATTAACCTTGGAAAATAAGACATTTTCATATTTGGACCAAAGAAAAGATTAAAAAAAATTATTTGTGTATTTTGTAAAATGAATTGAGGGTGAAGATTTTTAAGAATTAAATGTCTATAAACAAAAGTGAGAAGAAATAGAAGAGAAATGAATTGAGACGGAGGGAGTATTATGCTAATGTAAAATAAGTTTTACTTTTAAATATTAGTTTACGTTTTTTTTTATTGTATTTTTAAAAAGCATAAAAAAAACCTTAAATTATTCCATTATAACATAGGGGACTTATCTAATATACAATCTATAGTTTACTCTTACTCATAGATTTTACTCTTACTCTGAGACACAAGACCTTTTGAGTCTTACTCTTAGGTATAAAAATTGGACAAACATGTCTTAATTGCCCAATATAAGCAAAGAATGTGCGTAAAAGCTTGGTGGACATATATATGAGGTTTAAAATGGACATTTTTTTGTTGTCATTGAAAAGATATCTAAATTTTACCTCTCGAAGTATTTTTTCTCTCACCTCGCACTAAATTTGTACATACGATTTTAATTTTGTACAATCAAAATTTAAAATGCGCACATTTTGAATTTGTAAGATGTGATGATTTTAGAGGATATAAAAATAAATGGAGAGGAGGGAGAAGAGTTGATTGAAAAGGGAAGATGTTCTATATAGTAATAAATAAAATAAATGAAAAAAAGATTAAGGGCAATTTTGATATAAATTATAGTAGAGAATAATAATAAAAATTGTGTGTGCCTTCGAGTAATAGTTATGTCCTTATTGTATCTTAAAACAATTTTCTCTATGTATAACATACTTATTATTTAATTAGATACTACTTAGCTGTTTGATTAAAGTAATTAATAATGTAGAGTAATAATTGTGAACCCACTAAAATGATAAAATTGTTTTATATAATATCAACTCATTAAAAAAAACCCGGCCCAAATTTCAAGTTAATTGATTGGATATAGATTGTTTGTCAATTTGAACTAGTGGAGAAGATTAAAAGGTAAAAAGCGAGATTGTGGTCCTGTCTATCGATCACAGCATCAAAATTTTTGAATGTATATGCTAGGAAATTAAATAAACGAATTAATTTTATAATTCTCTATAAATTTGGATTTTTAGATGGGATTTTTTTTTTGGTATTAAAAGTTTTTTCGCATCCTTAAAAGCTCATGTCATGTGTTGGATTTAAAAATTGAAAGAATGATGAACTCCACTCAAATTAAATTGTCCACTCTATGGGTCTCCTCCCAATGATGGAGTAAGATAATTCAGTCCACGAGTGAGGGGGAGTGTTAGAAAAATTAAATAAATAAATTAATTCCACCGTTCTCTATAAATTTGGACTTTTAGATGAGATGAAATTCTTTCAGTATTGTTTCATGACTGCTGTGTTTTCTCTAATTTTAGGGGATTCTGCATATGCTGTAATAATTCTTGGGGGAGCACACCTTGTTCTCTCCTCATTCTAATGAATACATAGTTTGCTGTTAAAAAAAAAAAACTATCATTTAATTTCTTCCAAAATAAAAGAAATATATAGTATAACATATATCAATTCAACGTAGCATATAGTATAATTAACTAATTTGTAGTTTTTACTTTGTTTTGTCCCTTTGGGTGCCTTGTAATTAGCGAGTAAAATTTTCCCAATAGCTTGTTTGGTAATTAGCTGTTCGACTGGTGACTAAATCAAGGATTGCAAACTTGCAAGAGAAATCCTATTTTAATTTGAACTTGGAAACTGTCTTTGTAATATGATGTAAAGAAAATTCAACAGTTGATGTATACTGTCACAAGCTGGTAAGGTAATAAGTTTATAACGCGTCGATACAGAAAGTCTTCGTTTTTTTATTCATATGCTCCTTTTGTTATCCTTAAAAACAAGGTATTGTCTTAATTAGACTAGTTAGCTACTAATATTAAACTTGCACGTTAACTCAATACTAACAAGTGCACATCACAAATTTGTTTAAACAAAACTGTATTCACGTGATTGTATGAGATGGGTTTGGTGATCCTAGCTATTGAACCTATATTGTAAGTTCAATTCCCCATAAAACAATTTCACACATATCAAATTGTCTATTTAGTGGTCCTTCTCCAAATGATGGAATAAGGGTCTATTTGGTATGACTATGGAATAATAATGGTAATGGGTATCATTGAGTGGTCAATCATTAAGGGTTATTGATTGCATTATTATTGCTTGGTTAGAATATGAACAATGAGTATCATGCGAGATAGAGTGAATGGATGAGGATAATCAATCGATTCTTAGCTTGTACGTTATCAAACTACCTGAAAACATCATTAATAGAAGTAATTCTCATTACTCATCTCACAAATTTGCTAAAAAGAATTAAACGAGTTAAAGAGAAATATTAAGAAAAATAATTTAAACGAGTTTGATCGTATTTCCACGCTCCCTCCTCAACCAAAAAAGTTACGTGGAGTTCTCTTTTAATAAATCATCATTATGTAATTTTTAATCTCCACTATCATTATCTATAGTACTAATTAATCGACAATAGTACTTCAATTAACGTAAATTGACTTTTTTTGTCTGCAGCGTAACTCCTGCCTTTCTTTGTCAGAGAACCTTGTTATGCTATTCTTTTGACCAAATGATCATATCCAAAACGTCGACGTCTAACCTAAATAATCAGAATCCAATTCCGTACGTGGTAAAGTGTATACAGCAAATAAAACTCAAAAACAATTAAACAACATTTTTTAATATCGCAATACAACAGTACGTGACCAACCAGTACCACTATGCCTTTTCTTTTGAGGGTACACAACAATATTTTTGGCCTATAAATACTCTCACTAAACACACTTATTTCCATCAACTTCAGCTCAACCAATATCTATTAATACATGCATAGATATTAGCCTCCAATCATCTTCAATATTTGGAAAATGAATATTCTCAATTTGTTAGTCAAATTAATTGTCGTAACATCAATGCTGGCCACGCTGAACAACATGGTCTGCGAGGCACAACTGTCAACCACATTCTACGCCCAAACATGCCCCAAAGCAGTCTCCATAATCCGCAAATCAATCAGCCGAGCAATCTCCCGAGAGCGCCGAATGGCAGCCTCCCTCATCCGTCTCCATCGAAACCCCCACCATCCAAAGCGAGAAGACCGCATTCCCCAATCTCAACTCCGCAAGAGGATACCAAGCCGCCAAACTACAAGTTGAACGCGTATGCCCCGGAGTAGTCTCATACTCACATTAGCCGCACGTGACGCGTCCGTGGCAGATCATGGAACGTCAGGACTCCACCACCGCCAACCGCGCCCAAGCTAATACCGACCTCCCCAGCCCCTTCGCTCCAATCGAAACCCTCATTTCCGCTTTTGGCAACAAGGGCCTCAGTGCAAAAGACATGGTTGCCCACACGATAGGGCAGTCCCGGTGCTTCTTGTTCCGCGGTAGAATCTACGGAACTGATATTGATGCTCGGTTTGCCAACACCAGGAGGCGCGGATGCCCCCAAATTGGCGGCCCTTGGATTTGGTGACGCCGAATTCTTTTGATAATAACTACTTTAGGAATTTGGTGCAGAGGAAGGGGCTGCTTCAGTCGGATCAAGTGCTTATGAGTGCGCCAACTACAAGCGGAACGGTGTTGGATTATAGCAGAAACCCGCGGTTGTTTGCTTCTGATTTTGGGAGGGCAATGATCAAAATGTGGGAGATTCAACCTCTGCTTGGACAAAATGGAATCATAACAAGGGTGTGCAGCGCCATCAACTAACATACCCACATAATATTCTTTCTGCATTTCTTACCCATATTTGTAAACCTTCCTTCTTTGCATGCAACTTGTTTGTTATAATTCGTTAATTTGTAATTCAATAATTGTATAATATTACTCCACTAAGTATCTATATTTGTGCTACCATATGCATGTAATTAATAAATTAATTATTTTAAGGTGTGAAATGTATTTCCATAATCTACCTCCACTTCTAGCTAGTTGGATATATTTTTAGTTAGCAGTTTATATATAATTTTATTCGATGCAATTTCTTGATCAAATTATTAGGGTTTAATTTGTCATGTGGATCACAATTAATTAAATTTCGTTAGATTCTCTGGATCACAATTAATTTGATTAATTAAGTGAAATGGAGGGAAAATTGAGAGATATATATATACTTCTTTGGTAGTGGGATTAAAACTTTTGTAATCAAGTAACTTTATTTTATTTTGAAATTAGTTTCGATTGTTTTGAATTTTTTATTTTGATCATATAAATTACCAAAGATTAAAATTGGTCATTTAACGGACCTACTGTAGTAGGTCACCAAATAGGTAACTGTCAAATATATTATTTTTTTATTTTTTAATTACGAAATGCCATCTATATTTTTTAAATCATAATAATTTTGAGTTGAGATTTTTCTGTGTATTTTTTTACCTAGGAAGAGTGGTTTCTGCATATTTTGATTTATTTTTTAATTTTTCGATCAGTTTAGATCAACTAATAAACCGACCCGATTCTTTTTGTTTTTTAATATGCATTTTTTTTAAAGTCAACCCAAAACTCGATCAAAATTATTAGGGTTTAAAAAGTTCCAATGAATCTTCGAAATCAAAGAAAAAATTAAATAATTATACATGTGGCGGTTATCTATTTGATAACTTGTTGAGCAGGTTAAATGGTCAATTTCAAAACGATACAAAATTATTGAATTACAAAAAAAAGTCATTCTCCTGTGCACCCCATGCACCAATCCAAATTGGTACACTCTAAACTCTAACCCCTAAACAATGAACCCTAAATCATATATGAACCATTCGGGTGAACCATGAACCACTTGGGCCGAGCGAACCATGAACCACTCGGACCGGGTTTCAGGTTGGGTCGGATATTAAAAAAAGAACATCTAAAACTGAAATTAAAGTTAAAAGAAAACCAAAATTAAAAAAAGAAAAAAAAGTTAAAACTAAAAAAAATTCAAAAAAGAGCTTTTAAAATTAAATTGCAAAATGATTGGAATTTTATTGGTGCAAGAAATACAATAATCTGTAATCGCTCAAAATTTGACTACAAAAAATTTAATCTCTTTCGTAATTGACTACTGACATACAATTGAGTCAATTATATTAAAAATCGTACTTCTTCACTAATATGGCCTCCTGGGAATTATGAAAGAGTAAACCAATCAAATTAACAAGCGTAAATGATTAAATATAAATGAATTGATTTAACATGTTGGTGAAAGTTTGAATATTTAGATAAAATGAAATTTCTTTAAGACAAAGTCTCATGTGCAATTGATACACGGATCTAAGATCCATTTACTCGCATCAATCCTACCCATGTATCACAGAACATGTTTAATATATTCAATGTGTCAAATATATTTGAGTTGTTCATTCCGTGAATCCCTTCTAAGAAGGAGTTGAGTTGATAATTTAAGTTCATGGGTTGCAGTTTTATAAATTAATATAAATAAATGGATTGTGCAACTCTCACCAAGTATATTTGATCATTATTTTAATTATTGGATATTGGGTTTCATTATTTCAAGTATATTTGTTATTTTAACGAACAGAGTTTAATTGAAGAGCAAGATTTTAATCGATGTTTACATTTGCTATAGGAGATGTATTATGCAATTAATTATGACAAGAAAAAAAAATAACGTTAAAGATCTTAAGGTATGATCGAGGCGATTTATGCGATCGAGACAAAGTGAACCGACACCATTTTCTACAAAATAACTTAGCACAATCAATCTTCACTCCTTCCAAAATATTAAAGCGTCAATGCCCAAATTACACTCCGTCTCATCGTGAGACGGTCTCACACAAGTGTGTCTCTTTAATTAAAGTGCATTTTTTAAATATGCAATTTATTTCGCCAAAACATGTAATTTATTTAAACTAAAACATACAGCTTGCTTTTACTAACACAAGTTACATGTTTTGATGCACTAAATTTCAATTTTTTTTAAATAATTTAAATTATACGATACACTTGATAAATATTAGACCTGCCCTAAATTGAAGTTGTTACTATCAATCTTGAATATTTGGTAGAAATTTGTTTACTTTGTTTTCGGATTTTGCCTATGCAATAGCAAACAAGTAATGATTAGTGATGTTTGACATTGATTCACTACAAGAAAAATAGTCTAAAAAGACATTTAAAAATGTATTGATAGATTACCTAGAACTACACTTGATCTATCTCCACACTTATTACTAATGTCATCTAAGTTAATGTAACAATATGTAAAGGACTATCACCACACTTATTAATGTATTAAAAACTAATCAATAACTACATATATTATTACCGTTCATTGTTATTATGACACTTACAATTGTCATATCACATAATTTTTATTACAATTTTTTTATTTCACAATATATTTATTAGTGTCATGATAGCTTTTTTTAATTTAAATTCTTAATATTAGTAGTAACAATAATAAATACAGTAAATAACAAAAATAAAATACAGTATATTAATAGATATTTCTATTTTCTTCCCCAAAGAGTAACTGGATCAATTAAAAATTGCAATAATAATTACTGTGTACAATGTAACATTGACAATTAAGAAAGATACAAAATATTCTCAATTCTAAATGACATTAAACACTTCATCAAATACATTATCCAACCTCCAAGGAACTATCTCGAGTAGTGAAACGCTAGAATGTTTGCACAACACCAGGTTCTCGAACACACAACTTCAATCTTGGCTTATTGCTTTTGATTACCTCAAAATCTCGGAGGCTTTGAAATTCACTGTGTTATCGTTTTCAGCAGCGAGTTTTGCTGGAACTCACGACCATTACACGACTTGAGAATTCACTGGTATCCATTAGGGACAAGTTCGGAGGCAACTTAAGAAGAAATAATATACAATCAGTAGGATAATATACTATAAATAGACCTCATGTACAACGCTGCCACCAACATCTTAATAGCAGATTACATCAATAACACCAGATTAATTAAGATTATTCACTTTTGTGCATACATGTCTAATATGCCTCGAATCTTCTTGCCTGATATGTATAATTAGGCATGCTCAAAAAAAACCGAACCGGCGGTTCGAACCGAACCGCCCGGTTCCCGGTTCCATTTGTTCGGTTTCGAATCGAATCAAACCGTAAATCCACGGTTCGGTTCCGGTTCTAGCAAAACCAGAACCGGGAACCACCGGTTCGAACCGGAACCGCCGGTTCGAACCGGAACCGCCGGTTCGAACCGGAACCGTCCCAAAATTTGAAAATTCTAGCCGTTGAGATCCAACGGCCCAGATTAAAGAGTCGTTGAGATCCAACGGCTGAGATCAAAGAGCCGTTGAAGAACCGCCGGTTCGAACCTTGGAACCGCCGGTTCCGGTTCGAACCGCCGGTTTTGACCCTTTTTTTTTTCTTTTTTTTCAATATTTCATCTATAAATACCAACTCATTCCACTTCAAAATTCACACCAAAGTTTATTCATCTCTCTCTCAACTCTCAAGTCTCAACTCTCACTCAATTCTCAAAGTTTATTATTTACATATTATTTACATTACATATTATATTTATACTACACTATATATCATACTATACTCTATACACTACATATTATATTTATATTATATATTATATACACTATATATTACACTATACTAATACTAGTATACTACTATAGTACTATACTACATATTAGTATATTACACTACACTTACATAGTTACATACATATTACATTACACTACACTTACATACATATATTATTTACATATACACTTACATACATATTATTATTATGGCAAGCCATCAAAGCAAGGGTAAGGGTAAAGGCAAAGCTTCTTCCACCTCTTCCGTTCGTCTTCCACATCCACCGGCACCGATCGAGTGGAGTTTAGATGATATTGAGGCCACACTTAGTCCCGGTTATGAGAATCCTCTTGAAGATGATGCTATACCACAAGGTCCGCCCTACTCAAGAAAGCCAAAACCACCCAACCGAGTCCAATGCCGAATAACTCCAACCCCAACTCCAAGTCGAGTTCAACTTAAGTCGGATATTTTTGCACGTCACTTTAAAAAAGTGATCAACGAGGATGGTACTATTAAAGTTCATTGCAACTATTGTGACAAAATATATTCTTTTGTCAAAGGAGGAGGATATGGAACATTCGAGAAGCATTTGAAAAAAATTCATCCGGATAGAGTTGGAATTAGTTCAAACCAAGCACAACTTCATGGATTTACGTCAACCGGTGGCGGTGGTGGAGTTCAAATACAGGTAAGTAACCCCACTTCTCTATTTACATTTGATCAAATGAAATATAGAAAATTGTTAGCTAAATTTGTGTGCACACAACACCTTCCTTTTCAATTTGCCGATAATTCGTATTGGAATGATTTTGTTAACCTTGGTCTTCAACCCGCGGCAAAAAAAGTTTCACGTCATACTACTACTCGTGATGTTGCTAAAGTTGTTTATGAGTATAAATATGCTATGATTAATCTATTTACCGATTTAAATGTTAAAGTTTGTATATGTGCGGATATTTGGAGTGATAATTTTCAAAAGCATAGTTATATAGGAGTTACATGCACTTGGATTGATGATTCGTGGACTCTTAACAAAAGATTGATTGCTTATAGAGATTTTGATACGGAACACAATGCCATTAATATTAGAGATAAATTGCATGATATTTTAAATGAGTATGCTCTTACTAAAAAAATATTTTCTATTGGTTTTGATAATGCTAGTGCAAATACGGCTACTATTGAAGATCTTACAAATATTTGTCAACCATATCTTGGTGGAAAAAATTTTCATGTTAGATGTATGTGTCATTTTAAATTTATGTGTTCAAGATGGTTTAGATGCTTTGAAAGAACAAGTTGGTCCTATTAGATCCGCTATTTATTATATGTCGAGACATTCAAAATTGTTGAAAAAATGGAAAGTTTTTTGTAGAACATACAATATGCATCCCAAAAAAAATTTTCTTGATGTGTCAACTCGTTGGAATTCCACGTATAAATTGTTAAAGGAGTCTATGGATTATAAAGACGTTTTATGTACATTTTTTACTCAAGAAAATTGTGGTATTCGTTTATATCCTCAATATTGGGATTCATGCACTTCTTTTGTGTAAAATTTTGGGAATTTTAATGATTCCACAAAAAGTGTTATCCGGTGTTTATTATCCCACGTGTAATTTAGCGCTTGATTATTGTATTAAAGTTGCTCATGTGTTAAATGAAAATATTACAAATCCTTTATTAAGTGGTGCTACTTTCTCTATGATGCAAAAATGGAAAAAATATTTTACAAATATTCCCGATCTATTCTTGGTTGCTAAAGTGTTTGATCCTAGAGTAAGATTGGATGGATTAATAATGTTGTTAAATATGTATTCTAATTATTTATTTCCTAATAGATATATGGTCATGGGTGAAGATGATGTATATCCTAATCCAGGAAGAGATTAGTAATCGGATTAAAGTTACTTTAATGTCTTTTATTTAGAGAATATAGTGGTCCCGGTTTTGAAGAAAATTTTGGTGGTGGTGGCTCTTCTATTAGTCAAGAAGAAGATATATTAACAGATTTTTTATGATGAACGTTCTCAAAAAACGCCCAAGGTCTACTTTAACCCTTATTACTTAACTTAATCATTATTTATCCTCTTCATTTGTTCGGGCTTGATGAAGATGAAGACAACGCTTATTTTTTAATATACTAAAGTGGTGGTCGAGGATGAAAAATATCTATCCAATATTGTCAATGCTAAGAAGAGAAATTTTTGCATCTCCTCAACTCAACCGCTGTTGAACAAGCTTTTTAGTTTGGGAGGCTACACTTTGGATGCAACGAGATCGAATATGACCGTTGAAAACGTGGAAAACCAATGCTTGCTTAATGATTGGGTAAGAGTTTAAAAAAGAGAAATCAAGAATTTGTTGATAATAATGATCAAGATAGCTCCGAAGAAACTACCACCGGAAGTGATGCATGAAGAATCGAATCGATCCAAATCAACGAGGTAAGTTTGAGGTAAGAGAACTACGTAGACTTTGATTCCTATTTGGATATGTAGGCAACTTAATTTTAAGTTTCAAACTTAGAATTTATAAGTTTATTTCTTAAATTTAAGCTCAAGTCCAATTTCTTTAAATCCCCCCCTCCCCCAAATTTATTTTGTAAAGTTTAAAATTTTAAGTTGTAATTGTAATTACTAATTCGATATAGTTCACTTTGTAATTTGTAAATTTGTAATAGTTCAATTAATTTGTAATAGTAGATTACTAGCTTATTTTAAGTTAGAATTACTATTTTTTTGTATTTTGTATTTTATAACAGTTCATTCAATCATCTACATTCTTTCAAATTTTAGATCCAAAAAATCAAGAAATTAAAAAAAAAAAAAAAAAGCAATCGAAACCGAATCGGCGGTTCGGAACCGTTCCACCTTTGAAATTTTGGAACCGGTTCCACCTCCGGAAATTTTGGAACCGGCGGTTCCGGAACCGTGAGCATCCCTATGTATAATGCTGCACATATACAAAAGAACCAACTTTATCACCCACTAGTATTAGGTAGCAAATAAACAGAGGATACAAGTCATGAAATGAAGTCTTGATCTGGTATATGATGAGAAGTTCTAATCCAACTTAATTAGCAATATAAAATTAGACTTTATAGGAGATGTTTATAAT
Source organism: Stenogyne calaminthoides (assembly GCA_037126765.1). Taxonomy (NCBI): domain Eukaryota; kingdom Viridiplantae; phylum Streptophyta; class Magnoliopsida; order Lamiales; family Lamiaceae; genus Stenogyne; species Stenogyne calaminthoides. The sequence continues at coordinate 35,523,769 of JBBCBC010000014.1, forward strand.
TAATATGGAAACCTGATTTCGCGGACCAGCCATGGTAAGAGAACACATAACTGCTTTTGCACTGAATAATAACTTCAATAACATCAGTTCACAAAGATGTACTGGATAATTTAGAACAAATAATACAATTTCTTCTTAGAAATGAGAAAGAAAGCATCCAGTTTGCACTATAACCTTTATAAAACTATATGACACACACTTAAGCATCTTTTCAAAGGAGAAATATTAGAAACAATTTGAGCTCTCTAAAACAAGGCATAAGACGAAATGTACTTCTGCAAAAAAAGACACAACATATATTTCTAAGCTTCAGCCATCATGCTTTTAGACAGAAATGGAGACATTTATGAGATATCTTGCACTACATATTAGTAATTAAAAGCTAAAGACATGAACCCAATGGCATTGTTAGAACTATTTGAACTCTTTGAATAACACCACAAAAAAAAGAAAGAAAAGTTCTTCAAACTTAACAATTAAAAGATGTATGATGCTATAACTATACTATAATTATAACCAATTAATAACACTGAAATATTTTTATCTTGGATCACACTCGAAATTATGTAACTAGTTACCATAGTTTTGCCCCCTTTTTGATAGTTCTGTAATAGGTTTTGTCAGATACTTTCTCAAAAATCAAATGAACAAAAACTTCCTCAATACAAAATTAAAAAATTCTCTAATATAACGCTAGATAGTGTATGTTTATCAGTTGAGGTAGCAATTTACATCACATCCATAAAATATCTAAAAAATTACAATAATAAAACAGACCTTTAAGCACTTATCACCACGTCTAAGTACCTAATTGATCCGCCACATACAAGTGCAGCTACTAATCATCGAAATAAATTACATGGAAAGAGAGGGGAGGAAATATTTGATACCTCATCCGCTATTTCAGATTGTAATTGTGCAATCCGTGAATCCAGAACTTGTCCCTGAAATCAATTCAAAGCAATTGGTTATGTTGGAATACCTAGATCTGATAGGGGTATCAATGCTCATAAGAAAAAATATGTCGACTACTCCTCCCATCGAACTTAGGGCACAAACTAAACCATTCTCTAACGATTCCCATGAGGAAAGTGAAATTAACAGTGTCCATTCTCTAACCATTCTCACTCTTTTTGTGTACAGATATTGAATGGCACCATAATATAACTAGTTACATTAGGCATAAACATGACTTACACAATATGAAAAATGGGAGAATCCTTGTTCATATCAAAATCCCTCCAGAGCAAGATTCCCATGAGGAGAATTATGAAATAAAATCATTTCCCTGCACATTGCAAACTTGTACCAAATTAGCATAATTAAATGTAAATGGACCTCGGTCTTACAGTACTACTATATAATAAATTTAGTATTCCCTTGAGAATCAAACAGTAAATGAGGTAAATTCTTAACTGAGTACTAACCTTGAAAATTCATAATCAAATTGGGTACTGTCCTCAAGTAATAAGAGCTAGACATTTCCATTTACTACTTCATAAAATATTCACTAAACTAAATTCAATCACCAACAAACAACAGGTCCAGAATTTTGAAAGCACTTAAAAGTACTTTGTTGCAGTATAATAATACGTATAAGATAATTTAATATAGAAAAGCATACATAAAAGGATACACGAGCATGGCTACATTTGAATTTAGAAAAATAATCGTTTAATCCCACATTCTATTATAGCAAGTGTTAAGAATATTGCTTCCTTGATAAAACCAGAATGACGTGTACAAAGATTTATCCTAAATTTCACAAGCAAAAATTCCATAACCAAGAAATAATATCCCTAATAATCATCCTAATAATCATACATACTTCAGAACTAGAATAAGAAATCTTTTATAAAGAAGAAATTGAAATTTCTGCCATAAACTTCTTGAGATTTGGGGTAAACAAACATTAATCAAAATAAAAACCCTAAAAATAACAAAGACGAATTTAGAGGTATAAAAGGAGTGCGGGAGAGATTACAATCGCTACCTGAATTAGCTTCAACAATTTTCGTAGAATGTTGAACGCGCAGACGAGGATGAATATTGTTGAACGCACAGTAAAAAGGATTTAGCAGGATATGAGTAACGTTGACGTCTGGGTGAAGAATTGAAGGGAGAAGATGAGCTTCAGCAGTGGTCGATTGATAGAAGGAGGATTTGGCCGATTGAATTGGAAGGATTCGGAGAGGAACAAGTATTTCATGAATTCAGAGAGGAACGGACTTTCGACTGTCGTGGCCACAACCTGGTTTTCCCTTCTATTTTTGAGCGCGGATTAATTTTGATATCCCGCCCACTCTTATTTTGATTTTCAAGAGTTAAAACTTAAAATAAATTAATATTATTAGTTTAGAATTATTAATTCTCCAAAATTAAAATAAGGCTAATAATACACTATTTAAAAAGTCCTAATAGTACTGAATAGTTACACTTTGTTAATAGCGTGTTAGACCATCTCCAGCAATGCGCTCGAGTGGCGTTTTTGTTCATTTATTGAGCTCCAACAATGCGCCATTGATCTGTGCTATAAAAGAACAAAATACTATTTAGAAATTTTGTGCGCTGAATGTAGAGCACCTTTGGGCTGTGCTACTTTTTTATTATTATTATTAAATTGGTTTTAATATTTGATAATATGTGATAACTTAGAATGATTTGTGTATTTGTGTTGGGATGGTATTTTTTTGTTATTATGGATAACTTAGAATAATTTATGTGATGGCATATATAATTAAATTATTATTTTTACTTAAAATATCTCAATTAATTTAAAATATATTATGAATTAAATACTACACATAATTGAAAAGATAACATAAAATTACATAATAAAATGATGCAAACATTACAATATTGAGAACGATTACATGAAATTACTACAAATAGATAAAATTAAAAAAAAAAAAACATAACATAATGACTATTAGATAAAAGCATACAATCATTAAAAAAATAACATACAACTAATATATATTCTAATACTCAGAAAGACCACTTCCAGATCCCCCAAGATCTGGAAATTGTTCAAACATATGATACATGCTACTACTAGTGTTTGCTATGTGTGCTTGCCTCCTTTTCTGCATTATTACTTGTTGCTCAAACATCAATGACGTACGACGTTCAGGATCCTCAATGGAGTTCGGATTGATATTCATAATTTTGTCATCTCTCATCTGCTTCAAGTTTTTTCTATAGCATATCCATACCACGGTCCGATTTTTCAACTGAACTTTCAAGTAATCCCCGAAGTTTCTCATTCTCCTCTTTGATCGTTTGTAAGAAACTAGACATTTCTTCGCCTTGTTTCCTCTTTAGTTTAGACTTTTTGACCCCCTCTGGGCGTTGTGATGGAGAACCATCGCTGAAATTGTTATCTTCACTTAAATTAATAGTGATTAATGAAGGGGGTGAAGTAGGAGACTCCATCATATTTTCGTCGAGATCTGAAGAGACTCCACCATTTGTTTGAACTTGGGACTGCACAAACTCTTTAATAGTAGGCCAAACATGGTCGTATTTGAAACCTTCTTCACATCCTTTTATCGACATGAACATCTCATATGCAAGTTGGTACTGCATAAGATATAAGCAAAGTTGAAATTAAAAGATGTTGATATCTTAATAAAAGAAATGTAAATAAACACTACTTATGATATTTTGTTCATTTGCACCACTTGGATTCAGGAGTTCGACTTGTCGTAAACATCCGTTGAACCTTTTGCATTCCTTGTGGATGAGTTGCATGCAGCATTGCACCGATCTTTTGTTACGATCGCTTATCTTCGAGTTTGGCTTTTTAGTGTTGTATTTCTCAGCAATACGCTCCCAAAATCGTGCTTTGGGCTGGTTATTGCCCACTATTGGATCATGTGAGACATCAAGCCACATTTGAGCAAGGTGGATATCTTCAACAAAAGTGTAGTTAGAAAAAAATATTTTTTTTAGACATTTTGAGAGAAAATATATATGAAAGATAGAGAAGTGTGTGTGAAAATGTGGTGTATGTCATCTATATATAGGAAATTTTGGAATATAGGGATTGTGCTTTACTCCACTCACACTACTTTTTCAGAAATAAATCTACGGCTGAGATTAAAAGATTCGATTGTTATCAGTGGCTATCATTGAATGCACACGGATTGTGTTTTACTCCACTCACACTACTTTTTCATAACTAAATCTACGGCTGAGATTAAAAGATTCGATTGTTATCGGTGGCTATCATTGAATGCACACGGATTGTGCTTTACTCCACTCACACTACTTTTTCAGAATTAAATCTACGGCCGAGATTAAAAGATTCGATTGTTATTGGTGGCTATCATTGAATGCACACGAATTGTGCTTTACTCCACTCACACTACTTTTTCGGAATTAAATCTATGGCCGAGATTAAAAGATTCGATTGTTATCAGTGGTTATCATTGAATGCACACGGATTGTGCTTTACTCCACTCACACTACTTCTTCAGAATTAAATCTACGGCCGAGATTAAAAGATTCGGTTGTTATCGGTGGCTGTCATCAAAACTGGAGAGTCTACAATAATTGAATGTGTGAAAAGATTTTGTCGTGCTGTCGTAGAGAAATTCGGAGAGGAATATCTGAGAACACCCACCCCAGCCGACGTTGTTACACTCCTTCATATTGGTAAGCAATGTGGCTTCCCAGGAATGTTAGGTAGTTTGGATTGTATGCACTAGAGGTGGAAAAATTGTCCAACTGCATGGGCAGGATAATATTCCTGCCGAAGTGGATCTCCAACTATTATTGAAGTTGTGGTTGATTATGATTTGTGGATATGGCATGCGTATTTCGGGATACCAGGATCCAACAATGATATTAATGTGTTGGAGACGTCTCATTTGTTCTCTAATCTTGCTAGAGGTATTGCTCCTCCTGCACATTATGTCATTCAAGGAAAGGAATACAACATGTGTTATTACTTAGCCGATGGTATATATCCCAAATGGGCAACACTTGTCCAAACTATACATGAACCAAATGGTCGTAAAAAAAAATATATATTTTGCTATGAAACAGGAATCATGCTGAAAAGATGTGGAACGAGCATTTGGAGTTATCCAAAGTCGATTTGCAATTGTGGCAAATCCAGCACGTTTTTGGAGTAAAAATGATTTGCATGATATAATATATGCATGCATAATAATGCATAATATGATAGTCGAGGATGAACGTGACCTTGATGCTCCAATTGAAGAGGCACAAGAAGTGTCATCTCCGGATCTTGAATTTGTTAACAATGAACCTAATGATCAATTTCAAAATTTCCTTGGCAGGTTTAGACAAATTAGAGATGCAGAGGCTCATTTCGCACTCCGCAATGCACTAATTGATCATTTGTGGGAAGAATATTCCAACACTGAGTAATCAGTGTCTATTGTATTGTAATTTATATTTTAGTTGTAATTTAAGTTATAATTGTAATTTAGAATTTTCGTTCTAATATTATGTTGAATTTTCAATTTTAATTTGCTCAACAATTTTATCAATTTTATATTTTTTATTTAAATTTAAATATAATATAAAAATTTATTTATATTAGAAATAAGTATACAAATACATTATAAATATAGAAAATTATATATAACATAAAAAAAATCAAAAATAAAGAATCTTTATAGAATATTCCATTTTAGTGCAAAAAGTAGTGCAAACCGCTGGAGATTTTGTGTTGGCTCTAGAATAGAGTAGTGCTGAATTGGCTCCAGAGTAGAGCCAACTACTGGAGATGGTCTTAATAGGTCATTGAATAGTGTAGTTTTAGGTTATGAAAATTTAGTGTATCAATAGACTACTTTTTGATACATTTCTTTTATATTGTACTAAAATAAATATTGTATTAGACCTTTTTTCTTGTAGTGATTAATCAATTTTAGCAATCACAAGTAGAATTAGTCTACTCAAGGTATGACAGATAATTAATTAAATTAATAAGTAACTGGATAAATATTTAAAATTGACATCTATTTTTTGAATTATTGAACAAGCACCAATAATTATAAAATTGTACTCTCTCTCTCCTACTATTATAAGTTTCTCCCTTTTCTTTTTCATTTGTCCCACAATAAGTTTCTTATTTCTATAAGTGGAAAAAGTAACTTCACTACCCATAATTTTTAACCTTACTTTTCATACAATCACTAATACAGATTTGGGTTTGGAGAGCTGTTAAAAATGACCTTGGAGAGCGGTTATAACAACTCTCCAAGTAACAGATGTCCAAGCTTGGAAAGCTGATAAAAAACCACTGTCCAAGATATTGCACTTGGGACGGTTTTTAATCGACAAGTGATTTACTTAGAGAGCGGTTTGTAACCGCTCTCCAAGAATAAAGAACTTGGAGAGCGGTTCTTAACCGCTCTCTTAACCCTTTATTTTATATATAATTATTAATGTACTTGGACAAAAGTTAAAAACCGCTGTCCAATATTTTAAAAAAAATTTATTTAATTTATATTTTTAAAATCTTGTTTATATAAAACCAAAACCAAAACTAAAAACCAAATTTTATACCACACAATAATAATATATATACGTACGTCCAGTTAATATCAAAACATCAAATAAATTAATAAACGCATACACATATCATGAAATAAATATCCGTCCAATACAACAAATTAAAACATGCATGAATTAAGTATATCAATACAAATATATATATATATATATATATATATATATATATATATATATAGTAATATGCTACCAAAATCCCACTCTATCTATAATTATACAAGAATCGATTGTAAAAAAGGTACCTGTCAATCCAATTTCCATTTGTTCATTCTTTATTTGGAGTAAGACTTTGGGGACGATCATAGAAAACCGCAAACAACGATCAATTAATCAATATAGTTAGATATATATAGTAGTATGAATTTTTATTCAATTAATAATAATTTAAATAAATCGATAAATTGACTTACGTTGATAGGAATCGACGTTTGAGAAGCACATATTATATCTTCAATATAACGGCACACAAAATGTCCACAGTGATCGCTATATCGTTGCCTCGGTACCTGTTGATTAGCAATTATAATCACATATTACAATTATAATTATTTTATATTAATTTGATAACTTAATAAATTAAATTTACCTTAACATTATTCCAGTTCACTCTATTGAAGTTAGCTCTTGAGCCTTGATTAGGAAGGCGACTCCAATACATCGTCATCACACTATTATTATTAGAATTAAAAAAATAAAGTTAGATTAAATATGCATAATTTTAATAAGTAAAACAAATCATTATATTATAATATTAAAAATGAACTTACGCTTCCATGTACGAAGTGAGATCAGGCCGATTTGAAGCCAACCCAAAAATGAACTTACGCTTCCATGTACGAAGTGAGATCATTATATCTCCCTCTGACTGGTTGCGACACCCTTTGATTTCTGTTTAGGCTTTTTGTGGTATCTTCCACCCCATTCCTATACTCATCTGATAATCTATCTGCTCGAACCCACTTTCGATCCATATAGAACTAGAGATGCCTATAGGAAAGACAATATGAAGAGTATTGTTTCTCAAGACAGTGTATCTTAAAGTATTAAACCTAAAAGCATACCTAACCATACTTAATCTACATTCATTTTAATTTTCTAATTTTGGAATCCTTCCAATTTTTGACTCATTCACAATTTTTTGTTGCTTCTCAAGGCAATGTGTATCCTAATGTACCTAAGGTTTTGTTGCTTCTCAAGATATTAATTAATGTATCCTAATGTACCATCAATCATCTAAAGCAACACACTATCCATTCACCAAATCATCAAATCAATAACCCAAATATATCCTAATGTATTAATCCTAATATATGCTTAAATCTTCACACAAGCATATTATCAAACACCTTGAGTGCATCAATTGTTCACCTCTAAAATTAGCATAAAAAAATCAAGTCAAGCCACACAATATATATATTCATCTCTAACAAATTATTCATCTCAAACACTAACAATTAATCACAAACATATATATATATATATATATATATATATATATATATATCAAAACAATTAATCCCAAACATATATATATATATATATAAACACATTTATATATATATCCTAACAATTAATTCCAAACACATATATATCCTAACAATTAATCCCAAACAATTAATCATAATATATATATACTAATTAACATATATATACATATATATATATATATATATATATATAATACCTATATATATGGAGGAGGAAGGTGGCGCTTTTTGGCGATGGGGGAGTTTTCTGGCATGGGGGGGGGGAGGGGGGGCGAGGGAGGAGGAGGGAGGAGGGGGCGATGATTTGGGGAGAGGAGGAGTTGGGAGGAATGGCGATTGGGGGGAGAGAGGAGCTAGGGGTTGTTGTTTTCGAGCTGACGATTTGGGGTAGAGGAGGAGGAAGATTTAATTGGGGAGAAAAAAATAATTGAGGGTTTTCGGGCCATATTAATGTGCGTCGATAAGAAATTAGGGGAGGGGATTGGACAGCGGTTTGAAACCGTTGTCCAAGTGTTTTCTTGGACAACGGTTAGAAACTGCTGTCCAAGTGAGTTTGCATAGCGGTTAGAAATCTCTTTCCAAGCTTTATTCTTGGACAGCGGTTTCCAACCGCTGTCCAAGTGAGTTTGCATAGCGGTTAGAAACCGCTTTCCAAGCTTTATTCTTGGACAGCGGTTTCCAACCGCTGTCTATTTTTTTTTTTTTTTTTTAATAAAACCGCTCTCCAAGCTAGAACTTGGAGAGCTGTTTGAAAAAAGGGATGTCCAAGTGCAGTTGTGCAATCTCAAATGTGTAGTAGTGAATATTATAAAGAATGACACTCGATCACTACTTCATTCATTACTCCACGTACCATTTTTCTCTCTCCCAATACCTACCACTATCCTTCATTTTTATTATTTTATTATTATTCTTTAAACAAAACAACAAAATGAAACATGAAACTTATATTGTGACGGAGGGAGTATAACACAATTTCATGTATGAGATAGGGTCCTCTTGCATGTTTTTTATGGTACCCAAATTTTAAGAGTATCATTAAATTGACATGAATATATTTTATGTCTTATGTCTTATATATGAGATGATCTTATATACCAGGCTTTTTCTTGAACAAGAAAATATTCCTCTTCCACGTTACTCTGTGCATCTAGTTTAGAAAAAAAAAAGGCACTGAATTGAACTAATTAAATAATTTTATAGGGAGGAGTTTTAAAACTAGTTGTGTGAATGGAACTGAATCAACTGATCCAGATGGGATCTAATTAGAATGGTTCCATCCATGACCCGAATCCGGACATCTTTTTAAATTAAATTTGATAATACCAAATCGTTTGACTTTTTAGGTCATCAAGATTAGCTAAAATGCTAAATATTGTACTCTCTCCTTCCCGGGATAACGTGCACCCCTATCCGAGCACAGAAACTAAGAAAACTTACTTTATTTGTATTGTTTAAATTAATTATAATGATATTTTGAGGGTTTAAGTTTTGAGTGTTTTGTCATTTTTGTGTGTATGTGTTCTTGACTACACGGTCTACACCGTCCTTGGTTTATAAATTTTTGGACTGCTACAATTATTACTCACAAAAATTGTAATTGGGGTATGGGTTTTCTACGCAGGCGCGCGATATTTAATTATAATCAAAGAGAGGTTAATTGATGATGCTTTCATCTAATTCCAGGCTGCTTCTTCAACCTGCGCCTGCTTGCCGGAATTAAAGTTCACTGCATCATTTGCGATCAATGTTTAATGCATGCATAACAACTAAAGTAGAATTAATGCTGTTGAAATTTGACAATTTAACTAATATAAACTAAAGCAAATTGGTTTTACGCTTTGTAATTATTAGCTGTCTGTCTTTATCAGAAATGTTAAATATTCATACAAAATGCATGCCCATCCATTAATATTGACTAAATCCATAGAGTTGACAATAAACTCTACTTAACTAAAATTCACAATGACGTACGTACCCAATCCAACGTGAAGAATAGTTAAAATTTAAAAGTCAAAGAGTGACAAAGATACACTTATTTTTATATAAAACTTACTTTCTTGGGTTTTCGAGTGCTTCAACTTTGCGATAATAAGTTTGAGCTCTTGAGTTGCTTACAAATTTCCTGTAACCTTGCAATGTAGAAGGTCACAAGTATTTATAGGCATACACCAAGGTCACTCTTGAAAAACTATCCGTTGGAGAGATAGCTTCGTGAGTTTTCTCTTATGGTGTGTGAGAAACGGATATATTTAGGGTTTGACACTCCCTAACACGTTTTAGGCATTAGCCTTTCATGTAGCCTGTCTTCACTTTTTGCAGTCTGGAACTTAGTACTTCTGACATCTTTTTTTCAAATGACTGTCATTTCGATTGTCGATTGTCGATATGAGTTTGAATTTTTAAATCTTTTGTCTTCCTCTTTATTTTTTTGACTTTTGTCTCGGTTAAAAGGTAGACAACTCAACAATTCTTTTTTGTTACATTCTCTGAGTGATATAACCTTAACAACACTTTGTCTTAGTTCCTTTTGTCTGCATTTGAATGTCTTGGTAAATATCTATTTTTCTAAGGAATCGCGATCTTCTCAGTATTGCATCCTTCGGATAGATATATTGCCTCGGAACATTAATCAATATAGTTTATCTTGAAGCATTCAATTACATTCTTGAGTCATCGATAATTATTGTGCCTTCCACTAAATTATATTCTTGATCTTGATTCTTGACCTCCAAAGTCTTACGTCTTAATCACGTGTCTTGAGTCTTGAGTCTTGGTCTTAACCGAGTCTTGGCGTCTTGAGTCTTTCACAGATATCTTGACTAATAGAATTTGAGTCTTCATCTTTGAAAACAAGTCTTGATTCCTAAGTTTCATCTTGAGTCTTGATATCTCGATTTTGATTTGAATGTCTTAGTAAATAATTCATTTAGACAACTAGAACCATTTGCATTGTGAACATATCGAGTCTTGATATCTCGATTTCATACTAAGTCTTGGTTTTTCGTTTTCATCAAAACTTTGGTTTCTTGAAACCGGTTTCTTCAAAACTTATCGAGTTCTTCGTAATCTTGAGATCTAACCGATCTATATCTGCCGACTATACATTTTTGCGATAATAACTCAATACTCTAAAACCCGAATCTCGACTCAACTATCAAGATTATCCTGAACATGTCATACTCAGGGGTTTTGGGATCTTAATCAAAATCATATATCTTTATTAAATTCATCTCCCAACAAAATTCAAAGAAAATCTTTCTCCCAACTTATCTATAATTTTTGAAAATTTAGGGGAAAAATTAAGCAACAATATTTATTTTATTTTAATCACTTTTTCAGTTAATGGACTATATGTTGGGCTACTTAGGGGGCCTTTAGGAGAATTAAGATTGGATCTTCTAATGGACCTTGAATATCTAATATTGAGCCACAATATTATTCAAGCCCATAAATATTAATTAATCCAACTACATAATTAATATTGAACTTTCCATCTTAACTCATATTACAGTCAATATGGCTCCCGGTCATTATTTCCCGTGTTTAAGATTATCTAACTCATTAATTAATTCAAGCCATTGAAATAGCTTTCCATTAATTAATATCTTTTATCCTTGGTCAAGGAACGGTTCAACATTATTATCCATACCGGAAACTAATTCCACTTGCAAGATTTGGTATGATAAAGCTTTATGAACCTCCCAAGGGCAAATCGAACAAAGCAGATTTTTGCACACGATTCTTCAGATTAAATCTTAGCAATCACATGTGACTAATAATATTGCCCAAGATAAAAAGTATTGAATCTCGTTGATTCGCTACCCATGATAAGTCAAAGCAATAGTTACCAATCCCACGTGATCCTATTTAAGGAGTTTAAGATTAAGAAATAACGAACCACCGAGGTCTAATTCTTCCTTGTTTGATTCAAGAATTTATCCTCCTCAGAGGTCCTATTCAATAAGCATCATCATGCACTAGTGTAATCTCTTGGTCAAGACAAGTCAATCTGAGCCTTACACTTCAACCTTTCACGATGGGTTGTTCATTTCCATCTAGGTCGTGAATGGCGTACTTTTTTAGTTACAAAAGGGATTATCATTAATTTAATCTTTCGTGATCCGGTATCACTAAATTAACTACAATGTAACACGTATGACTTATTGAACAGTTATGCAGTAAATATATGTAACATTCGATAATATTTAAAGCATCAGTGATAAACAATTTATTCCAGTAAATAAGTCTGAAAATTCAGTTTCGATTATACAAAGTAAAAGCATGCTTTCTAGTATAATCCCAACACATTGTTAGTATGGCGAGGGGGGGATTGTATGATTGGAAGGTTGTCCGGTGTCCACCGATTCGTGAACCTACTCAACGAAGGTGTGTATTATGGCACAAACTGAAGCCTGAGTTTGTAAAGATTAATGTAGACGCTGCCTTCTTTGCGGATAGTAGGGAGACTGGATGTGGTATGGTGATTAGAGACTGGCAAGGGGAGAGTATTGCTTTCCGCACTCTTGTTAGAGATGGACTTATGGTTGTGGATGAGGGTGAAGCCTGGGGTGTTCTTGAGGCTATCAAATGGGTGGTGGAGCTGGGTTTTGAGAGAGTTATTATCGAGACGGATGCAAAACGAGTTAGTAATGCTTACGCCTCAACTACATTGGATGTTTCCACGTTTGGGGACTTTGTGGCTGCGGGTAAGGAATTATTTCGGAATAGGCCTTTCTTTACGATTGGTTGGTTAGTCGAAATGCCAATTCTACGGCACATTCGTTAGCTAGGGCGTCTCTTGAGATTGAGAGTCCCATGTGTTGGGTTGAGCCTCCGTCCTTTGTGGAGGGCCTTCACGACACTGTTGTTTCTGTCAGAAGTAATCCTTTTTTTTTTAGGCCCCGGAAAAAAAAAAATATGGTATATATCTTATTACGTGGGGTAAGGAATTATTTGAAATAAGTCTTTCTTTACGATTGGTTGGGTTAGTCGAAATGCCAATTCTACGGCACATTCGTTAGCTAGGGCGTCTCTTGAGTTTGAGAGTCCCATGTATTGGGTTGAGCCTCCGTCCTTTGTGGAGGGCCTTCACGACACCTGTTGTTCCTGTTCGTAGCGCTGTTCTTTTTTCAAAAAAATAAAATATGGTATATATCTTATTACGTGGGATTTAAAATAATTTTTTTATTAATTTCAATTGAAATATTTTAAATATTTAATTAATTTAATTACACGTACAATTTTATATTTTAATATTATTTATTTATATTTTCATTCATTTTTTATTCTAAATTACTTCCTCCCATTAAAATTAGATTTCATATTCATTTTTGTCTTATATATTATCTAAATAATACATGTTGTTTTGACATTTTTACCCATCATTATCTCATATATACCCCTAATGATTACTTTTCATGGTTATTAAATTTTTTAATTTTTCTACAAATATGTTGTGTGAATAATTTGAAGCGGTTTAATAAGGAGTATATATATAGTTTTTCATTTTGTTTCTCTCCGTCGTAGTTTGGATCTATTCTCTAATCTTTGTTTTCTTTTCTCAATTTGTGTTAAGATTTTTTAAGATGGCATGACGGCGACACAATGAGATTCATGAATTCCCGTCAACAACGAGAATTTCTTAAGAATCAACATGCTGCATAATAAAAAAAAAGTAAAGCTTTGATTGGAACTTTCGAAATAATAAAATGTAATTTGCTCGAGATGAAGAGAGTATAATATTATACACATACAACATTAAAAAATAAAATTATATTTTTAATTAAATTAATTATATCAATTAAATATTTAATTTAAAATGATATTGTAATTTTTTTTATCCAATCCCGCGAAATTCGCGTGGTTACGTGCTAGTATATATATATATATATATATATATATATATATATATATATAATCTAATTACGTATACATGATACTATTATTAATATATTGAAATTGATATCGTATCTTAATCATTAATGAACAAGAAATCCTCTCTTCTATAAAAAAATGCATTTAACTATATTTATTAATTTTATACGGAGGAGTTTCAAACTAGTCATGTGAATAGAACTTGTCCAGATGGAATCTAAGAATTGTTCAATCCATATATGACATTAATCCGGACATTTTTTATCAATTAAGTTTGTAACTCGAATATAATCTTTTGACTTTTTAGTTATTCAAATTAATGAAACATTTTTTTTTTTGTGCTCTTGTTGAATGCACCACCCGTGATTTCTGAATTTGGTCTGCTATATGTACAGTTATAATTGAGATCAAATGGGTTTTCTTAGTAGTTAGCGTTATTTGTTTGAATCAAATTAAGAGGGGTTTAATTAATTGAAGTGCTTTCGTCTAATTCCTTCCTGCTTCCTCGACCTGCCTGCAGGCACGAATAAACTTCACTGCGTCATCTTTTGCGATTGATAGTTTAATGCATGAATAACAACTAAAGTAGAATGCTGTTGAAATTTGACACTTCAATTAACTAAAGCAAATTGATTTTAATTATGCTTTTGTAATTATTAGCTGTCTCTCTTTATCAGAAATGTTAATTCATACAAAATGCATGCCCGCATTCATTAATACTGACCAAATCCATGGAGTTGACAATACCTTATAACCTCTTACTAAAAAAAAAAGTAAAATGACCGAATCCAATCCAACGTGGAGAATAGTTAAACTTTAAAAGTCAAAAGAATAATATGCTTAATTTTTTTTTTAAAAATAAGGTGATGTACGCGTTGTGGCAGCAAATGTTGACTAACTAAACACCTCCTTTTTGGTCTATATATATTCACCACCGAAACACCATCTTCTCACATCAAGTCTCACTTGAAAGCATTTAGCATTCTTAATTTTCTACAAATCTAATTACTCTCTTAAGAAAAGAAAAAAAATGAAAGGCTTGAGGTTTAGTGTTTTGTCGTTTGTATGCATGTTAGTGTTGGTGCAGAAGAATATGATGGGATGTGAAGCACAACTATCGAGCACGTTCTACGATACGACATGTCCTAATGCAGCTACAATAATCCGCAATTCCATCCGGAGTGCAGTCTCCCGTGAGCGTCGCATGGCGGCCTCCCTCGTTCGTCTTCATTTCCACGACTGCTTCGTCCAGGGCTGCGACGCATCAATCTTACTGAACGAAACCGCAACCATCCAAAGTGAGAAGACGGCCTTTCCAAATGTGAATAGTGTTAGAGGATTCGAAGTGATCGAGGCTGCCAAGCTGGAGGTGGAGCGTGCATGCCCGGGGGTCGTTTCTTGTGCTGATATTCTCACCTTAGCAGCACGCGATGCCGCTGTTGCTGTAAGTCTCTCATATCATATATATATATATATATATATATATATATATATATATATATATATATATATATATATATATTAATTCATAGTACTATGACTTTATGAAATACAAATAATAGAAACTGATACTATAAATAATGCAGGTTGGTGCTACGTCATGGAATGTGAGACTTGGAAGAAGAGACTCTACCACCGCCAGTCGTTCCCAAGCAAACTCTGATCTTCCTCCCCCTACAGCCACTCTTGCCGCCCTTATTACTGCTTTCTCCAATAAGGGTCTTTCTACCACCGACTTGGTTGCCCTTTCTGGTCAGCTACATTACATAACCATTCTTAATTTACTTTTTTAAAAATATAGTATTAGTTGTTTTGCTAAAAGGTATTAGTTTCTTTTACTGAAAAGTATCAAAATTATTTTATTGGTTTCAGGAGCGCATACATTAGGCCAAGCCCAGTGCTCGTCGTTCCGTGGTAGGATCTACAGCAATGGAAGCGACATCGATGCTGGATTCGCTAGCACCAGACGCCGCGGCTGTCCCCAAACAGGGGGAGACACTAATTTGGCACCTCTGGATTTGGTGACGCCCAATTCGTTCGACAACAACTACTTCAGGAATTTGGTATCCAGGAGGGGACTTCTTCAGTCGGACCAAGTTCTTCTCAGTGCAGCGCCCACAAACACAATAGTGACGGGTTACAGTACCAACCCACGCTTGTTTGCAACTGATTTCGGGAACGCGATGATCAAAATGGGGGAGATTCCGCCTCTGCAGCTCGGAACTAATGGAATTATTAGAAGAGTTTGCAGCGCCGTCAACTAACTATATATATATATATACACCGGCCCTACGCGTTTCTGTGTGCATGCAATTTTAAGTTATTACGCGTTTCTTACCTTCAATATATATATAATTGTATATCTACTCAAAATCAAAACGTTTTGTCTTTATTCTTCCCTTATTCCATGTAACTCCTTTGTTTTATAATCAAATGAATTGTTCATTAAAAGATTTCATTCTTTGACTCTCATAAATTATGTGAATCAACTCTGAACTGAATAATTTACGATGCAAATCTGAGTAATGAATGATGACGACTCTCCACAGACATCAGCATTTTAAAATTTGGTCATTCGAAAAGCAAGCTAATTCTCTGAAATATGTCTTACTCTATTTTTCATTAAATAACAATAAATATATATGCAATATCTTCATTTTATTAAATGTAACATTCATTCTAAATCAGAGCAAAATGACAATATTTAGATACACAAATTCTTCTATGGAAAGACAAATAAAATGGAACAGAGAAAGCATGCATCTATTATATTTTACTCTCCAACTGTTTGAAAAATATGAAACATAATAGAACTGTCCAACTTTTCCAAGAGGAAGACTTATATTATTTAAAACGGCAATACCTTGAATATTGTACTGTCCAACACTCAAGCCATGTTTGAATTTGAATTGGATAAGCCATAGCACTGAATGCTGGATGAGTACAACTAATGGTACTCCTTCCATTCTATTTTTTTATTGCTCGAGTCAAATTAAGTAGATACTCCTGTCGCGAGTCGTTTTATTTGAGGAATATGATGTGGCTAATTTGATAACAACTCACAAACAAAACATGCACGTGTAAAATAAACTGTAAATAAGATGAATTTGTTGACCCAGTTCGTCAGGAAATGACTACTCTGGGGGCATACCAAGCCAGGATGTGGTATTGCGAGCTTTACACGTACAATATTTGATACACCTTATGAAGATGAATCGTTACAGATGAAGATAATTTGGAGAGTTAGCATATGAGTGCTAGGGTTTCTGTATGTGTGGATAATCACTCGAATTTTTCTGTTCCTTACCTCTCATGTGTGGGTATAACTCTTTCTGGAAAAAATTTCTGAACCTTTCTCTTCTTCTTTTTTCTTCCTTTTATAGCACTCCGACAAGCATGAGCTGGGTTGGCAAGCATGAGCTGGAGACTTCGGGTCATGCAAGAATCCAGATGATATTGCCACGTTCCCAACTTCGTCTTCTAGATTGATCTTGGAGCTTGCTTGTCTGTAAGGCACTCTTTTGTTCGTCCAAATTAATCTTTTGCTCGGTTGGATGTTTTGTTCGCCCCTTTAACCATGTCAGTTTCATGCTGGAATACTGTCCTCCTCGAGCATACTGAGCCCTCAGGATGTCCGGGTCTTCGGGATATCTGAGTGTCAAGCACTCTGACCCTTCAGGATGCCTGAGTCTTCAGAATGTTGTGCTGCGAGCATACTGACTTTCAGGATATCTGAGCTTTTCAGGATATCTGAGTTGCGAGCATACTGATCCTCATGATATCTGAGCCTTTCAGGATATCTGAGTTGCGAGCATACTGACCCTCAGGATATCTGAGCCTTTCAGGATATCTGAGTTTGCGCATATCTTGACCGCCATGATTGACCTTTCAGGATATCTGAGTATTTTGGCCGCCTGAGTCCTCAGATTTGTTCGTGGCCTTCTTGACTTAGCTCATATGATTCCTTCTTTCCTGACCTGGGTGGCGAGTATGTTTGTTCTGGGTGACATGTGGTGAACTGGCCGAACGAACTTGTTTGGTCAACGGACGACGAGCACACTTGTCCAACAGGTTTGACTATTTTAATAAATACTACTCGTGTCGCTCTTACGTGTTCGATTAATCATGAATTATTATATCGAACAATAATAATACTGGCCAAGCCGGTCGCTTTTGTATTCAACATGGGGCCGGTACCATTAAAATTTTATTGGGCCATAGTCGATGTCGTTTCGTATTCTGCCCAGATTTTCAAAATTGAATCTGGTATCTATAAATTCCTTATTTCACCGCCTTAAAAACCCTTTTCTCTTTCCTTCTTCTTTTTTACCTCTGTCTTTCAATCTTTTCCGTGTCTGAAAATTTCCGGCGAGGGCTTCATCATTCCGGCGAAGAATCTTTCTCAGGTAACCGCTGCATTCTTTCTCTTATTGCGATTATGGCCTCTTGCTCAAACCCTTCTGTTCCCCTAGAATCAGACCACCATAGTTCCTCGTCTTCCCCCTCTGTCAGTAGAATCCCCCGTAGCGATGCAAATGCGCCGGAGACAAATGTCTCGGATTTAGGATTTCGTTGGCAAGTTCGGCAACCATTTGTCGTCCTTTCCTCCGATTCCGACGAAGCCCTAAATGAATTGGATAGGGACTTGGTCCGTAATAATTTTTTGGACGATTCGAGTGATAATTCTTTGCCCCAAATTCAAATTAGGTCTCGGGCTGTTGATAATGTTGATGTAGATAGGAATGACGATGTTGTGAGGGGGGAAATTTTGACGGCTGTAAATGTAACCGAATCAAACATAGGGGTAGGTGGTGAGAAAAATTCTGAGCTTGATATACCTGTTGGTGTCCCTCATAGTCCAACATATAACGAGTATAATGCTCGTTATAGTTTCGATTGGCCCGAGCAACCTCATAGGATTAGGGTTGAGAATGAGTACCAAATGAGCAAGAGATAGCGAGCATAATTGATGCAGAATATGCTCACTCGGCTACATAGAATTACTGAAACCCCAAGGATGTCTTTTTTTCGGGGCAGGGTCCCGATGGGGGTGACCAACCCCCTGAAGGTTGTGTCGTTGTGAATTTGGACACCATGGAAGCTGGCCTTCGATTCCCCCTCCATCCGGCCATCATCCCTTTGCTCGTGGAATGGAACATCACCATCACGCAGCTTAAGCCGAATGGGTGGCATATGATCATGAGTTTCCTGACTTTGTTCGGCAAAATGAAGCCAAGATACTATCCTCCGCAAAATTGAACTTGCTCGATTGGTACTTTTGATTCGTCCGAAGAAGGGCGAACATGGGTGGTTGTTCATGCAAGCTAATGCCAAGTGCAAAATTATTGAGGACGTGCCGAACAAAATCAGTGATTGGAAAGAGAAGTTCTGGTTCGTTGGGGGCGATTGGAAGAGCACGGCTTCTGGGAGCGAACCAGATGCTCGATTAGACATCCCTACTAACTTCGGGGTGTACCGAAGTAAGTAATTTTGTGTCTTTTATCCTTCAATTTGAACTGATTTTAACTTGCTCTGCGACGGACAAGGAGACAAACGAAGATTATTTTAGCAGCGTTTGGCAAATTGATCTGGAGTCTCGCTCGGAGCGATCTGTGAGAACTCTGAATACCGCCGATCAGAGGAAGAAAGGAGGTTTGTTCGTGTCTCCTCATCATCTTGTTGCTGTTAATCCTGCTGGTAAGGATTGCCTCTTGTATTTGTATAAGTTTTATGCCATTTTGCTCGTTGTTATCCTTTTGTGCGTACTGAATTATTTTGTTTATAGATTTCCCATTTGTGACAGATTCTTTGTGAGTCTGTTAGAACATCTTGAGATGGCTTTCGGAGAAAAAGGCCACAGGAGCTTGCTCGGATTCAGGCTGAGCGGGAGGCTCAGCGAACAAATAGAGGAGAGGCGAGCAGGGCTAGTCGAGCATCCTTGATCCGTCTGGTCTTCGAGCCGGCCGAGAAGCAAAGTACCCGATCGGCCGAAAGCGGGGAATAGCGAGCAAGCTCCGTCGCCGAAGAGGCCAAGGATGGAAATCGGGCGGCGAGGCCGAAAGCAAACCCTTCAGACGAAAGGCCTTGAAGCGAACAAGCTCGACGGAGCATCGAGGCCGTTAGGGTGACTCGACCCCTATCGCCGAGGCGTCGGGCGCCGCCTCCGTGGTCGGTCCGGTTTATAAATCGTTGAAATGGAGGTTGGCACATCTTCTCCACCTCCTGCTGGACCCCGATCATGGACTCCGTTGAATTCTGAGCTTCGGTCCCCTGAGGATAGATCATTCTTGGGATGGGATCCGGCTCGTGTGAATAGGTACATTTTGTTCGCCTTGCTTCTGCTTTGATTAATTATGTTCGCTTTTTTTTCATATTGTTTGCTCGGGTGTATGTGTAGGTTGAAGGGTTGGCTCCTTGATGCCCAATCGAAAAACTACTTCTGTTCGTCGAGTGTTCGCAAGGTTCAGGGCATTCCTGAGCATGTTCGGAAAGCTTGCCAGACTCCCATTCGAGCATGGACTACCGAGCTGGAAGAGTCCACTACGGGTTCCACTCCCCTGGAAAATATATCGTCTGGTCAGTACTTGGGGCCAATCTATGGTCGTTCTTGAGAGAAGTTCTATGCTCAATCCATTAACCTCCATGCCAACTACTTGGCTTTTGATCAGAACTTCAAGAAAAGGTGGGTGGTGAAATAACAGACTCAGATGAACCGAGGTTGGCTCAGAACAGCATCCCTAAGACAAGCCGAGGCTCGCCAGCGAAGGAGGATGCCCGCAAGGCTCGTGAAAATGCTCGCGGTTCAGAAAATGCTCGCTTGCTCGGGAGGATGCTCGCCAGACGAAAAGAGGTAATCGAATCACTCGGGAGGAGGAGGTGGTCAAGATAATGAAGAGCTCGGGGAAGAGATGAATGTTGAGCTTCGTAAACTCCAAGCTGGAGTCGAGGTCATGGAAAGTGAGAGGGACGTGTTTCGCCAACACTCATCATTCCGAGGAGACCAACACCTTTGGGGTCTCGAAAATTCAAAGTCGCATAATGAAGAGTATGTTGATTCCATGTCCAGCTTCTCCTATATTTGTGCCTTCGCCGATGCTATCCGGTCTGTTCGCCATGCACTTAATGGCGAACAAATTGCCCCTCTTATATCAAGTTTCCTGCAGTACCTGATCGACAACCCACCGGATCTCAACCTTCCAATGTCAGATTTGAACGATCTGTGCGATTTCTCCATTCTTCCTGAAGGGATCAAAGTTGATGATCCTATTCTGGATGAGGAAGATGGCTCGGACGAGAATACTGCTGGTGCTGCTGGCCAAAATCTCCAAACTGAGTTCGGGACCGATCAGACGCAGGCCGAGCAAAGGGGACCTCCTGTGACCGAGCAGAATGTACCTCCTAGCGAGCATATTGTACCTGACCATACTGAAGGAGTTGTTTGTTCTGAGAAATTTGAGCACGATTTGTTCGACATTTCTCTCCCGTCCACCCCCAATTATGGATTCGCTCCTTAGTATAGTTTCTGTTTTATCGAACATATGTTGTGTAATTTTTTGTCTTCTTCATTTTGTGTTCGAACAATGTCTTCCATACTTTAATTTTTTGCTGATTTCTTCTCTTTTGTTCGAACACTTTTGAAACTGAATGGATGAATTACATATTGAACTATCTCCTCTAACCTGATTGTTGTTGAGGATGCATGCGGTTGTTGATAAATGATTGATACTTGTGTTGCTTGATGTTTGTTTTGTTATTTTGTATTCACTTTGTTGCCTTCTAGTTTTTGCCCCTTTTCTTCTGAATGAATTCGAACATTGGGTTTGCCTATGCCCGCTCCTGACTTTTTTCGGTTTTGATTGTCTTATTGACGTTGCAATCGGTTGATCATCTTATTTAGGTGCGACCAGATGGGTTACTTTATGAACCCCCCCTTTCTTGGTTCGCGATCGTCTTATTTAGGTGCCATCACTTCGTCTTATTTAGCTGCGACCCCACTCTTCTTCACCGCCAAGGCTGAATTATCTGTAAGCACTGAGTCGTCTTTTTTGCATTGCGTACCCATTACTCGCTTTTTGCTGCGGGAATCAGAGTACGAACTTGTTCGTTAGGTGAACATAGACTTGGGCTCATTCGTCTTTGTTCGGGCCGTCCGGCTTAGGTGTGACCTCAAATAGGCTTGAACTAGAAAATCTTAGCGAACAAAAGTACATATATTTTTTTTCTTTTTGCAACACTTTGTATTCTATTACAACCTTCACATCTGAAGAAGACTATCTATTACACAACTATAGATATCATACTAAGGTTTTGAATTTTAACCTTATCTTGAGTAGACCTAACGCGGCCTCACCTTGTCCATGAATTGATGTTGACAAGGATGTGGCACATCATCTGTCTACCCTTTCTTTTTTTTTAGTAACATGCTCAAGCAAAGAAGAAGATAAGCTTTCGTCCCCTCCCGGACAAATTTGTGATTATCTTGGCGGCCGCAGACATGAGCATGTGCCGCGATACCGCCGCTTAAAGCAAAAGTCTTGAGCAAAATTTTCAGCTCGCACCATTCTGTCCCCTTCAGTAGATGCCTAAGCATCAGCGTCCGCATATTGCTTTGAGCGGACACTATGACATCCCTCCCCTTCGGAGGAGATTTTGGGGATGCATAGGGGACTAGTGATTTACTACTGCATAAGCAGTGAGTAACGTGGAGTGACAACCATAACTCTGCCGAGCATCTTGAGTCCGGCACCGAGCTTCAACCTGTGCTCGTAATGTCATATGGGGTATAAATCTCATACAGCTGAATGATTGCTGAATCGAGAGTTGGATTCTTCTACGTCTGGGGGCATACTAAACCAACCTCCTTCTAAGACTTGTAATATTTTTCCTTTTTTCTTCTTCATCTTTTTTTTCTCTGCTTTTCTCAGCTATCAGTATGCCCCTATTTATAAAACTATCCCAAGTTAGTCTTTGGCATAGCTAATTTGGTGCTAGCTCTCTTACTTTTTGCTCCCCTTTTGACATCCTGTTCGGCTTTTTGACAATTCTCTTGCTCAAGATTGACTAAATCCCTCGCTTGGTTGCCACCACTTGTCAACTCGTTCTGATACGTATCTTCTGTTGACAACTCGTTCTGACACGTATCTTCTGTCTTTCGATAGTACTGGCCAATATTTCTTTCCTGAAGATATGTGTCGAAAATAATGTATTCTTCTTTCAGGATTGTCCTACTCGTTTTAACTGAACGGCTGATTATGTTCGGCCACTTGTGTTCGTTTCAGCTATATCGGCAATTATGTTCGGCCAACTATGCTTGTCTCAGCTATGTGGATAGCTTTGTTCGGCCAACTGTACTCGCAATTATTGATAATATTTTTTCAAATTTGACGCATTCCACGAGTAGGACAATGGGACTCCATTCAGGTCTTCCAAGTCATATGCCCTGATTCAAAGAAACGTTCAGAACTCGAATGGACCTTCCCATGCTACCGAACACACCACTTGATACCCCCATTTGCTCGTCTTAAAACCAGCTCGCCCACATTGAACCTGCGTGTTCGGACTTTGGAGTTGTAGAACTTCTCTGATCTCTTTTTGTACATGGCATTCTTGAAATCAACCTTCGCCCTTCTTTCTTCCAACAGGCCTGCACTCAGGGCGAGCGCCTGGTCATTGATGTGCTCTCCAAAAGTCATTGTTCGATGACTTAGAATCTTGATTTCTGCGGGTATAACAGCTTCCGCACCAAATGCCAAGGCAAACGGGTCTCCGCATTGATGTTTCAAAGTTGTTCGATAGGCCCATAATATTTCAGGCAACTCTTCAGCCCATCCTCCCCCCTTGGAATTATCAAGCCTAGCCTTGAGGGTATGCTTGATAATTTTATTAACGTCTTCAACTTGTCCGTTTGATTGGGGATAATACGGAGTTGAGTAATGCTTTTTTATGCCCCAGCGAGCACAATTCTGTCTGAATTCACTTCCATCGAACTGTTTACCGTTATCAGTTACTAATGATTGGGGAAGCCCAAATCGACAAATGATATTTTTCCAAACAAAGTTCCACATTTTTGTTCGGTGATTTTGACAATGGCCTCGCTTCACGCCCATTTAGTATAGTAATCAACAAGAACCACAACAAATTTTACTCCCGACGCGAAAAAGAGGAAATGGGCCGATCAAATCGATCCCCATTTAGCAAATGACCATGGGCTATGGGACCGACACTAATTCTTCGGTGGGGCATGTACTGCACTTGGGTAAGCGCGAGCATACGCATCTGAGCGAATCTTTTTTGAGGGTTGGCCAGTAATAACCTTGTCTGATTATTTTATGTGCCAAGACGAGCCCACCTGTATGATTTCCGCATACTCCATCGTGGATTTGTTCCGTATATCGACCCTCTTTCAGAGTAATACACTTCAATAGTGGAAGTGAGAAGCTTTTTTTGTACAAATGCTCGTCTATGATAGTATAACGAGCAGATTTAATCCGAGGCAAGTAAACTTGTGCCTTATTTTGGGAGAAGTCCCTTTTTAAGTAACTTCAGATTCGAGTCATCCAAATTTCTTGTTACTTTGTTACTTGGGCAATCATAACTCGAATCGATGATGGCCGAACAAGTTGTGGCGACCACAATGTCTCATTGTGTTCGTCACTCCTTCTTTGTTGCCAGGCGTGCAACAAATGAACAATTACCCAATCGTGGTAATTGTTCTATGAAAACTTGTTCGAAATGCTCGAGCAACTCTTTTGCTAATTGTCGACATCAGGTCATTTGTTCGCCTCGGGCCTCAGACTACTTTGTTACTTGATAAACAATTATCCGAGAATCATTTGTAAATCATCGACCTCTGAATTCCCATTGTCATAGCCATCCAGAGTCCAAATGATCAAAGCTTCAGACTCGGCTTCATTATTTGTAATTTGGGAAGTCAAAAACGGATGGTCATTGTAAATGTTTGTCCGGGTTCATTTGATGGGAACTACCGCTGCTCCGACTCTTGAACTTGTTGATGAACCATCAACATACATATGCCATGGTTGATCGACAACTTTTTCGGGCATTTGTGGATATGTCAACTCAACCATAAAATCGCCAAAGCTTGGTTCTTTCGTCATTGTTGGCGGAGTAACGTAATGCCGAATTATCCTAACTCCACCGCCCATTTGAGTAATCTGCTGCGATGTCGGGTCGGTGGAGGACTTAGCGCAATGGGAAGGTGGTCAAGATTACCTCGGAAAGTGATCGAAAAAAAGTATGGTCGCAATTTTTCGAACACTCATTACGAGCAGTATCTTATTTTTTTCCAATTGGAGGTACCGGAGCTCGAACTTCTTTAAGCACTTGGCTTACATAGTAAGCAATGTAAGTGTGTGGTCCCCTCCGCCCCGTCGAAAGCACAACACCGATTGCATGTTCGGATGCAAAGAAGGTACAAATAGAGTTGTTCGCTGGGACAAGGCTTAGACGAAGGTTCCGAGTATACGCAAGGTACCGCTTCAATGATTCGAATGCATTTTGGCAATGCTCGGTCATTTAAAATTTCCCTTCTTTAATGCATCAAAGAAAGGTTTGCATTTGTCCCCGAGCCATGATATAAACCCGCTTTTAAAGCCAAACATCCGATTAACTTTTGGACCTCTTTCACACACTTCGGGGGCTCGTGATATCGAGCATGGCTTGAATCTTTGATGGGTTCGATTCGATCCCCCGTTGACTGTCCATATGTCCGAGGAATTTTCCCGAGTGAACCCCAAAGCTGCATTTCTTCGGATTTAACTTCATGTTATACTCCCTGAGTATATCAAACGTTTGTGCGAGGTGGGTGATGTGGTCTTCCTTATGTTCGATCTTTACCACAATATCATCAATATATACCTCAATTGTTCGGCCGATGTGTTCGTCGAACATTTTGTTCACCAAACGTTGATATGTTGCACCGGCATTCTTTAATCCGAATGGCATGCGTTGCCAACAGTACATATTCTTTTCACTGCAGAATGCCGTATTCTTTTGATCGTCCAGATGCATGGGTATTTGGTGATAACCAGCAAATGCATCCATGAAAGTCATGAGTTCATGGCCTGCTGTATTATCGACCAAATAATCGATATGCGGCATCGGGAAGTTATCTTTTGGACACGCCTTGTTTAAATCCGTGAAATCAATACATAGTCTCCAAGATCCATTAGACTTGTGGACGAGCACAGGGTTCGCAAGCCATCTTGGGCATTTCACCTCTCGAATCAGTTTATTGTCGAGCAACTTTTTGATTTCACTATTCATTGCCGCATACTTTTCCGGACTAAACTTTCTGTGCTTCTGGATAACTGGAGTTTGTATTGGATCAAGGTTGAGGGAATGAAATGCATGTTTTGGAT
Source organism: Stenogyne calaminthoides (assembly GCA_037126765.1). Taxonomy (NCBI): domain Eukaryota; kingdom Viridiplantae; phylum Streptophyta; class Magnoliopsida; order Lamiales; family Lamiaceae; genus Stenogyne; species Stenogyne calaminthoides. The sequence continues at coordinate 35,550,065 of JBBCBC010000014.1, forward strand.
CAATTCCAACCATGTCCTCGTGCGACCCTGCGAACACATCCAAGTTTGCTTGAAGATAAGCAATCGTTTCTGTTCGAATTGGCTCAGGTAATTCTGAACCAATGAACACTTCTAACTCAGGTCTGTTCGGGTCGATATTTATAGGCTCCAGTTGTTCGACAGGTGTTGCTCGCTTTCTTTTTTATTTCCACCGAGGATCTTGAATGGACCCCCGGTGTTCGTCATCAACCTCCATGGGTTCGAAACCTATGCGAGGTTCTAGGTCTGTTGGCTCGCTTAGCGGATCAATATTCATTAGATCTGGGAGTTCTGGGACATGAATTGCCTTCCCGGATTGTGTGTTCGCGCATTCCGTGTTCGCGCGGGGAGCTGTGCTCATCAAATTTGTGTTCGCCAAAGATATGTTCGAACATGTTGGTAACATATTTGCCTGTTGGCTTAACTCACCGATCTCCCATGTTCGCCCCATCATGTTAACAATATTTTGTTTTTCTGGTACACATGATAGCAAACAATCTCGAGCTTTCTTCTGATCTCCTTTTACGCTACCTGTTCCATATTCAGGACGTATCATGTGAATCTCTTGGCTTTCTCGACCTCTTCCCCACAGTAGGAGGCCCTCTTTTGGGTAGTTCAGACCTCTTACGTGATTCTTCGGGATCACTGTCAGATGTTTGTTCGGCCTTTCGCTTACCCCTTCGGTCTTCTGTTTTTTCTGTTCGGGAGTCTCTGCTCGCCAGCTTTTTTAAGAATTGGGTAAGACGATTATCTTCGTATAGCTTCCAAAGTTGGCGGAGTAAATCGCGACAATCTTTTGTATTGTGCCCGATGTACTCGTGATAGTTACAATATTTGGAAGTATTGAGCCGATGTTTGTCCATTATAATTCTTCTCGGCCTATCCAACATGTCCCGATCTCTAATTTGGTTAAAAATTGTTTCCGCTGAAACGCCCAGAAGACTTCGTAGGGCGTTTGCTTCTGCTCTTTCTTCGAATGGTTTGAAAGAGCCTGGGGGTTTGTACCCCCCTTCATTCATCACTTTCTTACCAAAAAATTTCTTAGTTGTAGGTTCCTGACCCAATCGTGACTGGGCGAGCAAATCTTGCATGGCTATGATTTTGGCCGCTCGCTCTCGGAACTCTGAATATGTGTTCGGCCAGTCTTGATGCATGGCCTTCCACATGTCAGTATTTAGAGTCAGGCCCCCGACCACCGCGAGGATCTTGGCATCCTCTTCAAATGGGGCTCCATCATACAAACATTTATCAAATCTTTCTATGTATGCTCGATCAGACTCACATTTTAGTTGGGAAAAATGTGCCAACCTTTGTTTTGGCGTTGGGCGAGCACACATGGATGAAAAGTGGGACATAAATTGTTGTCCCAATTGAGCGAAAGATGTGATAGACGCAGCGGGCAAAGTAGAAAACCATCTATGTGCCCGATCACCCAAAATCATGGGGAATGAGAGACACTGCGTTGCGTCTGTGGCCCCCATCGCGATCATAAAGTCTGAGTATTTGCTGAGATGGACATGAAGGTCAGACTCAGCATCGAACAAGGGAATTGGCGGTCGGGACTTTGCCACTTTCTCTTGTATTTCAGCCGCCATGATCGCCGGTGACAATGGCGAGCAGGGTATTGTGCTCGCTCAAGGGTGGCCTTTGGTCGTGGCCAGGTCGGCCTGTAAACCCTCGATGGCTTTTTGCATTTCTGCAAATTTTGTGGAAATGACAGACTTAGACCGGGGCTGCTTCCCATCATGAGGACCTAGTGGGTCATGCTCGTGATGGGATAGTCCCTCTTTCCAAGTTCGTGCTTGACTACCCAATCGATGATGGATAGACAATTTTGTTCCCGCCGATTTTTGTTCGGCATGCGGATGATCATGAAGATCTGAACGTGCGGGCATTTTTTCTAGTTGTTCCTTTCCTGGATCCTGCCGCCTATTATTGCCGATTCGGTCTTTGGCGGAGAGCCTCAAACGTCCAAACGCTGATGGTCTAGACCCTTGAGGCTTTTTGTCATCAGACGTATCATCGGTTTTTTTATTCGCCCGCTTCGCAATTTTCTTTTTAACTTGGTCGCTATCAGGTGTACGCGAGCGTCGTTCTTCATCTTCTTGAGTTTTTAGCTTAGCCAACTCTTTTTCGGCCCTCTCTTTCTGTGCTCGCAATAAGAAAGTGATGTTGTTGTGGCCGCTGGATCATTGGCAATATCCTCAAGATTGATGGTCTCCCCTATCTGATCTTTGTGAGGCTAGCGCTGAGCCTCTTTCCGGTCATGTGGTCTGCTTTGTCCCGACCACTTCGTTTGTGTGTTCCTAGATTGAGGCATTTTATTTCTTTTTTCTACCTCGGCTAACTAAGGGTTTGTGTATGGGTTGGTTTTTTGGTGAAGTACCCTCCTTCTAGCGCCAATTGTCGCGAGTCGTTTTATTTGAGGAATATGATGTGGCTAATTTGATAACAACTCACAAAAAAAACATGCACGTGTAAAATAAACTGTAAATAAGACGAATTTGTTGACCCAGTTCGTCAGGAAATGACTACTCTGGGGGCATACCAAGCCAGGATGTGGTATTGCGAGCTTTACACGTACAATATTTGATACACCTTATCAAGATGAATCGTTACAGATGAAGATAATTTGGAGAGTTAGCATATGAGTGCTTGGGTTTCTGTATGTGTGGATAATCACTCGAATTTTTATGTTCCTTACCTCTCATGTGTGGGTATAACTCTTTCTGGAAATTTTTTCTGAACCTTTCTCTTCTTCTTTTTTCTTCCTTTTATATCACTCCGACAAGCATGAGCTGGGTTGGCAAGCATGAGCTGGAGACTTCGGGTCATGCAAGAATCCGAATGATATTGCCACGTTCCCAACTTCGTCTTCTAGATTGATCTTGGAGCTTGCTTGTCTGTAAGACACTCTTTTGGCTGTCCAAATTAATCTTTTGCTCGGTTGGATGCTTTGTTCGCCCCTTTAACCATGTCATTTTCATGCTGGAATACTGTCCTCCTCGAGCATACTGAGCCCTCAGGATGTCCGGTTCTTCGGAATATCTGAGTGTCAAACACTCTGACCCTTCAGGATGCCTGAGTCTTCAGAATGTTGTGCTGCGAGCATACTGACTTTCAGGATATCTGAGCTTTTCAGATATCTCGAAGTTCGAAAGATCTTGACCCTCATGATATCGAGCCTTTCGGGATATCTCGAAGTTGAAAGCATCTTGACCCTCAAGATATCTGAGCCTTTCAGGATATCTGAGTTGCGAGCATACTGACCCTCAGGATATCTGAGCCTTTCAGGATATCTGAGTATTTTGGCCGCCTGAGTCCTCAGATTTGTTCGTGGCCTTCTTGACTTAGCTCATCTGATTCCTTCTTTCCTGAACTGAGTGGCAAGTATGTTTGTTCTGGGTGACATGTGGCGAACTGGTCGAACGAACTTGTTTGGTCAACGGACGACGAGCACACTTGTCCAACAGGTTTGACTATTTTAATAAATACTACTCGTGTCGCTCTTACGTGTTCGATTAATCCTGAATTATTATATCGAACACAACAATTATATATATATATATAATATTTATTATGACGTCACACCGGCTCAATCCGGTTCGATCGGTCCGACCCCGGTCCAACTTTTTTTTGGGGTCGTCCGGCTCAACTTCCGGTTCCGGTTTTTAAAACGTTGCCTCAAACACAGATAATAAGATTTAGATAACGCTACTACTTGTGCTTCGGTCGGCCAAGCATTTTTTTTTTACGACTTTGTAGTGTCGAGGGAAATTAAATATACGAATTAATTCCGCACTTCTCTAAAAGTTCGGACTTTTAGATGACACTAATTTTTTTTTCATGGTATCAGAGCCTCTGGCTCAGCCCTACAGATCCTGGGTTCAATTCCCGTGGAAAGCACTCCACCCATTTAAATTGTCCACTCGTTGGGCCTCCTTCCCAAAGGGCAGAGGCAATGATTCGGCCCACGAGTGAAGAGCAGTATTGAGGGAAATTAAATAAACGAATTAATTCTGCACCTCTCTAAAAGTTTGAACTTTTAGATGAGACGAAATTCTTTCATATATAAAAAGACTATTCAGGGAACGGGTCGAATTTAAACCAAAATAGTCTCATATATAACTTTGCACCTTTATTGAAATAGTTCAATAATTATCAATTTTTTCAATTTAATTGTATATGTATTCAATTTGATCAAATTTAGTCTCAAACCGTTTGAGATCACTCAAAATTGCCTAAAACGACGGCGTGTTGGGTGTGTGTCATACACGCGCCCCCAATTTTGACCGGAATATGCAAGACATGTGTCCAAAATGACGTCGTTTTTGGTAATTTTGAGCGACCTCCAACGGTTTGAGACTAAATAAGATCAAATTAAACAAATGTGAGATTAAATAAAAAAAATTGATAATTATGGAACTATTTCAATTAATGTGCAAAGTTATTAGATAATTTTGATTTAAATCCCTTCAAGGAACCAATCGCACCATTCACTAGCAGAGTCCCATTTGATCGAAGTCAAAGCAAAAACTTTATATGAATTGACTTATTTTCAAAATTAATAGCATTTTAACTGTTTCGAAAATAAGGCTCGAGAGCATGCTACTCTTGAATTACAAGCCTATTAACATTGAATATGTTAATATCATGAGTGTATTTAGCAAGTACTAAAGTGTCAATATTAGTTGAGCACAATATTGTATAATTTCCACTATAGTTGTTTTTTTTAATCTTTTCAACATTTGACTAAGTTTTTTTTTTTAAATTATGGATTTAAGTTATTCAACTTTCAAATAATCGCGATTAAAGCATGTAATAAAATCCTAGCTAAATTGACACTTTTTTCCTAATTGATTTAATTTGTGGCTCTTGCATTGCTTGGCTCCACATAATAAATTGGCACTCGATCAATTCAAAGATCGATGCTGAATGCTGAAAAATCTATTTCAAAATGGTTATAAGCTTGTATAACTTGTATCAGTGCATGGTTACCAAATGATACTTGTACTCTTATAAATTATTGAACATATACCTATAATAATATATAAACACACAGACATTCGTATTGATCTGTAAGTAATTATATAAGTGATTATTATTTCTATTGTAGTTTTCTACTTCTTATATTTGATTTGGTTTTTATTTTTTAATAAGGTTATGGAGTTATTAATTGAACTCTTAGAGCTCGTTTGATAAAATTGTCTATGATAAGATATGATACTTTAAACAGTGATTTATTAGACAATTTTATATATATTTTTTATTTGATACATAATTATTATACAAGTGAAATATTATATATTTCATTTGATAGCTTTTATAGATTAATTGATAAATTTAAAATAGACGTCATTACCCTTAATACTTTAGCACATTTTACATTTTTACCATTATTAACTACTCCTTATTCTTCAACGTGTTCTTCCCCATGTCCACCCGCACCCCACCCCCACCCTCCACAACCCATATGTTTGTTTCTCACCACGAGAGCACCGGCACCTCCATTGCAACTATTATTGCAATTTTCTTTAAATCAGTAAAATGTGAAAGTGAGATTTAGTCTTTTTAATTAGTCACAACTTAAGTGCACTTCTGCTTATATCCAAAAAAATTGAATAACATAAGAAAAATTACAAATTATGTTCCTTATATTTAGATGGAACATAATCGGATTAGAGACAGGACACAAAGTGTTTTATGGCAACGAACTTGTTCAAAAGCATGCTACAAAATCTACAGAAAGCAAGCGAACGGCGGCGGAGCAGCGGCAGTCTTTCAACGAAGGACCGCGGCGCGAACGACTCTGTAGCAGAACTGTTCCCCTCAAGCAGCGGAGGATCCAATTCCTCCATAGGCGGCGCTCGAACTGGGACTACCAGAGCATGGAGGCGGCGACAGTTGTGTTGAATCTGAAATCGGACTGCACTCAGGCGCGGCGACGAGCATTGGGAGGCACTACCAAACGACGGTGGAAACTCCCCTGTAATCACGACGAATAAAAATTCCAGCGGTGGAGGACTGCGGAACCGGATCTGATATTATTTTTTGGGGGTGTGGTACCGCCGTGAGATGAGGGTCGCTCCAATGGGCAGAGTTGCGTGACAATGCAAAAGGGCGGAGCCATGGAGAAGTTATTATATTTTCAGTGTAAATTTGAAAAAATGGATTTTAATTATTGGTAGTTTTATGAATACCACCTCCATAGGCCGGATCCATTATCATATGAAATAAGTGAAGTGGAAATCGGGCCCTCTTATTTTAAAGGACCTATGTGTTTATGCATATAGTCTACCAAACATTATGTTAGGGGTGTTAGTGTATCTATCACACGCTAATAATCCCTACCAAACGAGCTCTTAAACGACTAAGATAGTATATTGATATCCCCGCAAACCACCACCCCCCAAAACCCCCCAAAAAAAAAGAAAGAAAGAAAGAAAGAATATATATAAAACATAACTATCTAAGTTCATATATTCGTGATTTAAGTGCATAATAAAAGTCTTAATTTGGCATTATATTCTAATATTTTTGTGGCTCTTGCTCCACATAAATTGGACTAAATCAAAATGACGCGGAATGAATATCTTCTGTTTGAAAATTATTATTATATCAGTGCAAGTAAATAAACGATGATTATTCTCAAAACTTGCATATATAAATGTTCCTATTTTTCCCCTTGAAAAATATATATTTACATTTTTTTTTTAATTTTGTAAATTATAATGAATGCATATCGACAGATAAAATCAAATAATGCAAAACTATAGTATTTATTTGACTATACTATATAGGTAGGCTTCTGCATTTTTATTGACTTTTTTATGCTTAATTAATTTTATTTTTGGACTGTCAGCTACTTTCATCTTGCTTATACTTTATACCGATTTAGTAAAAGATATTATGCTTAGAAACGTCCAAGGTAAAGATGCCACTAATTATGTGTTTGTGAATTGAGTATGACTAATTGGAAGCTAAGAAATTTTTTGTATTCAAGATTTAGTTGGTGGTAATTTTTGGCGGACGCAGGGAATTGGATCTGGGCTTTGCTATGAATGAAAATATATAAAGTTTATCTATACAACATTAATTATATTTGTAAATGATTGAGTTCAAACTGAACACATAATTGAGTTCTAAGTTCTTTATGAAATAGATACGGATTAGAATATGATATGGTATCTAAAGTGGAGAGATGAGAGGGGAGAATATCCAAAGATGAATTGAATGGATTTGAAGAGGGAATACATGATATTATTAAAGCTAAAAGAAGAATAGCCACAGGGGCGGCGAGCAAGACAAGCCTCAATCCGATAAGATATATATTCTCTCTTGCGCACACAATATGAGGGGTTGAAACGAAGTTAATACTATATCATTTCAAAATATTACTATCAACTTAATTTCAGCTTATATTATTATGTGTATATATAAACGTATAAAGTATCTTTAAGATGAAACACATTCGCATGAAAATATGTTACAGTGAGATGTAACATAATTTGGACATGACGTTTTAATATTTTAAAGTGTTGATTTGTGATGATTTATGAACTCAAACCCATCTATATAAGATGGATCTCATTTATTATACAATATGATCCATGAATTTATGGACTCCAACCCATCTATATATTTTATTTTATTTTTAAGAAAAGAGAAACTCTCATGTGAAATATTGCACATTATGGATATGTGCAATACACTATAATTAAAGTAATTTAGGTTAAAATTTGTGGGTTATACTCGCACGGGTCGGGCGGGGCGGGCAGATTGTGGGTTGGGCGAACAGGGTGAATATATACTAATAGATGCATATCATTATCGACTATGTATTGTAGCCCAATGGTTTAAGTTTGCTCTTAATGTGTTTGGTCGTAGGTTCGATTCCTACTGAACAAATAAATTTATTTTTTTTTGTCAAATTTTTGTGTGTTACTACATCTATATATGAGTGTTACTATATTGTTATATTGAAAAAACTTCATATCTTACATAACACGTAATAAAATATATCATAACACATAAATATTCATAAGGTAACATGAGTCACAAGGTAACACATTATTGTTCATATGGTAACACATGAGTATTCACATAGTATTACGACGATATATGAACAATGTTAAATATTTCTAAAAATACATGTGTTACTATATGAACAAAAAATATTACCATATGAAGAAAAATGTGTTACCACATGAACAAAACCAGTACAAAGCGCGAAAAGAAATCCTCAGTCAATTTTTTTTTTCAAATTGTTTTTGTGTCTACATGAACAAAAGAGTGTTATCCTATGAACAAAAAAGTGTTACTACATGAACAAAAACCAGTACAAGCGCGGAAAAAAATTCTCAGTCCAAAATTACAGATTTAAAGAACACTTTGATGTGTTACTACATGAACAAAAGAGTGTTACCCTATGAGCAAAAGAGAGTTGCTACATGAACAAAAACCAGTAAAAACGCGAAAAAAATCTTAAGTCCAAAATTACAGATTTACAGAAACAACGTGAAAAGAGTGCAGAAGGATCTGAATTTCATCACACACTCTGTGTTGATGGGTAATCCAAACACTACATACATATTATATTTTTTTCTCGAGAATCCACACCAAAAAATTAAATTGAACAACCTGATTTCATCCAATGATCGGAGCGAAAAAGAAAATTAGGGCACGAACAAGGAAGAAGAAATCCCGTAAGATCCGCCAGCAATCTGAAGAGAAGAGGAGGAAGAAGAATTCTGACCGCATCTGTGACCGCCCAACTTTGCATTCGGCGGCGTTCTATGAACTTTGGTTCTCACTTTCCTGATATGCGCTGAGAATGGGTTGGGCCTGGGCGGATTCACCAAAGAAAGACATTTATTTGGGACAGATTGCACGATAATGCTTGTATGTAATATTGCATACAAGTTTGAGTGGATGAATTTCTGGTTCCATTTGACCACTTTTATTGCAATAAGATTCCAACTTTTATAAACATTACTAAGATGTTCCAAGTACTTGTTGTAGTTATTTAAATGCCCTTAAATTAGTTTTTTTTAGCTTGTGTTCAAAAATTCCTACTCCCAATACACCTTTCGTATGTCGCATCATCTGTCAAAAAGTACACCACTCCTTCCCACTTCATTACATGTTGCGTCCAAAATTAAAGAGATAGAGTCATACCACTTCATTATATGTTGCATCCAAAATTATTCTAAGAGAGAGAAGGAGAGAGAGAACTATTTTAAAAAATATCAAATTTTATATATCTAAATTTAGAATGTTTATATATTTTTATTTAAAATAAAAAAATTACATATTCTCATCGAAAATCTTGAAGAAATTTACATATTTTAGTCTTCTTCAGCATGCATATATGCATCCGTACATGCACATATGCACGAAATACATACACATATGCATGGATACATGACTATATGGATAAAAATTTGAAGAAAAAAAAACCCAGAAACCCTGCATCTTCATCTTCCTTCCCCCAGCAGATTTTCAAAAATGTTCAAATTTTCACCTCATCTTCCTCCACATGTTCAAATTTTCAAAATGGCAGCACTTCTTAGCAATTTTCTCATCAAGAAACCCATGAATGAACCACCCATCATCAAATTTCTTCAATATAATCACCCATTCCTCCCTCATATAAGCACAACCCAAAACTGCAAACCCATACACCAAAACAATTACAATACAAAACCAACCAGCCCCAAAAATTTCAATTAAAATGCAAACACTATCAAAAATAGTAAAAATTCAAAAATCACTGATATGGAGCCAACAGATTTTTAGAAAACCCAGCAAAATCACGGAGACCAGCAGATTGCAAGAAAGACGCAACACAGAAGGAACTCGGTCGAACTCGGTCAAACTCGGCCAAACTCGGCCGAGCGACTCACTGAGTCGTAGATCGGAATCAACTCGGACGCTCCTCTGCACAATCGCCGCAAAACACCGCGGTTCGAACACTGTACACGGCGGCGGCAGACTGTAGACGAAGGCCCAGAACTCCACAACACCACCAGAGAGCAGATCGAAAGCCAAAAGTCAGAGGAGCTCCGACTAAGCCTCTTCAGCAACCTTCTTCTCCTCCGCCGGCGCCGCCTCCTTCTCCGCCGCCTCTTCCGCTTTATCAACCTTTAGGAAAAGGGGGATGAGAGATGTGGGAATTTCTAGAGAGGGAAATGTTTTGTGGAGGGGATGAGTGGTGGCCATGGTGGTGGTGGTATTTGCAGAGGGAGGCCTTTTGGTGGAGGGGATGAGTGTTTGCCGTGAGGTTTGAGAGTGCTTTCAGGGGTTTGAGGGTATATTAGATAATTTAATATAAATTGAAACCTATTACTAATGTAAAAAGTCCTTTAACCTTATTATAATAATAGTGCCAAATTGAACCTTATTGTCATTTTCTCTGCTAAGTTTTTGTCTTAAGAAAACCCATCTTTTTTAATATTGTCCTTTATAACACACTAAAAAGAATAAGCACAACAAATTAGTTTTGCTGGGCTTTGAAAGTTCAGAACTCGGAAACGCTAGCGGGTTTGGTCTTATGGTAACTATTTGAAGTTTTTAGCCTATAATTAAGCAATAAAGCCCATGAGTTATAAAACGAATATGCTCTTTAGATACTTCAAGACTGATGGGCCTACACATCCGGCTTATAGCCCACTTCCACGTTTTTTAAAATCGGATGGTATATTCGACTCATTTAATAATAAAAAAAGATTCTCTCGACTAATAATAATAACAAATAAGTATTCCATTTCAAGAAAAAAGATAGGAGTATTAAATACGGCTAAAAATATTTAGAATATAATTCTACATGCATCTAAAAAACAAATTTTACTCTAAAGTCATGCTTCCTCCTTTTTGAAATAACTCTCACTTTTGTGATTAAATTTTATTTCAAAATAATTATTGTTTTAGCTATTCTTCCACGTATCTATGAAAGTGAAATAAAATCTGATTTGTATATACCATTCTCATTTATTTAATAAAAAAGGACACATTAGAAACTATTCCATCCATATTTAACAAATTTTATTTGTAAGATAAATAAAAATAATTAAGATTATTCAGTAAAAATAACTAATTAATTTTAGTTAAATAATTAATATTATTTAAAAATACACTTGATGATATTTACCTACCTGATGTGCAAAAAGTGGTCAAGAGATGACCTGGAATTCAACGGGAATTCGTACGTTGAATGTTGAAAATCTTTCAAACTTTGACTGCAGGAACCTCGTCAATTTCCACGTAGGTACTTGAAAAACACGCCGGAGAGGGCTCCGGCGCGGGCTCTCCAACGCTCAAGTCAGTTATCATTCTAAATCTCAAGTGAAATCGTATTCAATAGCTCAACTCAAAGTATTCAAGTGTAAGTAAGTAAAATCAAGTGATTGTGTGTGTTTCGTGATACCTGGATGAAATATTCAAATCCCTCCAGTCGAAGGTTTTTATTCTTTCTCTCCTCCATCCACGTTTAGATCGTGTGTTGCCATTAATCCTTTCTCCATCCGAGTTGATCCACGTCTCCCACGTTATTTTCTCTCGTTACCCGGGTCATTAACACGAATCTTTGATCATAATCCAAAGGTCCGCTTTTCTCGCAACCTCCAATATCATGCTTTTGACTCCCCTAAATATCGGAACTAACTCCTCTGACCCACTACCTAATTCACGCGGATCGAGACTCTCCCACTGTTGATATCCTCTCTTTCAACGGTCTTGATTAATCTCTCCTTCCATGGGCTATTACTCCTTAAGCCCACTAAGACATCTCTCGGACCAAGGTCCACAGTCTTGGGTCCGACTTCTCTGGACTCAATCTTCTTAGATTTCTTAGCCCAGTTCGACCAAGCTCCCTGAATCCTGAATCTATATGGCCCAGGTTATCCTCCTGGGCCCATCTTCTCAGCTTGCTTCCCTTCATTGGGTCTCGCTTTCCTCCGGGCCCCTTAGTTCGGGGCCTCTCTAGTCTGCTTAATATCAGGGTCTTGAGTTTCCCAGTCAAACCCAACTAATTTCTTCATTGGTTTGATTCATGTGATTATTCTTCAATCTCTCTAATATGTGGTCAAACCTCCACTTGTCTCTTTCCCATTGGACGACACAAATATTCCCCATCACTACCCTATTTTTACCTTCCTATCTGCATTTTTAATCACTAAATACTCAGTTGTTTTTTAGGCTTCCATGGATTATTCAACAATATTTTGTTTTTCTAGCAAATGTACCACAAAATTAGGTGTAACTAAATAGGTAAATTTAATCTTTTGGTATGTCATTACAAGGAGCCAAAAGCGGAGATCTGACGGGTTGGCCAAGGAAAATTGAAGTACGTGTGATTTGGCCATCGAAAATGAAATTACGTGTGGCATAGAATAATCAATCCACCCCTTCTTCCCTTTTTTCACTTATATATATACTCACTCCACTCCCGAAGCACCTACCTGTTGCTCCCTTTCACTGTAAGGAGCTCCCTTTTTAACAAACACCTTGTTCCATATTTCATCATTATATAATGCATTAGATTCTATGAATAGCGTGAATCGATTTCTGATTTCTTCCATTTGATTTTGTTTTGCTTAAATCTGACAGAGAATTCGAGTAAAAATGGTGATGTTCAAGGTTTCACGTGTCGAGACTACTCCATTTGAAGGACAGAAGCCTGGGACTTCTGGTCTTAGGAAGAAGGTATATATATTTTTTTTCGAATCGATTTTTTGTTTTATCACTCGATGCGGTGGGGAACTGCTCGATAATGTGATGACAGCATTAGATCTATTTTCTGCATAACTATATATGTTTTATTTTTTATGAATCAATGATGGGTGGCTTTTAAATATAATTTGTTAAAATTAGTTTGGTTTATGGAAACCTGAACCTAGGAGCTATTGTCTATTATGATTTTGTGGTAGATCTGATCACCGCAAAGTGTTGCTAATTTGTTCTATTAGTAGGGTACTAGTTGATTGCCGGATCATACTTTATTCCTCTTTCATATGCTTCTTGATCTTCCGAATTCACATCTGTTGGATTAGATCAGGGTTTTAGGTAATGTTGTGGTTATTCTTGAAATGATTAGAAGGCCTGCTTTCTGCACATTTATGAAGCCAATCATTTTGAAATTTTGGGACATGCCTCCTCTCTAATCACCCCTCTACCACCCAAATAAATAAATAATATGACTACTTGTTTATTCTCTGATTAATGTATGAGATTGATTGATTCGATTATGGTGTGTATGCTTATTTCTACATCATTGTACCTGAATTTCGTACCATGAAACTTGGTTTCTTTGTTATTTACCATATGTTACGCAAGTCTAAACCAGTAAGTCATAGAAGAGTTATTTGAAATATATGTACTGGTTTTCTTGATGCCACTTTGCGTAAAAGATATCCGTAAGGCTACTGTTAACCCAGACCACAGAAAATGAGTTTAGTCTGATAGGCTAGAGAACTTGAGAACGTTTCGTCTGAGAATTGAACCGATAAAACCCTTTCTTTTAGATTCCAAACAATCCATACGATCCTTAGTTTGAATAGCAAGGAAGGGGAAGAACACAGTTTTGGGGAAGATATTTTAGCACTTTAATGGGATGGTTTAGTCCAACTGGTGCCTTAGAAGCTGCCATATGCCTGCCTTCTCCTTGATGTGGGGGCTGCTTTTGATTTCTTTGGGGCAATAACAGAGATGCTGTTTCTATACGAGAACTTCGGTTAGGTACCGAACAAAATTATTATACAAATTCAGAAAAAGAAAAATTGTAATTAAATTCGATCATGAATGATAATTCAGATGCCTGAACTCAGGATGCCTGCATTTATATTTTTATGCACGAAACTCTGTTTTATACAAAGACTAATGATTTAATTCACAATATTAACATGTAAAGCCAGTTGGTTTGCAACAAGTGAAGACCTGTCTAATATCTTTGTCTATTTGCCAACAGAGGAATAGAGACTGATCTAGGTTGTGAAACTGTATTTAACAATATCTGATGGTTCTGAAATGTTTACCTTGCAATGCTTTCAATATAAGATATCTTGAGAATCTCTCTTTTTGGAGTAAATGTAATGTATAACAGTCAAATATTCTGACTTAGTCCGTCAAAAGCAATATCTGAATATTTCAAAATGGTTGTTCAGTATAGATTTACTTGTATATTTTCCAATTTTGTTGATTCTGAAATAATTTTTCATCCAAGGTTAAAGTTTTTGTGCAACCCCACTACTTGCACAATTTTGTTCAAGCTACATTTAATGCCCTTGGAGCAGATACTGTCAGAGGTATTTCACATTTGTCTAAAGCATTTACTACATGTTCATTTCATTTGATGAAAATTTTAGATACTCTAATATAGAAATTATGGACATCTGAAATAATTTGTTATCTAATCTAATACGTAAATCAGTATGATGAGACTTCCAGGTAGGACAGTAAAAGCCATTCTGTTTTGTGTTTGTCTTGTACGTTGGAATCCTAGCATATATTGCAAATGTGCAAGTATGGAACTTCAGAAAATACATGAGCCTACTTCTTAATGCGAGCAATAGAGAAATCATGAACCTCACGTTCATAAAATCAAAGGGGACCAACACTCTGAAAACTAGTCTTATTATTAACATTTTTTTGCCAAATGGTTGAGACTGACTGAGATTAGGTAACTATTTGATTTATGTCTATATTAACCTCAGAAATAAGATGAATTCATTACTATTGTAGTAATGGCATGCTTACCTCAACCAAAACAATATAATACCCTCAGAACAATGATTGAGACTGCCCGATATTTGGTAACAACTTGCTTTATGTCTATAGTACCCAAAGAATTATGATGGATTCAAGCTTTATGGTAATTGCATTCTTACCTTAACCAAAACAATAAAATAAATAAATTGTAGGCTTGAAATTTATGTTTTAATTGTGAATACTTATATCATTGGATGCTTTCATATATTTCTTGCCGTAGATACTGAATTACATTGCTGAATGGTTGACTAAAAATAGTTTCTATATACTAAGATAAGCACTATATTGAAGAGTGAGGACAATCAACAGCATCCACTGCTATCTTTTTTTTGACACATTTGTCACGACTCACGTCCAAGTGTGCACATAAACTCTTCGTTTCCCTTTCACTATTTAAATCTTTGTAGTTATGGCTGAAAAATTGTTCAGGAGCTACTCTTGTTGTCTCTGGTGATGGCCGTTACTTCTCAAAGGATGCTGTCCAGGTAAGAAACCTGTGAATTTACATGAAACAATCATTTTATTACCAGTCTTAATTATATAAACAGATCCACCTATGTTCTACATGTCTATGGTCTCCTACTTTCCTTTTATAGCGGTTTTGATTTTAATGATAGGGTTTAGCTTCTTAATTGCTTCATATTTCTTTAACCATTTTTCGAAGGATGATTTTATTATTCAATTCTTATTTTTATGAACTATCACCTATTATAAATTCAATATTAAAATAAGGGAAGTGTTTTTTAGTCCCGTGTGTGGCCACTATTACGCTATTAGTCCTGATGAATTGCCCAATTTGTATTAGGCTTGTATGTTTTCATAATTCGACTCTTTGTCCTGATACAAGCTATAGTAGGCAGCCAACAGGTTTCTTGATGATGTGGCATTATATTTCATTTTGCTTTTATTTTTTGTTATCCACTTGGCAAAATGTGATATATTGATGTAGCAATATCTAATAAAAAAAACTCACATTACTTAATAAAAATACAAAATATGTAAGAAAGTTATTTCAGAAATTAATAAATCCAAAAATTATATTAAGATTTATTTTTTCTAAAAATATAGTAATATTTTTAAATTATTTTTGAAAAAAAATGAAAATTTTATGTATATATATATATATATGTATATATAATATAAATGAAAACATTGATATTTAAAAAAAAATAAGGAGTACAAAATTATTTAATAAAATTTTTTTTTGGAAGGGTTTAATAAATTTTTTATTAGTCTCAAAATTTGAAATTTTGTCCCCAAATCTAAAATTAAAAATAAAATTAGAGAGTATTTTATAATATTTTCAATAATTCATAAGGAAAAAATATCATATGTTTAAAAAGATTAATCCAAAAAATATTGGTGGCATCATTAACTTTTAATTTATTTTTGAACTAACTTTTAATGTAAAGTCAGGAAAATTTTACAATTTTTAAGAATAAAAAAAATAAAAATTACTGAATTTAGTAGATATGTTTTTAGGAATAAAATAATCTCTTACTAATTTTTTTAATTTTTTAGTGTGAGTGGAACTCCGTGTTAGAGAAAATAAGACCAGTCCAGGAAACAAATACCATAATATCTTGTAACTGGTGATGAATGAAGTATTTGAAAGTGAAAAAAAGAGAGCATTTCATAAGCTGATTTTTTTTGGGTAGAGTTTTAAATAGCCCAATGTAAAAGTAAATATTCTTTTATGTCATTAAATTTCAATTTGTTCTTTTCTAGTCAAGAGAATTATTATTTAGACCCTTATACCCCTACTTAATTAACTAAAAGAATTAAATAAAATAGGAAAAAAAATAGTTGTCTTCTTAAAAAAATATCAGCAGTATTTTCTCCTAAAAATTAGAATAACTTTCTCTCTCCCTCATCCAATGAACACTCGTGTACTACACCATATTCAAACATTAATTCATCTCGTACCATGTTTTATTAAATTTGTACTATCATTAATTCACCCCGTACCACACTTTATTTAGGGTGTATCATCATTAATTTACACCCTACCACACACTATTGAGGTCGTACCACCATTAATTCACCTCGTACCACATTTTATTTAAGCTCGTACCACCATTAATTCACCTCGTACCACCATTAATTCACCTCGTACCACATTTTACTTAAACTCGTACCACCATTTTTTCACCCGTATCACACTTTATTGAAGCTCGTACCACCATTAATTCACCACGTACAACATTTTATTTAAGTATGCACTACCATTAATTCACCTCGTGCCACCATTTTTTCACCCGTACCACACTTTATCGAAGCTCGTACCACTATTAATTCACCACATACCATATTTTATTTAAGCCCGTACCACCATTAAAAACTGGTCTTTTTAAAAAAGAATGATGAGGGTATAGTTGGTAAAAAAAATATTCTCTTGGCTAGAAAAGAATAAAATTAAAATCAATGACACAAAAGAACTTTTTAAAATAGAATTGGCTAAAAATTGGGGTTCCGTCATTTTTTTTCTTGCTTCATATTTCTTGGATAATGGATCATGACCAGAAAATATAAAATATAAAATTTTCTCTTTGGAGTGTTGTAATATAAAAAATAAATAATATTAATTTTCTCTTCAATTTGCACTTTCTTGACCTCACTTTTGACACCTTGCTAGCCTCATTTAACTTTACATATGGTGGTTGCATTGATTTATCTGAAATGAGGTAAAAATTGTTGCATTGTATGACAGATCATCATTAAAATGGCTGCTGCAAATGGAGTAAGGCGTATTTGGGTTGGTCAGGATTCATTGTTATCTACTCCTGCTGTATCAGCTGTTATTCGTGAAAGAGTAGGCGCTGATGTAAGTAATCAGGTTAACTGGTCTCTTCACCCCCATTCTTAAAATCTCAACATAAAGCTTATCATGTGCAATCTTTGCAGGGCTTCAAGGCGAATGGGGGATTTATACTTACAGCAAGCCACAACCCAGGTGGACCTAATGAGGTTCATATCTGAATTACTTCTTTTTAATATTTTCATTAAACTCACTGGCTAGCAACACATTTTTTAAATTTGCGAGATATCTTTCAGTGCCTTATGTTAAATGATTTATACACATATATATATTAGTCAACCGAATGATTAAGTGAGATTTCTTTATAAGAACACACATTGTACTAAATTGAGTTATATAAGAGAGAATGTTATCCAATTAGATATGTTAAGAAACTTGCTCCTTAGACGTGTACTCACTCTTCCTTATCTATCTTCTTTGGTTTGTCAGGATTTTGGAATCAAATACAACATGGAAAATGGTGGACCTGCACCAGAAGGAATCACCGATAAAATCTATACAAACACCACAACAATTAAAGAATACTTGATTGCAGAAGGACTCCCAGATGTGTGAATTGATTCTTTGAAATACATGGACATGTGCCCAAATGTTTATATGAGGTGTTATCAACCTCTCTTTTTTCTCACGGTATTTAAATGATATTGCAGGTGGACATCTCTACAATAGGATTAACTAGCTTTACTGGTCCAGAGGGGCAATTTGATGTTGATGTTTTTGATTCAGCAAGTGATTATGTCAAATTGATGAAGTAAGTATCTCCTTTGCATTGACATATAATTCATTTTACTAATTATTTCCCAATTACATGATATCCTTTAAAGACGATGATTGGTGCTGAAAAGGGGTAACTCCAACTTTGGTAGTACGCCATCTGATTGATAATGTTGTCTAATGAAAATTATCTGCAATCTGTTGCTCTATATTTTATCACTATGTTTTGCCAATTTCATCTTGCTTATCGCTTTTCAGGTCCATTTTTGATTTTGAGTCGATCAAGAAATTACTGACATTTCCAAAATTCTCCTTCTGGTATGCCTGTGATTCTTCATATTCCAACATTCTTGGAATATTTTTTAGTTTAATTTCCACAAGTGAAATAGATATTGCTTAATATATGTTTTTCATTTGCTAGTTATGATGCACTTCATGGAGTTGGTGGAGCTTATGCTAAACGTATATTTGTGGAAGAGCTAGGTGCCCAGGAGAGCTCTTTATTGAACTGTGTACCAAAGGTATATTAATTCCTTTAACAATAATATATTTATAATAATGCTTCTTTGGCACTATGTTTCTGTGTTGATTCATCCTGCAGGAAGATTTTGGTGGAGGACATCCTGATCCAAATCTGACCTATGCAAAAGAACTAGTAGCTCGCATGGGGTTGGGTAAAACAAAAAGCGACCAAGAGCCACCAGAGTTTGGTGCTGCTTCTGATGGTGATGCAGACCGCAACATGGTTCTTGGAAAAAGGTCGGCTTTTTATGTTACTGATGACTTTTCAACCAGCACCATTAATTTACTTTTTGCTTTTAATCTGATTTCAGGTTCTTCGTTACTCCATCTGATTCTGTTGCTATCATAGCTGCAAATGCTGTTCAAGCTATACCTTATTTTTCTGGTGGTCTAAAAGGAGTTGCAAGGTTGCCTTCACTCTTTCTGTCCTTCAGTCTTTGGAAACATGAAATTTGCGATCTGACTTAATTGTCTGTTTCAGGAGCATGCCAACATCAGCTGCTCTTGATGTTGTGGCTAAAAACTTGAATCTGAAATTCTTTGAGGTACTATGTGAAATAAATATCTATAATGATTAATGAATGATGCATTATAGAGGTCTAAACTATGTTATCTATATTTAGGTGCCAACTGGATGGAAATTCTTTGGCAACTTGATGGATGCTGGAATGTGTTCGGTTTGTGGTGAAGAAAGTTTTGGAACTGGTGGGATTCTGTTTCTATTGTTTGTCTAATAAGTTATAAGCAACATTTCCAGGAAGGCACGTTCTAACGCATTTTTATACTCAACAGGCTCAGACCACATACGCGAGAAAGACGGAATATGGGCTGTTTTGGCTTGGCTATCTATTCTTGCTTACAAGAACAAAGACAACCTCGGGGGAGATAAGCTTGTCAGCGTTGAAGACATTGTTCGCCAGCATTGGTCCACATATGGGCGCCATTATTACACTCGATATGATTATGAAGTATGCATGCAAAATATGTAGTTGCTTCTTTTTAGTACTGTGAATTGCTATGAGCAATGTTATAAGCTGCAAAATTTATATATCTTTTTCTTGTTTTGAAGAATGTTGATTCTGGTGCTGCAAAGGAACTGATGGCTTATTTGGTCAAGATGCAATCCACCCTACCTGAAGTCAACAAGTAAGCCTATTTCTGCTCACTGTTCCCCTAAAAGGTCTTCTCCTTACACGTTCTTAAGTGATACTCATGAAAGTTCACGAGCCTAAATATTAGTTTTACATATTAATAAAGTTGGAGTATACCTCCTTCGTCCCAAACTCCCAAGTGTATAGTCTGTTGTTCCTTCTCGAAATGTCCCAAATGTGTATGCCGCTCTTTATATTATTTTATTACATATATTAATTATACTTTTGTTAATATTTTACACTTAATCAGTATGTTAAACATAAAACAAAACAAACTGAGTCTTTATTCCCAAATAATTGGGGTAGGCTACATGAACCAATAATAGAATCATGTTGGGTTCCGTTCACAAATTAATCTTCTCTACGCGCTTCCTCTCTATCAGTATGTTAAAACATATTACCCATTAACATTGTGGGAAGTTTATTGTATTATTTGTTGCTGTTCATTTCTGCATTTGTAAAATTAAATCCTTCATAGCTATTCACGTGATTAAACTGTGTTCTTACAACTCCTTGAGTTGAACTATGCCTTTTTGTTTTTCTTACATTGTTTATGTACCGCTTTATATTAAAAGATCAAATAGTTTGAGTTGGTGATTGCCACATTTGGAGCTTCAGATTGATCTGAGTAATTATTCCTGCTATCAATTTAATATTTGTATTCTTGATTTGAATTTCAAACTTCTATGTTTCCACAGCATTATAAAGGGAATCCGCTCTGATGTATCAACTGTCGTGAATGCTGATGAATTTGAGTACAAAGACCCTGTTGATGGTTCCATTTCTAAGCATCAGGGCATCAGATATATGTTTGAAGATGGCTCCCGATTGGTAATTTATATTTAAAAATATCTTTTAATGCACTTTTAGGAGGTCACCTTTTGTTGTGCTTAACACCAGTCCTGTAGTTTTGATACTAAAGCATGATGTTAAAACTAGGATCATAATGATCACATAAACTTATAAATGATTGGAAGTATCTTGCTGAACTAGTCCCGTATATTTTTCACAAGGTTTTCCGACTTTCTGGAACTGGTTCAGAGGGTGCCACTATCCGTCTCTACATCGAGCAATATGAGAAAGATCCTTCCAAGATCGGGAGAGAATCTTCAGAAGCACTTGCTCCAATGGTGAGCCCCCCACCCCATCCCCTCTTGCTATAACCAACGTGCACGTTTGATTGAATTTTCTGTGTTATTGCAGGTTGAGGTTGCTCTTAAGCTGTCTAAGATGCAGGAGTACACCGGCCGATCCACTCCCACTGTTATTACATAGATAACGGAATCTGTTTGTATCTCAGTTGATGTTGATGAACATCAAACTTTCACATAATTTTGTTGAGAAAAATAAACAATGCAATACTATGCCATCAGTTGTGCATTGTACACAGGTGTATGAAACGATGTGATGGAACATGTTTTTTTGTACTTTGGGTACGAGAGCCATGTGTCTGGTTTAAGGATATATACGGTTTAATCAGCAAATATATTCTAGTATCTCGTTTATCTCTGGGTCAATGGCAGCAACCTGGTATTGTAGCACTTGATTTTGGGTCAAATATATATTACATATGTATTCTTAAATCTTAGAGATGCAAACATCATATTTATATTGAAATACTACAAAACCATAACTGGACAAATAACCAGACATAATACATGTATATATGTAGTTTGTATGTATGTATGTGACATTTTGGTAGCAAATGAAAGTTTGGATAGAAGCTAATTATATTTTGAACATGATATAACAATCATCTCCTTTGTCTTTATTCATTTGCTATATATATATATATATATATATATATATATATATATATATATATATATATATATATTACCCGTTCGCCACTTTGTTCTCAACTCTTCTCACCTCCTGGGCGAGATAAGCTACCTTTAGCTAGGAGTCGCTTTTTATATATATATTAAGATATTAGAGCATCCAACTCCTTCACACACCAGACATAAACGGCACACCGGCTGCTGGAATCCACGAATCTCCGGCCAAGAAATCCCTGGCGGAGAATTTTCCGGCATCCACAGCATTCCCAATAACATGAAATCCAGACCATTTCACCCTCCCACTCGTGTTTGCACCACTCCCACTATTCATATACTCGCCATAATACAAAGTAGCTAGACCAAAATCCCCACTCCATGGCAGCCACCCCATCGGATCAATCAACCCATCAATCACACATTTCAACACAACAGTCCTCTAATATTGTTTCCACGGCCTTCCCAAATAGCTCTTATACGAAGCTTGAACTGCTCTAAGGTCCGACAAAGCTGTAATAATCGAATTATGGATTATAATGGCCGTGTTTTCGTTAGGGTCTTTTCTTCCTTGAGCGGTCACCGTGTTTTTCTGATTGGGCATAGGTTTTCTGACGTAAATGTTGCAGTTTTGAATGACGACTGCTGCATCGCCAAATATGAAGTCAACTGTGCCGTATATGTCACACTCGCGGTAAAATTGGCGTTGGGAGTGGACGTAGAGGGTGTCTTGGTAGCCCCTGAAGCTGCATTGGTAGAAGACGGAGAAATCGGAGCCTGACGGAGGGCGACGGCCTGGTGCTTATGGGGGCCCGCCGTGTTCTCGAAGGTTATGCCCCTTGCTATGAACCCATCACCTTTTGCGGCTGCATCCATAGATGTTATAATGGGTTAGGTTTGTTAGAAATGTGATTTGTATCATGTTGTAATGTTGCCACGTGTTTTTTTTTTTTTTAACAATTGTAATTTTAGGTATATAATTAAAAAAAAATTAAAATAGAATTGGTGGCAAGAGTCCAGCTGTCACAACATCCGCTGAAAAGCCACAAATTGAAACGGCAAAACGATGTTGTTCCAACCTATTTGAGACTAAAATTGAACATTATCAAATTTATTGGGACTAAATCGACGACAAATAAATTAATTTATGAGTCTAAATTTATTTGAGGTCAAAGTTATGGAACCATTTGTGATTCAAACTCTTGATTTTAACATGTGATATTCATAAAAATCATCTAGTGAAACATACATACATGCATAAAGCTATAAATTAAACTCTTTTGACAAGTGACTAATCTTTTAATTAGTTATATTTTTAACATGTGAACTATAGCTCAACGATCTATTCATCTTAAACCAAAAGAAACAATATACAAATATAAAGCTCATTAATTTTGTTTTACTAGACCGGTGGGAAGCTTAATCTTCTAATAAAAAAATAATTAGTTGCAAATGTAATAATATAGTGAATTAAGTGCCATAATATAAATAGAAGCTCACCAAAAGTTGCAGAGCGGAAAGTGGTGGTACCATCCATGACATTTTTATTGCCAGTAATAATTGTAGCTTCAATACCATCTCCAATCAACATCACATTCTTCATAGATTTCTTGACCTCCACATTTTCCTTGTAAACACCCTTCTTAACATAAATAACAAACCTCATCAACCCTTTCCTTCTCTTTGCAACCGCACCTAAAGCCTCAGAAATAGTCCTAAAATCACCCGAACCATCTTGTGCCATCACGACGTCGTATCTCCCTGATGATGATTGGAGCAGTTTCCGATCACCAACTGAAACCCACTCCGGGAATAGATCAACGGCCAATAACCGCCGGTTTTTAATTTGTTTAGTACCCCTTAGTGATGATGTTGATGATGATGATGATGATGATGATGATGATGAGGTCATGGCCTTATTGATGGCTAGTGAATTGCTTAGGGAATTTGAAAATTGAGTTAGCCTAGATTGAAAGGATTCCAAGTGATTAGATAAGTTGAAATCAAGAAATCCATTATGGCATGCTTGTTCATTGGCAATTGATGCACTCAACCATGTTTGTGCATCAAATGCATCGGTTTTTGGGCCGACGGATCGATTGAGTTGGAAAATAGTATCATCGTAGAGCTCCAAGCAATCGGTCCAGGCCGATACGGCTAGTTTATTGAATGAAGTTAAGTCCATTTGTGAAATGAGGTTGTGGGCATTTTTAGCTTGGGTTAGGGTTTCCCTAAGGCTTATGTCCCGAATATCGAGGACGTTTTCGTCTAGGGTTTTTTTAGGGGAGGTGTTGGTGAGGGAGTTGCATAGTTGAGGGTGAGGTGTTTGGGTGCAAATTGAGAGATCATTAGTACAATTTGTCACCCTAAAATGTGTGGGAAGTATATAAATGGTTAAGAACACCAAAATGGTAATATGCTTATCCATGCAGAAAATAGAGAGAATGGGAGAGATTTTATTGACCAATTAATGTTACGACAATAATTTGGTGATGCAACTAATATGCACAGTGGAATCTATATTTATAGATCTCATGAGTGCGTGTTTGACTTGGGGGTTGGGGGGATGGGATGTATAGTAGTTAAAATTACTATCACAAACAAATATAGTTTTGACCTTTTTTTTTTAGCAAACACGATCTTTTAGTTAGTTAATTAAGTGCGAAAATGAAGTGAAAATGAAATAGATTCATGAAAAGGGGTTTTTTAATAGGAAACTTTTACACAAATATTTAGATTCATTTATACTTTTGCGTATATATATATATATATATATATATATAATCTCGTTTGTATCTATTAATAATTAGTACTCCCTCCGTCCCAAAAGACTCAGCACAGTTGATTTTTACACGCATTTTTGCGAGCGAGTTTTGTATTAATAATTGAAATGATAAAACGACTTTTAAGGAGCGGTATGATAGAAGATGGGTTTATCTATCATACCCTCCTAAAAAGTTTTATCATTTTAATTCTTTTTATCATTTTAATTACTAATACATCTTTGGCCGACGAAAAAATATCAAAAATTGTACCTAGTAATTTTCTCTTGGTATCCAAGGTCGGTCATCATGGAGGGATAACATTTGGGTCCCTAGAAGCATATATGATAAGAGAATAGGGAAAATGGTTTAATTTTCATCCTCTTATTTGACTTAACCTTATGTTTTTTTTTTTCATGTAACTTAAAAATTATGCTGTCAATACTTATTTATCTCGTTAACTTAAGATATATCCTTAATTAGTTTTTTGCAGGATATCATATGGAATTAATACTTTGAGACCATCTAATATGTATCCATCCTATCCGGTTTGTATCCAGCTTCTGATGAGAGCCCACCGCAATTAATGAATCTCAAATGTATCGGATAGTGTTCCCGTACACGATCTCATATACGAAACATATCTCACTAATTATTTATATGATTCGTTGGGCTCCACTCATAATACGCCATTTCTCGGACAAATAAGGAGTGAAAAATGTTTTTAATTTCTATTTTAATTGTTTAAACAATACGCGCCACCTTTTCTAAAATTAATAATGTCATTAAATGTATAAAATGCATGAGAATTATTTTGAAATATATTAAAATGAAATAATAATTTAAATATGATCTCGATATCTTCAATCATTAATAAATTTGACATTTTATATTTCAATTTATTGCAAGCGTACAATATTATAATATTACTATTATATATTTAAATATATATATATATAAATAAAATAAAGGTAAAATAAAAATAGTATTAGACATACACATTGTCAATCAAATTATTCGAATAAAATTCTTGTATAATACGATATTTATGAGACGTGTCGTAAAACATTTGAGGCTTTCCTCCTTTACTGGTGTAAACATTTATGGAACTTTCCATTTAATTAATTTGGTCCAGCAAGCATGGCCCCAAAAGATGTGGCTTACGAATTGCACACGAACTACATAACTCGTGAATCGTGATGCTAAAAGTTGTATGATAAGGATCTGTTATGAATTAAAGCAAGCAATTATAGGAGAAAATAATGGAACTACGGAATTTAGAGAACAAATAATTTGGCTACCTGGGTTAAAACCGACTACATCCTGAAGTACTACTAAGCAGAGAGATCTACTATATCATATAAAGATAGTCAAAGAATGAAAAGATATGGGGGGTTAGGGGTTATTTATACAAAAAACCCGAATTGGAAAACTGGGCCAAAACCTTAGATTTGGCCCATCCTGGCATAAACCCTATTTCCGCGTCGGGCCTCGGAACATTTCGACCGACCCTTGGTCAAGCGGTTTCGCTTTCGATCAAGATACATGTTGGGATTATCTTTGGAAAGTATGCTTTTACTTTGTATAATCAAACCTAATTTTTAACTTATTTCCTGAAATAAATTGTTTATCACTGATGCTTTAAATATTATTGAATGTTACATATATTTACTACATAACTGTTCAATAAGTCGTACGTGTTACATTGTAGTTAATTTAGTGATACCAGATCACAGAAGATTAAATTAACAGTCCCTTGTAACTAAAAGTACGTTATTCACGACCTAGATGGAAATGAACAACCCATCGTGAAAGGTTGAAGTGTAAGGCTCAGATTGACTTGTCTTGACCAAGAGATTACACTAGTGCATGGTCGATGTAATTTGAATAGGACTTCTGAGGAGGATAAATTCTTGAATCGAACAAGGGAGAATTAGACCTCAGTGGTTCGTTATTTCTTAACCTTCGTCCCTTAAATAGGATCACGTGGGATTGATAACTATTGCTTTGACTTATCATGGGTAGCGAATCAATGAGATTCAATATTTTTTATCTTGGACAATATTATTAGTCACATGTGATTGCTAAGATTTAATACGAAGAATCGTGTGCAAGTACGCTTGTTTGATTTGTCCTTGGGAGGTTCATAAGTTTTATCATACCAAATCTTGCAAGTGGAATTAGTTTCGGTATGGATAATAATGTTGAACCGTTCCTTGACCAAGGATAAAAGATATTAATTAATGGAAATCTGTTTTGATTGGCTTGAATTAATTAATGGGCTAGATAATCTTAAACACGGAAATAATGGCGGGAGCCATATTGATGTAATATGGGTTAAGATGGATAGTGCAATATTAATTATGTAGTGGGATTAATTAATATTTATGGGCTTGAATTATATTGTGGCTCAATATTAGATATTCAAGGTCCATTAGAAAGGTCCAATCTTAATTCTCCTAAAGGCCCCTGAGTAGCCCAACATATAGTCCAATAACCGAAAAAGGTGATTAAAATAAAATAAATAATGTTGCTTATTTTTCCTATGATATTTTCGAAATTTATGGATAAAAGAGGGAGAAAGATTTTCTTTGAATTTTGTTATGGAATGAAGATATGTATTCTTGGAATACAAGATTATCTCATTAAATTCAAGAAATCTCCCACTTGGTTATTCATAAGGATATTTCAAATTTTTTTTGAAAATAGAGGGCAAGAAAAAATTTTCTTGATTTTCTTGAAAATATATTATGGAAGATATGTATTTCTTGAAATACAAGAATATCTCATAAATTCAAGAAGATCCAAATCTTGGAATCTTGCAAGACTCAATTTTCGAAAATTCCATAATTTGAAGAGGTAGGATTTTTGTGGAATATTTTAATTATGAGAAAAAGAATATATGAGATATATGTTGGGGAATGAGTTACACAGATATATTCGGGGTGAATATTTAAATACAAATTTAATTAATTAATTATTACTAGCATGAATTAATCTTATATTAATTCAAATAATAATTGCAACAACATATCATGCATATAAAAAGCCACGTAAAACCTACGCATGCGGAATCTACGGGTTTACGTGAACGTACCTCTCTCGGGATGCAAAGGGCTTTGGTCGGATGGACTAACCGAAAGGACTTCCCAAGTATTCCCTTAGCCCTTGCTCGACAATCCGGTGGAAGGATACTCGCGAACAATTAACAAAAGGAAAAAAATAAACTTTGTTGCACCACGTATGTGGATTTGCTAATATTTTCAGCACATGGAATTGTACACGACTCACAATTATCGTTTTTCAAAAAAATACAATTTGTCGACATTACAAAATATCAAATATTTTATCGACGCTGATATTTTTCCGAAAAACCAATTTTCGTGTGTTACTGGGAATGAAACATTCATCCCCTATTTATAGAGGAGAGGGGGACGAAAATTACATGTGAAATAAGGAGGAAAAAATCTTTTCTTGATCTCCAAGAAATTTTGAATATATCTCATATATTCTTTTCTCCATAATTAAAATATTCCACAAAATCCCACTCTCTTATTTGTTATGGAATATTTCGAAATATTAGGGATCAAGATTCCAAGATTTAGATCTTCTTGAATTTATGAGATATTCTTGTACTTCAAGAAATACATATCTTCCATAATATATTTTCAAGAAAATCAAGAAAATCTTTCTTGCCCACTATATTTCAAAATTTTCGAAATCTCTATTATGAATAACCAAGTGGGAGATTTCTTGAATTTAATGAGATAATCTTGTATTCCAAGAATACATATCTTCATTCCATAACAAAATTCAAAGAAAATCTTTCTCTCCTCTTATCCATAATTTTCGAAATAATAGGAAAAATTAAGCAACAATATTTATTTTATTTTAATCACCTTTTTCAGTTATTGGACTATATGTTGGGCTACTCAGGGGGCCTTTAGGAGAATTAAGATTGGACCTTCTAATGGATCTTGAATATCTAATATTGAGCCACAATATAATTCAAGCCCATAAATATTAATTAATCACACTACATAATTAATATTGCACTATCCATCTTAACCCATATTACAGTCAATATGGCTCCCGGTCATTATTTCCCGTGTTTAAGATTATCTAGCTCATTAATTAATTCAAGCCACTGAAATAGCTTTCCGTTAATTAATATCTTTTGTCCTTGGTCAAGTAATGGTTCAACATTATTATCCATACCGGAAACAAATTCCACTTGCAAGATTTAGTATGATAAAGCTTATGAACCTCCCAACGGGGCAAATCAAGCAAGCGTACTTGCACACGATTCTTCTTAGATAAATCTTAGCAATCACATGTGACCAATAATATTGCCCAAGATAAAAGTATTGAATCTCTCTCTGATTCGCTACCCATGATAAGTCAAAGCAATAGTTACCAATCCCACGTGATCCTATTTAAGGGACGAAGGTTAAGAAACAACGAACCACTGAGGTCTAATTCTTCCTTGTTCGATTCTCAAGAATTTATCCTCCTCAGAGGTCCTATTCAACAAGATCACCATGCACTAGTGTAATCTCTTGGTCAAGACAAACCAATCTGAGCCTTACACCTCAACCTTTTCGCGATGGTTGTTCATTTCCATCTAGGTCGTGAATGGCGTACTTATAGTTACAAGGGGATTGTTAATTTAATCTTCGTGATCGGGTATCACTAAATTAACTACAAATGTAACACGCATTTAATTATTGAACAATTATGCAAGAAATATATATAACATTGGTCATATTTAAAGCATCATTGATAAACAATTTATTTCAATAAATAAGTCCGAAATTAGGTTTTCGATTATACAAAGTAAAAAGCATACTTTTCAAAGATAATCCCCAACAATCTCCCACTTATACTTAAAGTCCGCTTTTAAGTATACTACAACACGCCTCGAGTAGTCCGTGACATCTAATGTCACCTACACGAACCTAATAATTTCTCCCACTTATACTCAAAGCAGAGACGACAACGGTCTTGACACCCATTCCACTCACATGTCTCTCGAATGTATTCAGAGGCAGACGCTTTGAATGGAGTCGCTAGTCGCCCTCGACGCTATCTTTGCCATATCTATATCTCATCTCTTAACGATTTTCAGATAAGATGTCTTTCCTTTAATGTGTTTGTTTGACTCGTGGACTCTTGGTTCTCTTGAATTTTAAATCGCCCCTAGCAAGAGATATTGCTAGATAAATTGTAACACCATCCAAGTCCACTAAGAAGATCTAGAGTCCAATCGGTTCTTTTCACCGCTTCACAAGCGACTACTTACCCGAGTCCCATGGTTGAGTCGGTGATGCATTTGCTTCACACTCGTCCATTTGATGACTACACTTCCCAAATGGAAACACACTAATCGAGGCAGATAATTTTCGGAATCTAAATCGATTAGAAACCGAGTCCATGTAAAGAAAGGGGATTGGAGTATCGATCGATAAATCAACATTTTATCCCGAGTTCTTTTCGGATACTTGTAATGTTTTTAATCGTCGTCCAATTCGCTTTCCCCGGGTTACTCGATATCTTGCTACCATACTGCAAGAAAAGCGTATATCCGGGTCTCGCACACAAAGATTGCATACATAAGGTTTCCTACAGCCGAAGCACAAGGAATGCCTTTCATGTTATCTATCTTCTTTTGCGTCTTAGGGGACATTTTCTTGGATAGATGGATTCCAAGTCTGAAAGGTACGAATTCTTTCTTGGAATCTTGCATGCTGAATTGTTTCAAAACCAGTGTCTATGTATGAAACTTGCGATAACCCGACCATCCTTTTCTTGTGATCTTGATCCCAAGGATGTGTCCGGTTTTCCCTAAGTCTTTCATATCAAACTGTTTTGAAAACCATGCCCTTACGTCTGATCACACCTTCACATCGTTCCCGATGATCACAATGTGATCTACGTACAGTACTAAGAATACCAATGCAGTTCCGACATGTTTTTATACACACAACTTTCAAACTCGTTTTGATCAAAAACCCATAAGACTTTATAACATGATCAAAACTTTGGTTCCAAGTTCTGGATGCCTGTTTGAGTCCGTAAATGGACCTCTTGAGCTTTACAAACTGGGTGTTCTTGGCCTGTTTCAATGAAAACTAGGGGTTGTTGCATATGGATCTCTTTATCAAGACTTCCGTTAAGGAAAGCTGTCTTGATATCCATTTGCCGATTCAAAGTCTAAAATGCGCAAAGAATCGATAAGAGAATACGGATGGACTTAAGCATGGCTATGGGAAAAAAGTTTCCTCATAATCGATCCCTTTTTTCGAAAGTATAACCTTTCGCCATTAGTCTTGCTTTAAAAGGTTTCAACCTTCCCGTCCGATCCTCTTTTCCTCTTATATACCCACTTATATCCAATGGGTTTGACCCCATTAAGTGGTTCGACTAGCTCCCACACTCTACTATGAAACATAGAACCCACTTCGGCTTTCATTTCTTTGCCTTGCCAAAAATTTCAAGATCCTTATCTTGGAGTGCCTCGTTATATGTCCATGGGTGCGATTCCCGGGAATCAAGTCCGAGGACTCTCCTATTCCCATGAATCTCTCAAAGGGTCGTCTAACAACCCTCCCACTATAACGAGGTCTTGCCAGAAAATGTATCGTTTGGTATATCATCTAAGACATCTAAGACCGAGGTTTGCCCTCTAAGCTCATTTAAGGTAATCTCACTTCTGGGTTTTATTTGGTTCTATAGTTTTCTTCCAAAATCTAAAGTGGCTGCGGATGTCCACCTTTTGATCTTTGGAACTATAGAACATTCACCCTTTTGTTCCCTCGGGGTATCCTATAAAACAGCCTTAATTCTGATCAAGGATCCAATTTACCGGTTTCCTTGTCCAACACGTAGGTCGGACACCCCCAAGTTCTCATGTGTCTTATACTAGACTTCATACCGTCCACAATCCTTTGGGGTTTCGGGGAACCGATTTGGATAGCACCAAGTTCGAGAATGTAAGTCATTTGTTTTTCCAAGGCATGACCCAGAAGCGACTCGGGAAGATCCGTATAACTCATCATTGATCTAACCATTTCCAAAAGAATTACATTGCTTCGCTCCGCAAACCCCCGTTTTGTTGAGGGGTTCCGGTGATGAGTGGGATACAATCCCTTCATCGGATAAGTAGTTCAAAAACTCATCGTTGATGTATTCGCCTCCACGATCAGATCGTAGAGACTTGATACGTTTTCCACATGATTCTCTGGTTGAGCCTTAAATTCTTAGAATTTCTCAAAGGTCTCAGATTCATGCTTCATAAGGAAAATGTACCTTGAGTAATCATCAATAAAATTACTCATGACCTCCTCTTTGCTTTGGTTGACATTGAACTACGACATCTATGTGAAGCGGTCTCTAACACTTCTTTAGCCCCATTCCCTTGGCTCCAAATGCCATCTTGGTCATATTACCCTCCAAACATGATTCGCAGGGTTGGAATCGATTCAACTTAGAGACGCCTCAAAGGTGAACCATCTTTTACCAACCTTTGGATCCTCTTTGGATTTATATGACCTAATTTATAGATGCTAAAAAGTGTCTCGTTCACGTCTGATGAACGTTTTCTTTTCTCGAAGCTTGATTGATGTGTTATAGGATATATTTCGTGAGTGGTGTGCACAGTTAATTTGCATAGAGATCATTCAACAACGTTCCATGACAGATAAATTTATCAAAATAAAATTGGTAACAACTTTATTAAAAAGTAACCAAAATATCCATCATAAAAGTTTAGAAACTGAAAATGAATTCTTTCTAAAAATCCGGAACGTAAAGAATATCTCAAAAAATTAAAGCACTGTCTTCAAAAGACAGGTGCACTTCTCCCACTGCTTCAGCTGCCACTCTCGTAGCATCGCCCAGTGTGATGATGACCTCACTCCCACTAAGTTGTCAGGTCCGTTTGAACCCCTGTAATGTGAAACAAACATGATTAGTGGATCCCGTATCCACCACCCATAAAATGGGAGGCATACGCCGCTAAACAAGTTTCAACAACTAGTGCGTGAGAATTACCTTTCTTTCCATCCCTTTTAGGTTTGGAACAGGCTGACCTCCAATGTCCTTTCTCACCCCAGTTGAAGCACTTCCCCTTAGCTGGCTTGTTCACTCCACCACCCTTCTTCACCTTATCTTTGCCATTGGCAACACTTGAGTTCACTTGCTTGTGGCTTTTGTTCCTTTTCTTATTCTTACCACCCCTTGGTCTAGAAGAAGAAGAAGGTCCGTTTGCCACCAAGGCTTGGCTTTTCTGCCCCAATATCGCCTCTGCCGAGACTAAAGCTTGCAACAGATCAGGCATCGAGAACTTCTGATTATTCATCTGGTAGTTCAACCTGAATTGTTCAAAGTTTTTCGGCAGAGAATGGAGCACGAAATTGATTTGGGTTTCGATATCGTATTCAGCGCCAAGTACCTCAAGTTTATTAAGGTGAGCCATCATCTGGAGAACGTGCTTCCTTACGGGCGTTCCCTCCACCATTTTCATAGAGAGCAAGTCTCTCATGGTGATCTGACGAGCCACACGGTTCTGATGTTGAAACATCGCTTTAAGACTAGTCATGATTTCCGCAGCGGTCTCAACGTTCTGGTGTTGGTGTTGCAACACATCTGACATAGAAGCCAAGATGATACACTTAGCCATTTCGTTAGACCGCTCCCAGTCAGCATACTCTTTCTTAACCGTTTTAGTGGACTCATCTGATGGTTTATTCGGTTTAGGTGTGGTCAGAACCCAGTTATGACTTTGTGCAGTGAGGACAATAGTGAGTTTTCGATTCCAATCAACAAAATTTTCTCCAGTGAGCAAATTGTCTTTCAGTATATTGAACAGTGGATTAAAAGGTTGTGACATGATGAACTGAAATAAACAATAATATGCATAAACACAAATATATCACAAGGTTTGATCACATGCCATCATATTTAAAATCTCAAAAAAAAATATGAGCATGCATCAGCCAACATCTCAAAACAGTTTAAATAAGCCACGTTGGGTGGGTCATTATTTAAACACATTCAAGCGGGTTACAAACAAGAACGATTTACAAACCCTTAATATCCAGTTAATAGTTTGGCTCCCACTTGACCAATATAAAATTGGCGGGGACTTAGGAGAAGTATATGCATATCAATTTTATACCTAAGTAATAACCATGATTAAATACAGGATTACTATTTCGCTTTGATCGAGCCTCGTTGGGAGGGTCATCGTCGCCACTAGTAATAACCCACAATCATCCATTTGGAATTCATTCATGTGAAACCTATCTTTTGACCGAAGTCCGTTGGGGAATTTCTCCAAAAGAATTCACAAATAAATAAATCATGGAGGTCAAAATTAATTCAATTTTATTATCCAGAATAAAATTGTCAATTAATTATTTAAAACATACTTAGTAATTTTGAAGTTGAGATTTTTCAATTTGGCAATCCTCATGCAAACACATTTAAACAAATTAAATAAAGCATAAGATAGCACAAATAAATCAAGCATAATGAAAAAATAAACATATTGGGCACAAATTATCCAATTGTCATGGTTTGATTTTTCTTGGCTTGATCTTGAAGAAACACATCTCGAATTTCTCCCACTCGTTCGTCTCGAAAAAAATACTTCGTTTGAACCGCCACGCAAAGCGGCTTCAGCCGATGATGCAAGCGATCCCGGCCGCTTAGATCCAACTTTAAGGACCTCAGACCGCTTTGGTAGACCACGCCGCCAAGACCTGGCGGAACCGCGCCCTAAGCAGCCAGAGTTCGCCGGCAGCCTTCTAAGCGGCGATCCTCGGCGGCGGCAGCGTCCATAAGATCCTGTACGTCCAAGGCCGCCTCTCGCCGCCCGCGACCTCGGCGGCAGCTTCCAGCGTCTCGCGTCCCAGGCTTGCCGTCGCGTCTTGCCGCGTGGCCGCCCGTCCACTTCGGCTTTGGCGCGCGATCGCTTTGTCTTGACCCCCTCGCCCAGACCGCTTCGGCCGCCCGGCCTACGCGCCCAAGCCGTGCGTGCCAGCCAACGCCACGCGCTGATTCGGATTTAAATCCTTTAATTCTTCATCTCTTCGTTTCGATCT
This sequence comes from Stenogyne calaminthoides, assembly GCA_037126765.1. Taxonomy (NCBI): domain Eukaryota; kingdom Viridiplantae; phylum Streptophyta; class Magnoliopsida; order Lamiales; family Lamiaceae; genus Stenogyne; species Stenogyne calaminthoides. The sequence continues at coordinate 35,584,694 of JBBCBC010000014.1, forward strand.
GGTTTCAATTTATTTACAAAAATAAATAAACCTAGATCTAAACTAGTCTATTACATTGATCAAATCAAACAAATCCTAGTCTACTTCGTGGATTTTCTCACGAGGCAAAACAAAACCGAACTAATCGAATTAAAAAACCACGGTTTATATGCATGCAAAATAAAATATTAAAATCCATGACAATTGGATACCGAAAAAACAGATCTAACAGATTCTACTATCCAATTTCAAATTTAATGTCCACGAATTAAATTACAATTTAAAAATTCAGAGCAAAAAAGGGTTGGCTCGATACCGATTGTTGGGGAATGAGTTACACAGATCTATTCGGGGTGAATATTTAAATACAAATTTAATTAATTAATTATTACTAGCATGAATTAATCCTATATTAATTCAAATAATAATTGCAACAACATATCATGCATATAAAAAGCCACGTAAAACCTACGACGCGGAATCTACGGGTTTACGTGAACGCATTCTCTCGGGATGGCAAGTGGCTTTGGTCGGATGGACTAACGAAAAGGACTTCCCAAGTATTCCTTAGCCCTTGCTTTCGACAATCCCGGTGGAAGGATACTCGCGAACAATTAACAAAAAAAAAAAAAATAAACTTTGTTGCACTAATGTATGTGGATTTGCTAATATTTCAAAGACATGGAATTGTACACGACTCACAATTGTCGTTTTTTCAAAAAAAATACAACTGTCGACGTTACAAAATATCAAATATTTTATCGACGCTGATATTTTTCCGAAAAACCAATTTTCGTGTGTTACTGGGAATGAAACATTCATCCCCTATTTATAGAGGAGAGGGGGACGAAAATTACATGTGAAATAAGGAGGAAAAAATCTTTTCTTGATCTCCAAGAAATCTTGAATATATCTCATATATTCTTTTCTCCATAATTAAAATATTCCACAAAATCCCACTCTCTTATTTGTTATGGAATATTTCGAAATATTAGGGATCAAGATTCCAAGATTTAGATCTTCTTGAATTTATGAGATATTCTTGTACTTCAAGAAATACATATCTTCCATAATATATTTTCAAGAAAATCAAGAAAATCTTTCTTGCCCACTATATTTCAAAATTTTTGAAATCTCTATTATGAATAACCAAGTGGGAGATTTCTTGAATTTAATGAGATAATCTTGTATTCCAAGAATACATATCTTCATTCCATAACAAAATTCAAAGAAAATCTTTCTCCCCTCTTATCCATAATTTTTGAAATAATAGGAAAAATTAAGCAACAATATTTATTTTATTTTAATCACCTTTTTCAGTTATTGGACTATATGTTGGGCTACTCAGAGGGCCTTTAGGAGAATTAAGATTGGACCTTCTAATGGATCTTGAATATCTAATATTGAGCCACAATATAATTCAAACCCATAAATATTAATTAATCCCACTACATAATTAATATTGCACTATCCATCTTAACCCATATTACGATCAATATGGCTCCGGTCATTATTTCCCGTGTTTAAGATTATCTAGCCCATTAATTAATTCAAGCCCCAAAAATAGCTTTCCGTTAATTAATATCTTTTGTCCTTGGTCAAGTAATGGTTCAACATTATTATCCATACCGGAAACAAATTCCACTTGCAAGATTTAGTATGATAAAGCTTATGAACCTCCCAACGGGGCAAATCAAGCAAGCGTACTTGCACACGATTCTTCAGATTAAATCTTAGCAATCACATGTGACCAATAATATTGCCCAAGATAAAAAGTATTGAATCTCTCTCTGATTCGCTACCCATGATAAGTCAAAGCAATAGTTACCAATCCCACGTGATCCTATTTAAGGGATGAAGGTTAAGAAACAACGAACCACTGAGGTCTAATTCTTCCTTGTTCGATTCTCAAGAATTTATCCTCCTCAGAGGTCCTATTCAGCGCATCGTCATCATGCACTAGTGTAATCTCTTGGTCAAGACAAACCAATCGAGCCTTACACCTCAACCTTTCGCGATGGTTGTTCATTTCCATCTAGGTCGTGAATGGCGTACTTATAGTTACAAGGATGTTAATTTAATCTTCGTGATCGGGTATCACTAAATTAACTACTGATGTAACACATACTTAATTATTGAACGATTATGCAAATAAATATATATAACATTGGTCATATTTAAAGCATCGGTGATAAACAATTTATTTCAGTAAATAAGTCTGGAAATTCAGTTTCGATTATACAAAGTAAAAAGCATACTTTTCAGTATAATCCCCAACAATATATTCAAGATTTCTTGGTGATCAAGAAAAGTCTTTTCCCACATTGATTTTTCATCAAAAATTTCGACCACCTCTCACCTAAAATAGGGGATGATTCTTTTATTCCCAAGTACAATTCCATGTGCTGGAAAAATTAGTAAATCCACAAAGGTGGTGCAACATAATTTATTTTCCTTTTGTTAAATCGTTCACAAGAATCCTTCCACTTGGGATAGTCGAACGAAATTTAAGGAATACTTGGGAAGTCCTTACGGTTAGTCTATTCACCATACGCGTTGCCATCCCAAGAGGAACGCGTTCACGTAAACTCGTAGAATTTCGCATGCGTGAGGTTTTCGTGAATTATTATATGCATGATATGTTGTTGGATTATTATTTGAATTAATATAGGATTAATTCATGCTAGTAATAATTAAAGAATTAATTTTGTATTTAAATATTCACCCCGAATAGATCTGTGCAACCTATTTCCCAACAATACATTGCTCGAGCGCCCTCACGTATTTGGATAGGGCTTCGACCCGAGCACACCGCTTACTACCTCGAAGGCCGGTCGAGCGCCTCACGCGCCCTGCATCCTGTTTCACTCAGGCTCCATAACCCAACAATCTCCCATATGGAGACTGAACCTGGAGACTGACACTGGAGCGGAAGTGCACGACCTCAACAAGGTCGAACGTCTTGTCCTCCCTGGACTCATTCCGAACGTCTTGTCCTCCTTGGACTCATTCCCAACTCGGACTCCAACAATCCCAACAATCTCCCACCTAGAGAGATCGACTCCAATCAGAATTCGTCTTCCCAATCTCTCTTGGAAATAAACCACGACTTCGAAAGCAATGTCCTCAACGTTCGACTTAGAATCCACACTTGATCCAAGCAACGCCCCACAACATCCTTCTCGAACTCAGATCATGCGGCCCACAAGACCGCAACTTGGACCTCACGCCCATTCGATCCAAGCAATGCCCTACAACGCTTTTTTGATTCGCACCGTAACCAAACAACGCCCCACAACATTCCTTGAATCATTCGCCACCGATTCAAGACGATCTCAAAGCACGTGTCTAACGCCCATCTTGATCTTGATCCAACCCGACATAACGATCTCAACCCCACGTGTCAACGCCCATCTTGATCTTGCATGAACTCGATATAACGATCTCGAGCACGTGTCTAACGCCCATCTTGATTCAGATCTAACCCGACATAATGATCTCGATCCACGTGTCGACGCCCATCTTGATCTTGCATCCAACCACCTACTCAAGCAACGCCCATACTCATTTAATCGCTTACGGAACCCGCTTGACCGGGCTTTGGTCGATTGTTTCTACTCGACCAACCAGCTTGCTTCGAGCGCCTTTGTGCGTTCTCGGACGTTCGATGGTTGTGCCCGACCAAGATACCCGAAGCGACAAATCCGAAATTCGTTCCATCAAGCTTCTCAACAGGTGATTTCCCTTCAGCCACCATAATTTCTCTCCACAGATCCCTTTAACCCGATGCTCTTGATACCAGTTGTTAGGAATTAAACAAGCAATTGTGGGAGAAAATAATGGAACAACGAATTAAGGAACAACAATTTGGTTACCCAGTTCGTTAGACTGACTACATCTGGGGGCACTACCAAGCCAGGAGAGATCTACTATATCGTATAAGATAGTGCAAGTAGTGCAAGATACAATGGGAGAGTCAGGGGGTTATTTATACAAAAAACCCGAATTGGGAAATTGGGTCAAAACCCTAGATTTGGTCCATCCTGGCCGAAACCCTATTTCCGCATCCAGGCCTCCGGAACCGCTCGACCTCAGCCCTTGGTCGAGCGGTTCTGCTCAATCGCATACATTGCTCGAGCGCCCTCATGGCGCTGGATAGGGGGGCGCTCGACCGAGCACACCTGCTCAACCTCGACCGCTGGTCGAGCGCCTCCTGCGCCCTGCATCCCGTTTCACTCTGGCTCCATAACCCAACAGGATCGATGCATCTTAATTTAATTTTAAGTATATATATATATATGTGACCCAATTCTTTTTTATGCTGTATTTTTGTCGGTTGAACTAAAATCAGATATTAAGTTGTTGTTGCTGCTTATTGTTATACACGTTCCAGTTACCATTTCGCCACCTGGCTAATACTTTAAAATATTTTTTTTCTTCGTTTAATCCAGAATTGAGATATTCATTGGGAAGGTTTATGTGGATCACATGTTTAAAAGTTGAGAAATTTGGTATGACTATGATACATATACCTCCATTCAAGATTCGGCCAAGCGTTGCGCGTTTTTCAATTTAATAGTCGCACTTTCCATTTTAAATGAATCAGTATAAATTTCGGAAGATGTTTGGCATAAATTGTCTGAAATTAGCATGGCGGAGTGGTATTTTACAGGTTGTGGGTTTGGATGACAACTTTGAGGGGATTTAAATCGATTGGACCTTTATTGAAATGGTCCCGTATATATCACATGTTTCAATTTAGTTCCGTATGTTTTCAATTTGTGCCAATTTAGTCTCAAAGAGCCGGAGACCGGTCAAACTAGCCAAAACGACGTCGTTTTTTGGGGCGTGTTTTGCACGCGCCCCTAATTTCGATCGGAAAATGCTGACTTGCATCGATTTGGACACGTGGCACGCCACATGTGTATTTTGCCAATTAAAAAAATGAAAAAAGAAAATAAAATTACACATCATTAAATAAAAATAAAATAAATCAATTTTAAATTAAATTAAATTCAGAATACAATATAAAATAAATAAAAAATCTAAATTAAATTAAAATAGGAAGCTTCCTGGAAACAATCCCACCCCCAAAATTAAAATTAGAATTATACTAACACTTCCCCCTAATTCAGATGCAAAAATAAGTAGCAAAAATCGGATTTCTTCCTGATTTCGCGTCGATTTTCTCAGAGAAATTAAGGCCTCCTCCTGCTCATTGATCTGATTGCTTTTCAGCTTGCGAATGAATTCTTCTTCCAGTAAATTAGGGTTCGAAAACTCGATTTCAGAGGACGAGGAAGAAGAATAATAACATAAAAATGGCAAGGGGAGTGATGGATCGATCGTCTGGAATCGGGCGATGGAGACCTCACTGGCGTCCGAGCCAACTCGGCCCGGCGGCATTACTTTAGAGACGGATTTTCAGCGGAGTGGAAATCAATCGGTTTTGGAATGTCGATTTGGTGGTGGCGACACCACCTCCGAATGGGCGGACCGAGGCGAGTTGGGGATGACGTGCAGAAATCAAGGGCGCGCCCGCTGGGGAGAGTGGGCTTGAAGGAGAGAGAAACGCAGGCGTGTCCGCCGTCGGGGAGAGTGGGCTTGAAGGAGAGAGAAACGCAGGCGGGGGTCCGAATGTGTGGCCCGATGATACAATTACCGGGTCCGCCATGATTGAGCCCGAAATTGGGCACATAAATTCAACTGGAATTGCAGGGGGTTTGTGAATTTCGATTTGAGCTTGGGGGTTAGGGTTCTTCAATTTGGGGCATGATGTGTATCGATTTTTTTTTGTTTTATTTTATTATATTCTGATATTTTAATATATATATTTATTTAATTTAGATTTGATTTATTTTTATTTGTAATAAATGATGTGTAATTTTATTTTTTGTTTTTCATTTTTTTTAATAGGTAAAATACACATGAGTCGTGCCACCTGTCCAAATCGATGCAAGTCAGCATTTTCGGCCAAAAATTAGGGGCGCGTGTAATACACGCCCCTAAAACGACGCCGTTTTAATGCAGTTTGATCGGTCTTCGACGTCTTGAAACTAAATTGCACAAATTGAAAACATACGGGACTAAATTGAAACATGAGATACATACGAGACCATTTCAATAAAGGTCCAAAGTTATAGGACCAAATCGATTTAAATCCCCAACTTTGAGGGAATGCACGTATACCCAATTTATGCAGGAGCAATGGGGGATTCCCCAGCATAACTCCGTGCATTATTTTGTCATTATGTAAACTAAAACACGATATCACAAGTTCTCATCGTGACGTAACACATACATATTACTTCATTCCTAAAATGTTTGTTCACTTTTCTTTTTTGAGACGTCTTACAGAAGTTTGCATCAAAAAAAAAAAGTTTTTTTACTAAATTTTACTCTCACAAAATTCACATATTAAATTATTATTTTTTGGACTCATACATATTTTTAATTCATTTACTTTATACATAAAATTTTCAGGGACGGAGAGTATGGCATAGGTTATTCGCACCGCCATTTTAAGTAAATACACCACATAGATTAATACACCTCCTATATGAATAGTACACTCTTGCTAAAATTCCTATAATACCCTACTACTACTTGTCTACCCTAATTCTCTCCCTCTCTCCCACCTTCTGCCTCCCTTCGGCCTTCACGCACGCACCCCCTTCTTCTTCTTTCTTCTTTCTCCCTTCCCACTTCTCCCCAAACCCCACCCGCCCCCCAAGCCAACCCCCAAACACCTGCATCGCTCAAACACCCCACTCCACTTTCCTTTTTCACTCACATCCCAACCACCACCTTTTTTCTTCATTTTCATTTTTTTTTTATCTCAGCTCCTTATGGTAGATCTAATCCCCACATTTTTTTCTACTTCTTCTCTAATTCCCCACCTCGATATCATTTTCGGACATGATGTAATCATCTAAACATATAGGTTTGTGTGTGTGTGTGTGTTTTTTTAATTGGTTGCTGTAAAGATTTTTTCTTGTAAATCTCGGATCTGATTTTACGAAAATAGTTATAATTTTTGAAAATAAATTTCAAAATTCTAATCTTTTTTCGGAAAAAAGTTCCGAAAATTTTGATTTTTTTCAAAAAAATTGTTCGAATTGATTTGGAAATGAATTTGAGACAAATTTTCGGTTTTTATTCCTCGAATTTTTTTATTTTTCTCGAAAAATAATTTCAAAATATTTGATTTTTTTTATTTTTCTTTTCCGAATAGATCTAAAATAAAGATCTCAACAATTTTTTTAATGAAATATTTGGTTTATTGTTTTCTAAGTTTTTCACGTCTTGCAATCTTATACTGTGATCATTCTTTTTCTTAGGGGTTGGTGTATTAACTAATTTCAATGAAAAGGAAAGAATAAAAGGGTAATTTTGATATTTTATATTTTTATTTTTTTTAAAAAACGTAGAAGGAGGTGTATTTCAAAAAAATGGGGGTGCTAGTAACCTGGGCCAAAGATAAAATTACATGATGTACATGAGGAAAAGAGGCCCAGCAAAAAAGTCCTTGCACGAATTGTCTTGATAATATGGGCCAGAGAAGAAATGTTTTTAAGGGCCAGAAATTATCCAGCCACTCCTCCCACTATCCCTGAAAAATTAATTAGCCCTTTAATTCAGTTAAACAGCACAAAATAATCAATATGGGCCGCTAATTAGAATTAGTGGAATTGCTTCTATTACTTTCCTTCAAATTTAAGACGACTATGATTATCTCTTATATGAGAAAGTCTTGTGTGAAATATTGCACACTAGTATTATGTGCAATACAACATATATAAGACAAAGATTTACCAAATTCGCGGGTCACAGCAGTCGGGCGGGTCGGGTCGGGCGGGGGTACGTGCGCGGGCATGAGTTGTGGGCTTCAATTTGAGCGGACGCATATATATTTATAGAAGGATATCTTTATCACATATGTGTTATAGCCTAGTGGTTCAGACTTGTTGTTAATGCATGTGGTTGCAGGTTCAATTCCTATTGAACACATAATTTTTTTTTATTTTTTATGTGTTACTACATGAAAAAAAATGTGATACTTATAGAAACAAAATGTGTTACTACGTGAAATAAAAATTACATTATCTTTTTTTAAAAAATACATTATGATATGGTAACACATTGTTGTTCATATGGTAACACATAAATATTCATTTAATATCACAACGACATGTGTACAGTGTTATATATTATTAAAAAAACATGTGTTACTACATGAACAAAAAGTGTTACCCTATGAAGAAAAACGTGTTACCACATGAACAAAACCAGTACAAGCGCGAAAAGAAAACTTGAGTCAAAAATTACAGATTTAAAGAACAACTTGATGTGTTACTACATGAACAAAAGAGTGTTACCATATGAACAAAATAGTGTAACTACTTGAACAAAAACTAGTACTAGCGCGAACAAAAAATCTTCAGTTCACAATTACAGATTTAAGAGTCCACAATTATGGATTTAAAGAATATCGTGAGAAGAGTGCATAAAGATCTAAAAGACTGCGTTAAAAAATTAAGAGGAAGATGAACAAATGGATCTGTAAATTTGAGATGATGAAAAAACTGTATAAAGGGAGAAAAATATGGAAGAATTTAAATAAGGAAGAGAAAGAAAGAAAAAGAACAAGAAAACTGAAGGAAAAATCTAGAACCACGTCGCCGCAAAATCCGTTACATTGCAAGGAAGAAGAGCCACTGCAAAATCAGCTAAATCGCAAGGAAGAAAAAAAAGAAGAAGAAAAGTTTGGAAGCGGGTCCAAAATGGACTGGAATGACCCGCAAGAAATAAAAAAAAACCCTAATTTGGGTCTAATTGCACATTCACTTGTATGCAATATTGCATACAAATTTTTGTGATCTTATATGGATAGGTCATGTATACATCAATTACATCATGCACTTCATAGTATATTTTAGAACTATACGATTTATTGCATTAAAACATACAATTTGTTTACACTAAAAATTTAGTATAAACAAATGATATGTTTCAATACAATAAATTGTATATTTTTAAAATATACTAACGTCCTTTAGTTTGGAAAGATGTAAAAAAAACCAAAAAAACCAACTCAAAGAACAGAGCAATATACCAATCATCCATGATCCATGTTACGTTACATGAATATTACTGAATCAAATGAAAAATAGACAATACGAATCTAATGAACAGCTATTAATTAACTTATAAAGTTATATAATTAGAAAGTAACAAAATTAGTTGGGTGCCAAAAACCCCACCCACCAACCCCCTCCCAACTTGAGAGAAATCTGCTTTTCATTCTACACACGTATAAAATTGTTGTTTGTAAATTACCAAAAAGAATATTGTAACATATATGGGATCCGCAATTAATGCTTATTTTGCATGCAAAATTAGGATAAATTATACTATTTTTCATGGACCAAAATTTGGTAATCTCCTCCCGCCGTATGAATGAGATTATCTATTTCATAATTGATGTTCTATTTTATATTTCATAATATGAATAAATGACACGTGGAATAATAAAAAAATATATAACGGACCATCATATCCTGGGTTCATATGTTAAAAATCTAGAAGGGTGAAACACTAATGAAATACGAAAAATAGAATAGGGAATTGAACCGCCCAATATATTAACCTTTTTGTATCAAAAAAAAAAAATTTTTGAGAAAAAAAATCCTTTGGTCACAAAATAAAGGAGTTGTATTTTAGAGGGGTTATTGGAGTCCCCACCCCAACATAATTGATGTTAAAAAGTGGTAGGGAGAGCGTAGTCCGTGAACCCCATGTGGACCCTACCTTAGCTCAAATCATATCATATTAATCTCCAAATCTTTGTTATCTCTCATTTTCTTTCCGAACTGCCATTCCCAATTTCACGTGCATCCCTAATTTGTGCCAGCTTTTGATGCACTTCTATCTTAATTTATATGTACACAAACGGATATTATTTTAATAAAGGAAATTCCTGCAAATCGCTCATATTAGTAAAATTATATGCTAAATTGGGCTTGCAAAGTATATATGCAAAACCTGATAAAGGTAGTAGACAAGTAAGTCATTAATAAGATAACATGATGGTAATTAAGGGCATGTTTATATGATGTATCTCTATATTAATCGTGAGGGACAATTCAGATATATCACACGGATTTCTAATTCCGTTTTGTGTTTCGTATTATTTTTCACTGTTTTTATATATGATAATGCAGTAAATAAATAACATCGCAAATTATATGTATGAGATGTCTCCAATGCAATTCAAGATCATTATTATTTAATGTAGCCGATTGAAACAAAACTTATTTAAGTTTCACGAGTGCAATTATCACTGTCATTAGGCAGTTAATTTTAAGATTTATCATTATTAATTAGGAGTAGTAACGCCATGCACACCAAACATTGGACCATTGGGGACCTATGCATTCTATCAATGAACACAACACTCAACCATTTCAGCATATCATTGATCCTAAATTATTAATTTAGTTTCAAGTATGGTCAGTTACTCAACTAAATTAATCTTTTTTTTTTTATTAGAAAAGATAGATATATTAGTATAGAATCCATAAATACATGAGCTATTACAAAGTCTCACACCAAAATCTCAACTCCTAGCCATACCAGTTCAAAGCATTTACAATCCACATCAATGTACAAGATTTAGCACCTACTCTGAAAATGAACAACTTCTAATACTAGGTACCTTAACAGGTAACCAAGACCACATCCTAGCTTTTAATTCACCCAAATTTGGGCCCCAAAATTACATTGGAAAAACAGATGTTTGATGTCTTCCTCCGCCCCTCCACAAAACTTACAAGAGATGTCGCTATTATCTACAGTCACATTCCTTATCTTCAAACTGACTTTTGTAGGGACTCTTTGTCGAAGAATCTTCCACATGATCGCTTGTACACGTCTCGGAGCATGGCTTTTCCACAAAATTTTGAATGCCTTTTGTTGACCTCTATACAGGACTCCTTGTGAATCAGGGCTGTTCTCCATAAAGCATTCATAGGCTTTGTTGGTGCAAATCCGAATTCCCAAACCCCCTTTCCCCTTTTCTTTACAAATATCGGACCAACTCACCCATGGAATTTTTCCCCTGTTCTCACAGCCCCACAAAGGAAATTACGTTGAAGCTTGGTTAACTAACTCACTGATAACTTTTTTAGGAATTCTGTAGAAGAAAAGACAATAGATCGAACCGGTTGAATGTTTCAAGAAAATTAATTATATGTTTAAATTACACAGTGCATTGCATACAAAATGGAGAATGCTTGGTTTACCCACTGGATTGTCCACCCACCCAATAAAAATAATTTAAAATTAATTAAAAAGAAAAGACACATTAAATACAGTATTATTGTTCCCTAATCTCATTTATTATTTTGAACTAATTCTTCTTGTAATTGAGGTTTATCGCTTGAGGGTGGTGGGAACTGCGAAAGGGTAAATCAATTTGGACCGGTGGCTTGGTAGGAGTAATTCATGAAAGATATTAATTTTATTTTAAAATATTTTTAATTCTCTTTAATTTTTTTTTTGTTAGCTTTTTTTTTTGTTGAAAAATATTTCATCAGCCTTTATCTTACGAAAGTAATAACAAAATATTGTTTGTCCTTTATAAAAGCTAAGTTATTTTTAAATTTATTGAGTTTGTTTATTTTAAGATTTTTTAACTAATATATTTTTAATTCTATTTAATAAGCTTCCTAAATTTCAGATTGTATATAATTTATTGATTGACTTTAAAATCAGATTTTCATACAATTTTATAATTTTAAGAGTTATTTATATTTTATAATTTGATAATCAAATTCAAATATAAAACTTAAATAGCCATAATAATTTTTAAAAAAATAATTTTGATTGATACAATAGTGTTTATTGTTTACTATTTAGTATTGATAGTTTGAATAATAACTAGGTGCATTTTAAATTTCACCCTACCACCTGACTCTCATTCGTTTGAGAGAGGCTGGTGTTCGATTCCCTTCGATTCCATCTGGGAACGAATTTGGAGTTATGGGAGTTATAAGGTGGATTGACGATTTCTTGAAGTATTGTGGTGTTTGGTGTACTAACTACTAACAACTAACATCTAACTTTGCCTGATAGAAAAAAAATTGATAGTTTGAATAATGAATCAAGATTCACGAGAGAGTGAAGTGAGTCAACTCTGATTCTTTTTTCTTTTTTAATATATTTAATTTCAATCTAAATAAATTTTAGATGAACATATTAGAATGTTATGATATGATTTTTCTCATGTATGCTATCGTCTTATGAAAGTTTTTGTCTAAAATAGTGACACTATCAATTCTTTTTTTACCACATATTTTAATATAATATAAATAAAACTTAGATAAACATAGTAATTTGAATTTTTTTAATTTAGAATGGTACGATGGGGTTTGTGGTTTACAACTTAAGGTTCGATGGTCCGAGTACATAATTGAGACTCACAAGATAATGACAATACTAATTTTTTTATCTAGTTATAATATAAATAAAATTTGGATAATCATATTAATTTTAAAAAAAATTAATTTAGAGTGGTAGGATAAAGTTTGTAGTTTACAATTTAGGATTCGATGGTTGGTTCAGTGAATCAAAATTCATAAGATACTGACACTACTAATTCTTTTCTATATTTGTATAAGTCATTATAAAATGAAACTTAGATAAACGTAGTAATTTATAGAATTTTAATTTAATTTAGATATGACAAGGTTCGTGATTTACGTTTCAAGATTAATCTTTGGGTAAACTAGTGAACTGAGACCCACAAGATAGTGACATCACATTGTTTTTGTTGCATTGTCTCTATCTATAATATAAATAAAACTAAAACTAAGTAGTTTTTAAAAAATAATTGAATAAATTTTTAACTTAAAGTGGTGTAATAAGATTTTGTTTACAATTTCAGGTTGGATGGTGCGACTAGTTAACTAGGACTCCACCCTACTACTTTGTTTTCAAATCTAATTATTATCAGGACTAGTTTGGTATGAGTTATTAGTGAATGATAGATGCATTAACACCCCTAATATTATATTTGGTAGGCTATATGTATAAACACATAGGCCCTTTAAAAAAAGAAGGCCCTATTTCCAATCCACTAATTTCATATTATAGTGGATCCCTACTATTGAGGTGATATTCATAAAACATAAGTAATTAATTTTTTTTTTCCAAATTTAACCTTGAGAATTGTAACTTTTCCATCGAGAAATCTTCAAATCTTATTCACCATCTAAATTACGGTAGAAAATCAATCAAAGTCACCTCTTCTCCATTTTCTTATCAGAGTTCTCTTCCCCATTTAACGACGAAAAAACTACATTAGCGACGGAAAAAAAGTTGAATCGGGTTTAACGGTTTTTAACGATGGATTTAATAAAAAAAAAAATTAATTATTAAAAAAAATGTTTTATATATATATTTGGATTTTTTAATTAAGTATTGCCGAAGTTTTTTATTTTCAAATTTAATGATTATATGATAAAATATTTTTTGGTTTCTAATTCTAAAATAAAACATTGAGTGAGTCTCATGAAGGGTGCCTTTTATACACTCATAGTGTATTTTTAAGCGTCAACTATTAACTATTCCAAAAAAATATATAGCGACGGTTTTATTAAAAAAAAAATTAATTATTAAAAAAAATTATTAAAAAAAAAATGTTTTATATATATATTTGGATTTTTTAATTAAGTATTGCCGAAGTTTTTTATTTTCAAATTTAATGATTATATGATAAAATATTTTTTGGTTTCTAATTCTAAAATAAAACATTGAGTGGGTCTCATGTGCACCCGGGTGCATTATACACTCATAGTGTATTTTAGAAGCGTTCAACTATACAAAATAAAAACGTGTAACTATTCCAAACAGAATCATGCAACTATGTTCTCATATTAACAGTTGCATTTTTTTCGTAAATAAGTCGACTTTTTCAAAGATAATAAGTTGCATGCTTCTAAAATGCACTATGAGTGTATGGTAAACTCGGGTGCATGCAAGACCTAGCCTAAAACATTAGATCAATTCAAAGTAATTCTCCAAAATGTCGGATTATGTACATATTAAAATTAATATGTACACATGGTTTTTTCTATATCAATGTGAAAGAAATCAAGATTTTTTATTTTTTATTTTTTTGAGAAAGTAAAAGAATATAAATTTTATATGAATAAGACACTATGTGTGAGAATTGAGAAATAAAAGAATTGTGCATCCTAGGCGGTCGTAATAATTAATGTGAAAAAAACTTGGGATGAGTGAAAAAAAGTTGTCACAGAGTTTAAAAATTATTTATTTTGTTTATTTATTTATTTTTTGGCTAAAAGAGTATATTTTTTGCACTATTATATAATAACAAAAATTCATATGAGACGTCAAATTCATAAGATGAGGTACAACTTAGCACATATCACACCCATCCCTTTCAAAGTATTAAAGCACCAATACATGTTCTGTCTCATCATGAGACCGTCTCATGCAAGTGTGTCTAATTTATGACAAAAACTCATATGAGACGGTCTTATGTATGAAACGGGTACAACTTAACACAAATCACACTCACTTCTTTCAAAATATTAAAGTGTCAATGTTTAACTTATATTCTATCTCATCGTGAAACTGTCTCATGTAAGTGTCTCTCTTTATTTATATGGTGATACAAAGATTAACATATATATACACGATGATATGGACTTAAAAAAGTAATAGTATGAGCTGATTAAAATTGAGGTACTGTTTTAAAATATAGTGATACGGGCTTAAAGATAATAGTATGAGATTAATTAATTGATGGTATAAATTTATTTATATGATGACCTAATAATTTTGAGGATATAATTGAAAAAGATAAAAATTTATATGAGATGGTCATATTCGAACTACAATTTATCACAAATCACACTCACCCTTCCAAAGTGTTAAAGCGTCAATGCCAAAATTATGTTACATCTCACCGTGAGACCGTCTCAAGCAAGTGTGTCTAATTGAAAAAAAAAAATATTTATCTTGCTAAAACAATAAAACTGAACACTTTGAAAATAAAATATTTTGAGTTTAGCACTCAATCATTAGGTAGAAGTTAGACATTTTAAAGCATATATATCATGCTTGAGTTAGCCCACATAACATCACATGCCATTTAGAAGTTAATTAAAAAATATAGTGAAGTGGTTACACCAATAGACAGGGTATCAAAACAAATCTCCATCGAATCAATTCAATGTCCTGATGTCAATAAATAAAACATAATTAAAGTAATTAAAATTAATTATGATATTCTTAATATGGAAGAATAGAAATTAAGAGTCTTGATTGTTTACTATAATTACAGTTGCACTTACAAATTTATAATATTTATGGTCTGCTTAGTATGACTCGGAATTGGTAATGATAATGAGTATCATTAAGGGGGTCAATCATTATGGATTATTGTTTGTATCGTTATTACTTGGTTAAAAAATTACCAATGAATATCATGTGAGGAAGATTAAGTGAGTGATGAAAGTAGGATAATTAATTACTCAAATTATACCGTTATTTCATCAATAAAATCGTTACTAGCTACACGTTCGCGTAGTATAATGTAATGAAGTACATATTAGTTGTAATCAAGTTCAAAAGGTTAAAAGCAAAAAAAGAATAAAACCAGCCTCTATAGTCTATTGTGAGGTAGGTAAACATGATGACGAAATGCCACGATTTTATACCTTTCTGCTTATTTATATCTCCGAAATTGAGCCACGTACACAATAATAATTTTTTTTATAAGAAAATTTTCATTGAGAATGAAAGAATGGGTATAAGATATACCATGTAAACAGGACATTAAGAATTGCACCAAAATATCAGTTAATAATCGAGAACTAAATTATGATTTGTTCGCCAATCATTAAAAGACCAGTTACTTAAAATGAGATTTTTAGCCGCATATCAACTCCACAACCTACCTTTAATTTCTTCCAAAATCTTCTCCCATTCGAATTTCTTTTGATTGAAGATTAGATTATTCATTTCTTTACAAATGACCCAGACAACACCAATCCACAAACTAATGGCAAGAGTCTTACCTTTCTTCCCACCAATTAGTTCCGAGTGTGAGGAGAAATGCTTGACAATTTGATTTTGAGGCACCGTTGATATCCCGAACCAATTATAACAAGTGTACCATATTTTGGACGAAACTTCACATCTTATAAATAAATGAGCAGCTGTCTCCGGTTTGGTGTTGCAGAGGGGCACCTCACATCATTGTTTTGTGGAAGGATGTTCCTGGACAAGAGATTAGATTTGTTTGGGAATCTATCTTGAAGCAATCTCCAAGCCATCGCCGAAGCTTTGATGGGTGAAATTTTAACCCAAACCGAGTTGATCATGCATCCACAAGGTCGGGCATTTTGCGGAACAGTGTTGAGGCTGCAAAAAAGATCATACGCCTTCTTAGTCTTGAAGATCCCGTCCTTCGATAAACTCCATTTTCATGAGTCTGCACAATTCTCCTTGATTTGAAACTTGTTAAGGAAGCATTCAAACTCAGTAAAGCCCTATGCCAATTCATGACCCACTTCCAAGACCCATTAACCCATTCCCCCATTTCACCCACTACCGCCTCCCTCGATGCACTGAAATGAAAAAGCCTAGGGAACCTACTCTTAAGAGACATCGAACCAACCCATAAACTTTCCCAAAACTTCGTATTATTTCCATTGCCTAGACAATCTCTAAAGACCCCCACATCCACTTACCCCCCCCCCCATCACATTCTCAAGTATTTTATTCCACCAATATGACCCTCTATCTAGATTCCCCGAATACACTATCCCCGAATCTCCTATCTCTAATTTACCATACAACGATTTTAACACCCTCACCCACAAGCTATCCCTCTCCACTAGATATCTCCACATCCACTTCCCTTAATAATACATGATTAAACAACCCCAAGTGCCTCACCCCAAGGCCCCCCAATTCTTTAGATTTGCAGATATTGTTCCAACTCACCCAACACGTTTTAAAACTGTTTTCACTCCCCCCCCCCAGGAATTTACGTTGAAGAGAAGATAGAACACTCAGGATTTTCTTTGGTATTTTGTGAAAGAAAAACTGGTAGATTGGCAACGAAGATAATATGGCTTTCAGAAGGGTGATTCTGTTGGAATTTAGAGGCACGTAAACACGTAATACATGTGCAGCGGAAATTAAAGTTCACCAACAACGAACACGTAATTGCATAATAGAATACATATAAACATAGAGAGAAATCTTACAGTAAATCGTACACATATTTCTCTACTATGGTATCCACGTAGTCCCCATTCACGGACTTGCACATATTTGTCAGCGTTGAATCTGAGACGGAATTTGCTAGGAAAATTCATATTCTAGATTTTATGGAGAAATATGAATTAACGTTGTTTGTGAATTCCCAAGATCTCATATATATAGGAGAGACCCAACTTAAATCTTAAGCTAACCTGATTAGGAAATAAAATCCCTAATCTCATATAAAATCTCCACGAATTTAATTCAAATGTATATCAAATCTCTACGGATTTGATTCCATATATATTAAATCCTATAATAATATTTCATATATTATTATTGGAAATCCTATTTAATTAAATCCAATTTAATTAAACATTAATAATAATTAATTCCAAATTAATCTGTTATTAATTAATTCTCCATAAATTAAATATTAAATCTAATTTAACATTTAATCAACCAACTATATTTCGTAAAAGGAAACTACTTGTTGTGTGACCCATAGGCCCTCATATATCGAGCGATTAGTCAAACTAACGGTCTTAATTGAACCCTAGACAATAAATCAGACATTCTCAATATATGAGGTACGTTGCGAGAAACGTGCAACTACCTGTAAATGAAACATGGGCTATTACGATTTCCTCCTTTCATTCGCGAATACTCGATTAAATCTTGAACATGATGAAGTGTCTATTCAAATAACTTAATCATGTTATCTCCAATCATTAATTGATCATGTATGTCACACTTAGCCACAAAGTCTAAGTTGACGTGCATCGGCCGATGACTTTGTTCCAATTATGATGAGAAGATGAGTATTCTCTCTAAATCCACTTTGAGGAATGAATCATATTCTTGGCTCAACTACCACACACATGTACTTCGTGATGAGCTCAATTCAAGCCATATCTACCCATGGTTAGGGTGCAAGCGTCGGTCATGGTCAAAGTTCATCATCCCACACATGTCATGCTTATTGACCTCAAGTCAAAGGAATATCGCATTGCTCCCACTAACCGAGACACCTGTAGACACATATAGTGGAAATACATCAAACGGTTTTTCGGATGGGTATACCAATACCCTCCAAGGTATTTGTGCATCCATCATGAGATACCTAGTATCTCGTAGTAAGTGAGATCTTACTACACTCTCTAAGAGTATGATGCAGATCGCACACCAATCTCCATTGCATCATCAATATCTCATTCTTGATGATCCTTGATTGAGACTATTTGAGAATCATGCTTAAGTCATCTGAGTTCTCACAACCTCAATGACAACAATGACTCATGGGAACATTTGCATGAATAAATGCAAACAATCAAACATAATATTCAAACAAGTGTATTGTCATACATTAATATTAGTGAACTATAATATTAAATCAAACTGAATATCATCGAGTATTATGTCCTTACAAAAGATTGTCTCTAGGACACTAACACTAACAGATTCTGCCCCCGAAAGAGGTTTTTCGGTCCTCCCACGACTTTAATTTTTTTTGGAATTTTTGGATTAAATGATTCCACTCTGCTGTTCTACTCATCGTGGCTCCCAAACAAGCCCCAAATAGGAGAAAGGAATTTCGCCCACTGAACAATTGAGGATTTCAGCCATGTTTCTCAGCCTGGAATTTTCAACGTTTAAGCCCATCAAACTACTTTTATTGTAGTTTATTCTCAATCCCGGCAAGAGTTCGAAATTGTGTAGGATTCTTCTCATAACCAGTGCATTTTGACAGCTCCCTGCTCCAATAAAAATCGTATCGTCTGCATACTGAAGATGTGATACACGAACTTTATCTTTGCCACAAAAATATTTGTTTTTTTTGTTCACATAAAATAAAATTAATATTATTAAAATTACACCAAAATATCAAATCTTAGCTTCACGGGAAGCATTTCTAGAAATTATCATTGAAATTATGAATATACTTTCCTCTCTCTTTTTTATTTTAACATTAATATTCTCTCCTCCATCTCCTTCATTGAAATAATATTATTTTTTACTAAGAACACTTCAACCATCATCATATTGTGTCATATGTCATTATCTTTTTTCACACTAAAATAAATTTTGTTTCCTTTTATAGCACGTGTCAATATTTTATATTTCAAGTCCCATAAAAAAAACAATTTACTCTCTTTTAATATTAATAAACAACTCATCTCATATATTAAAATTCGTATAAATAGATAATATTAAAATAAAAAGGAGGACAAGAGTAAGTATTACGGGATCATTTCTTCATAATGGCACTCATCACATGGAAGTATGGAACAATAAAGGTCTAATAAATAATTAAAAAGAAAACGTACAGAAATTAGTAGGAAAATGAGTATGAAAGATGAAACTACATTAAACTTAATTAAATCCATTAATATCTAACACAAGAATTTGTCTTCTTCAAATATTTTGTCCAAATAGTACTATCTTATATATATATATATATATATACACACTACCAGAAGCCTGTTATCAACATTTTGTAAATACTCATGAGTGCTGAAAGTGAGTACTAATCATAATTTCATAATTACTGACTTACCCTAGCCACCATGGGCTATTTGCAACCATTAATCATAAAAATTACTTGTAGAGTTCAAAAGGTGTGAAAGGGACGCTTTAAACAAAATCGTATTCATCCCCACCTTTCAGTTTGCAAACATCCCCTTTATAAATCCCTAAAAGTGCACCATCAAGATGAATATATTGGACTAATATAATTATGCATGATATGTAGATGTAATTCCAAATCAAATGGAATAATATTGATAAAGCATGTATTAATCGATATACGATGCGCAAGTGTTCCCTTGCTCCGAGCTAACCACCATTTAGGTAATGTAATTGGCTTTATGCATAGCCTATATATCGAGTTCGATCAAATACGCAATTATTGGTTCCATGAGAAAGAGAAAAAAAGTTGGATTAATCATGTGTTAGTTACAGGAGAAATCAATTAATTATAATTAACGTACTTTTGTACTATAGTATCTGCAAAAGAAATTAATGGGAAATTATTATCATACCCTTTTTAAATATATTCACACTTCCTGTGTATACTTGTGTTACATTGGATACATATTGTAGTATGTACAACATGGTGTTGCACAGGGCACTGTTGTGGGAATGGAAGGCCTTGAGTCTGTCAATGGAAAAGGAGGCGATGGGGGCGATGAAGTAGGGTTTTTCGGACAAAGGAGAGAGAAGACTAAGGATATTAGTTCGTGTCTGAATGAGAAGAGAAGGGGGCGCGTGAGACTACAGCTGATACAATTCAGATTGGGCCATTTGCTGAGAATGGGCCGAACAATTAAATCCTGAAGTCGGGCCGTTTATATCTGATGCCCAACACTTTAAATATCTTATTTAGCAGTCTGTTATTTAATTATTTGTTTCAGTGTTTACCCTAGAACTATGGGCCCTACGTTTGTTACAAATTGGCATGTTGCCAGAGAAATGAGTATCAGAAAATTAGCACCATTCTCTCTCCTCTAACTTCCTCTCTCCCTATCTAATTCTCTCACTCCCAATTTATTCAAATCTTCATCTTGTTCTACACGGTAATTTACATTTCAGCAACATTATTCCCAGAAAATCCAAAAAAACACATTACAAAAATACCAGAAAAATATAAAAACACTACATTTGGTAATCAGAGCGATTGATTCTGGTTATGGCTGAGGGAACCCGTATCAAAGATCTGCAAGAGGCACAGAAAAAATTGGAAACATAGTTCAAACTGAAAACCTAAAAAGAGAAGCAGCTGAGGGCAAATTATCAGATGGTATGACAGTAATGACAACCAAAATGGAGGAAAAGCTTGACAACTTTGCTAAAATTTTAGCAATGTTGCAATTGCAAGTGAGTAACATGGATAAAGAAAAGGGTCAGGCATCTGGGAGCTCTATTTTGGGGAGTCCTGGCTAGGGGTCTGCTGGTCCAACTCCTTTACACCAATATCAGGACACTTCAAGGCAGAAATTCCTTACTGATGGTACTAATTTCCATAACCCTGTTCCCAAAATTGAATTTCCTAAGTTTGATGGGTCTAAACCTAGGTCATGGATCCTTAAATGCAATGGGTATTTTAAGCTTATGCCTAATATGAAATGATCAGCAGAAAATTACTCTTGCATCCATTCATTTTGAGGGAAAGACTGCCTTATGGGTTCAAAATTTTAACTAAAGGAATATAGAACTCACTTGGGAGCAGTTTATTGATATCTTGTCTACTAGGTTTGAGGAAATCAGGGATTCTTCTGTGATTAATGAATTCAACAAGCTCAAACAGACTAGTAACTATGAGGAGTATGTGGATAAGTTTGAGGAGTTAAAAGCATGCATGTTGTTGGTCACTGGGGATGTTTTTTCTGAAGCCTATTTTGTGGCTAGTTTTATTGGAGGACTCAATGATGAGTTGCAATCAACAGTTTCAATGTTTGAACTTACCAATCTACAACATGCTATCAAGTTGGGAAGGAAACAAGATTAGGCAACAACTACACTAACTAAGAAACTCAGGCCTTTTTCAAAGGTCTCTAACCCTAACCCTAACCCTAACTACAATTCTAACTCATCAACTTGGAAGAAAGTGGATTCTAATGGTGGAAACTTTTCCAAGCCATCCAATTCAGGTCCCACCTCCTCTGAAATGGCTGCTAGAAGAGAAAAGGGGCTATGTTATAACTGTGATGAACCATTTGTGCATGGCCATAAGTGTAAACAGAAGATCACATACATGATCATGGCAGAAGAAGAGGGAACCACCCTATGTTCTGAGAAGTTTGACTCAGAAGTGGAGGATGGGACTGTTTTTGGTTCTGAAGTTATGGAGGAGATTCAAATGACTCTTAACTCTCTTTTTGGAGAGGATGGGGTCACCACAATGAGGCTATTTGGAGAATAAAACAACCAAAAGTTTTATATTCTCATTGATTCTGGTAGTACCCTCAGCTTTGTACAAGCTGCTACTGCAAAAAGGCTGGACTGTCCTATTGTTCCATCTAGACCTATCTTGGTGAAGGTGGCTAATGGGCAGAGACTAGTAAGCTCACAACAGGTCAGTCCATTTACATGGGACATGCAGGGCCACCAATTCAACTATCCTCTAAGGTTGTTAGAGAATGAAGGTCGTGATCTCATCCTAGGAGGGGATTGGCTTAAGTCTTGTACTCCAATTGAGCTGGACTATACTAACATGACATTCACAGTCAACTTATTGGGGCAAAGAGTTAAACTACAGGCACTCACCTCATCAGCTAAGTACCAGTTGCTATCTGATGTAGAACTATACCAAATGATACATGTGGGAAAAGCTAAGGATGTGGAGGAAATCTATCTGGTTACTTCTACACCAGAGAAACAGTTGGAAGGGAATTCAACATTACAACAACTACTACATTCTTACAGGGATGTGTTTGAGGAACCAATTGAACTTCCCCCAGAAAGGGGAGTTGAACATCAGATCATTCTCAAACCTGGAAGTGTGCCTAAACAACAGTTCCCCTACAGAACTTCACACACACACAAAAGGGAAATAGAGAAGATAGTGAAAGATTTGCTAACATCAGGAGTCATACAGAACAATAAAAGCCCCTTTGCTTCTCCAGTTATACTAGTGAAGAAGAAAGATGGCTCTTGGAGGATGTGTGTTGATTACAGGTACCTCAATGACTTGACCATCAAACATAATTATCCTATTCCCATTATAGATGAGCTACTAGATGAATTGCAAGGTTCTAAGGTGTTTTCAAAGATTGATCTAAGGTCTGGTTATTTCCAGATCCTTATGAACAAGGAGCATAGGTATCTTACAGCTTTTAGGACTCATAATGGCCATTATGAGTTCTTTGTGACGCCTTTTGGGCTATGTAATGCCCCAACAACATTCCAATCCTTGATGAATCAAGTGTTTGGAGATTATCTAAGGAAATTTGTTATAGTTTTCTTTGATGACATACTCATTTACAGTGCTAACATGGATAAGCATGTGCATCAGTTGGAAATTGTTCTACAACTCCTAAGAAAGAACAAATTGTATGCTAAGTTGAGCAAGTGCCAGTTTGGACAGAACAGAGTGGAGTACCTAGGCCACATTATATCAGACTTGGGAGTTGCTACAGATCCTGAAAAGATAGAGTGCATGTTGAAGTGGCCAAAACCCAAAACTGTGAAACAATTGAGAGGGTTTTTAGGTTTAACAGGTTATTACAGGAAATTTGTTAAAGGTTATGGACAGATCAACAAACCCTTAACAACTTTACTGAAAAAAGACAGCTTCAAATGGGGTCTGGAAGCTGAGGAGGCCTTTCACAAACTCAAGGAAGCCATGGTCACTGTGCCAGTCTTGGCACTACCTGACTTTTCAAAAAGATTTGTTGTAGAAACAGATGCTAGTGGGAAGGGAACAGGAGTTGTTCTAATGCAGGAAGGGAAGCCCTTGGCCTACATGAGTAAGGCCCTATGCCCTAAGAACCAAGCTCTTTCCATTTATGAAAGAGAGTTCTTGGCTATTTTGATGGCAGTGCAGAAATGGAAACACTATTTGCAGGGGCAAATGTTTACCATAAAGACTGATCAGAAGTCTTTGAAACATTTACTAGATCAAAAGGTGGTAACACATATGCAGCAAAAATGGATTACCAAGCTTTTAGGGTTGGACTATGACATTCAATACAAGAGGGGTACTGAGAATAATGTTGCTGATGCATTATCCAGAAGAGAGTTTGAAGAGAGAAGTTGTGCTGCTATCTCCACAATTACTCCTAAGTGGATTGACCAGGTCATTCTCACTTATGACAATGATGTGTTTGTGCAAAACATCATCAAGGCCAAGGAACATGATTCAACACTTCACCCACTCTTTCAGGTCACTAGAGGTGTTCTCAGATATAAGAGGAGGTTAGTTATTGGTGAAAGTCAGGGGTTAGAGGTCTGATTTTTTCTGAAATGCACATGACTCCCTATGGTGGTCATTCTGGAGTGAATGGTACTTATCAAAGAGTAAAGAAGACATTCTTTTGGCCTAACATGAAGGATGATATATTGAAATGGGTGAAGGCTTGTTATGTGTGTGCCAGAAACAAGTCCAATCCTGGCCTCTACCATGGTCTCCTACAGCCACTTCCTATACCAAATCAGGCTTGGACTCACATTTCAATGGACTTCATTGAGGGGCTACCTAAATCATGGGGAAAGAGTGTAATTTGGGTGGTGGTTGACAGATTTACTAAATACTCTCATTTTTTAGCTCTATCTCATCCTTACACAGCTAGCTCTCTTGCTAAGATATTTCTGGATGTCATTTACAAGTTACATGGACTACCCACCAGTATTGTTAGTGACAGGGATAAAGTTTTTACCAATTCTTTTTGGAGAGAACTTTTTAAGCTGCTAGGCACCCAACTGTATATGAGCTCATCATATCACCCTCAGTCTAATGGCCAAACTAAGAGGGTGAACCAATGCCTAGAGCAGTATTTAAGGTGTATGGTTAGTGATCATCCTAAACAGTGGCTAAAATGGTTACCCTTGGCCGAATTCTGGTACAACACTAACTATCACACCAGCCTAAAGATGACGCCCTTTGAGGCTTTATATGGGTACACTCCTACAGGGCAATTTGGAGGGCCTTACCTAGATTCAACACTGGAAGAAGTTAAAGACCTATTGGAGCACAGACAGAGGATCATTGAACAAGTTAAAGAGAACCTGACCAAAGCCCAGAGTAGAATGAAGATGTACGCAGATTCTAACAGACAAGACATAATATTTGAGGTTGGGGATCGAGTATTCCTCAAGTTGCAAACCTTCCAGCAGAATTCGGTGCATTTTCGGAAGAGTTTCAAACTTTCATCGAGATACTACGGACCCTACACGGTGCTTAAGAGGGTGGGATCAGTGGCCTATCGTTTAGACCTACCACAGGGATCTAAGATCCACCCTGTATTTCATGTTTCCCTACTGAAGAAACAGATAAGTGAGAAATATGTACCTTCCATGGTTCTTCCAGAAACAGATGATGCAGGAAGCTTTGTGATTCAACCCGTTCGTCTTCTAGACCGCCGCGTCGTCCTGGAGAAAGGAAAATAAATAGATCAGGTTAAAGTTCTTTGGAGTACAGTGGACGAAAATGACACATCTTGGGTCAATACCGCCTTGATTCAGCGCGATTTCGCTCTTCACCATCCTTGGGGACAAGGATCGATTGATCGAGGGGGTATTGTTGTGGGAATGGAAGGCCTTGAGGCTGTCAATGGAAAAGGAGGCGATGGGGGCGATGAAGTAGGGTTTTTCGGACAAATGAGAGAGAAGACTAAGGATATCAGTTCGTGTCTGAATGAGAAGAGAAGGGGGCGCGTGTGACTACAACTGATACAATTCAGATTGGGCCATTTGCTGAGAATGGGCCGAACAATTAAATCCTGAAGTCGGGCCGTTTATATCTGAGGCCCAACACTTTAAATATCTTATTTAGCAGTCTGTTATTTAATTGTTAGTTTCAGTGTTTACCCTAGAACTGTGGGCCCTACGTTTGTTACAAATTGGCATGTTGCCAGAGAAATGAGTATCAGAAAATTAGCACAGTTCTCTCTCCTCTAACTTCCTCTCTTCCTATCTAATTCTCTCTCTCCCAATTTCTTCAAATCTTCATCTTGTTCTACACGGTAATTTACATTTCAGCAACATTATTCCCAGAAAATCCAAAAAAACACATTACAAAAATACTAGAAAAATATAAAAACACTACAGGCACCAAATCCAAATCCCACTCAATTCCCTCAAATTAATATCTTATTGTATCGAATTCGGTACAGCTAGCCTATTATTTAATTACATAATTCCAAAATGAAATAATTTGGACAATACAAATAATTTGGAAAAGATAAAAAAGGCATCCCAATTAACTGAATATCATGATACACTTCTATTATTTAATTACATAATTCCAAAATGAAATACAAATCATAATTAATAATCTATCCAAACATTCACTCTTCATTTGCTATTCATATGTTTTACTTTTCACAAATAAACAAATAAGCTTATCTATCCTAAAACAGTGTCAATATGATACATATATATAGATTAACCCGGCAATTAAAGTAAAGTGTAAAAGTGTTTCATGGAACAATAACATTAGCATAGCTGTTGACCAGCACCAGAGCATTGCTGGTGACCTCCTTCACCTCCACCGTCCGATCACACACGTCCGCCTTCACAGGCCCGGCCGCCACAGCATCGAATCCATCCGTACACGTGTCCTCATTGGTGAGGGCTGCGCTCATCCACGTCTGCACATTGCTCATCTGGAACCTCAGCTCTTCCCCGCCGCCTCCGTTCAGCTGCCGCATCTGCTTCAGCGAGCCGCGTATCTGGCTCACGGAGTCGCGGAACAGCGTGAAGCAGTCATGGAGAGCCGAGCCGCAACGCGGGTCGCCGGCTCCGTAGTCTGCTTGGCGGGTCAGGTTCGCGAGGTATATCGACATTAAGGCGGCGCGGGAGAGGCTCACGCTCACGTCTGTGGCTGCCAGCCGAGCCGGGTCTTGTTGCACGGTCGGGGCGTACCCGGATAGGGATTGGTAGCACGTGTCGGGGTACTGAGTTGCTTCGCAACTCGTGCGGATGAACTCGGTGGCGTTTGCCGTTGCGATGGTGTCGGCGGCGGCGGCGGTGGACGCCGCGAGGAAGGCGGCGATGAGGAGAAATGGGAGTAGAGTTCTCATGGTTTAAGCTTTGAGAATTGATGTGTGTTTGTGTGTTAAATGTGAGGAAGTTATAACGGTTTAAATAATAGGCTAAAAATGGCTACGTTGTGTGAAATGACGATTTTGGCCTTGTGGCTGAATAGAAATAGTTTTCCAGCAGTGGTGGAAGGGCCTGAGACCCTCATGAGCCATGATTCCCAAAATTTTAAATTGATAGTGTTTTAGCAATTGACCTACTTCAGAATCTTGTGAAATTATGCCAAATATCATGTTCGTAATTATAGAAATCATTAGTAAGTCTAGCAATTTCTTAAACACTAGCTACACACCATATACGGAAAATTTTAAGTCAATCTACGCTATTATGTTGTTGCATAAAGTGAAATAAGTCATGAAACATATTTTGAAAAGGTTAAGAATAATTTACCTTTTAACAAAAATTCATATGAGACGGTCTCATACATAAAACGGAGTATAACTTAACATAATTTAACATTCACTCCTCTCAAAATGTAAAGCGTCAATGTTCAAATTATGTTCCGTCTCACCATAAGACCGTATCACGTGTGTCTCCTTACCCTTTTATCGCAAATTAATATGGTACGCACATAATCTTTCATACACATCATGTGTGTATTTTTTTTTTTTTTATAACCCGACATCCGGTCTGAAGATTAACTAATTCGGGGGATCAGAACCCACCTTCCACTAGCGGGGGTCCCACTTCAAACACATCATCAGTGTATTGATATTGATTATTTAAGTACTAATTATGATGTTTTTTGAAATAATAGGACACAAAATGAAATACTCATTACTTAATTAACGTTACTAGTTGATTGACAGCTTTAATTGTGTTATATATGATTCTGCCTAAATTCCCGGGTAAGTAAAAGTCCTGATAACTCGCAACTAGTGAAGGAATAAAACAGAGCTCTACTATATTTACTATCATGTAGTTACGATTGCATTAATTGTATGCCTGATTTTTTTGTATTTATAAAATTCTAATGTTTTCCTTGCTATATGATAAATCACATGGCACAGCATGGCATTATAAGGCATATCCATAAACAAAAGAGACCTATCCCTTAAGTACCTACACTTAGAAAATAAATATGGGACCTAAAGTACTATATTTATGATAGAACTTGTATTGGTAAAATTAATTATAAGATTCAATGTAAGTGGTTTACAAATATTAATATTTGAAAAATAATATAAACAAGTTAACTACACACCTCATTACAAATGCTTAATTTTAGATGAGAAGAAATTATTTCTTCCAATTAAGCTATTGTATCTCTGGGTTCACGAGTCTCCACATTTGATGCATCATCCAAAAAGATTTGTGGCCTCTGTTTCTTGTGTCGCATGTGAGCGTCAGTTTTTTGGAATCTTGTCTTCTAAAATTTGTAACAGATTGGTCCAAATCATTTTCCGATCACTTGAGAATTATTTTCGTTTAAAAAAGCATTTAAGCTTTGTACGGAAAGCACATCATTAATGAACTTTTAAATGGAAACTATATCATCGAATTTGGTGTACTCATATATAAATATGCAATTACACATACGTACATCGTACGTGCAAATTTATGTAAATGTGTCTTGTGGTTCATGTTGAGCATCTATTGTGTACAAGAGTTTATTAATTATGAAAAAAGTCTATAAATGTAAATCCAATATGACAAGGTAAAATGTTTCCCAAAAAAATATTCCATCCGTCTACAAAATCTGTGTTCACTTTCCTTATTTGTCTGTGCACCAAATGTGTGTTTATTCATTTTATGGACACACTCACTTTATTTCCACCCTCCAAAGTTCAATCATCATTTAATTATTCATATTGTCATTGTACTTAATCCATAAAATTCACATTATTTATAAATGGATCCCCACAATATCTTATAATACCCTTTATTTTATCTATTTTTCCTTAAAATTTGTGCTCAAAAAGCATAATTTCATGGATGGAGAAAGTAGTATAATAACAAGGTGAAAGGATGGGAAAAACATAGAAGATCTGTTTGTTGGTAAATACGGGGTGCCCGGATCTATTCGAGTTGAATTTAAATACATATTTAAATTAATCAATTAATTACTAACATGAATTAATCCTAATTCAATTCAACATAATGATTAATGAACAAAATAAACATCATGCGTACATGTATTTCACGTAAAACATAAGCATGTGGAATCTAGGAATTACGTAAATACTAACCTCTCGTAGAGACAACCGTTGAGACGATGGATCAACCCAAAGTACCTTCTCAAATATGTCCCACGTCCACGAACGTAATCCGGTGGGAGGATTATCAACGAACGATTTTAATCTAAAAGGAGAAAATAAAATATTTGGCCACCACCTTTGTGGATTTTTAATTTTTCCAACACATGAAATTGCACTTGGGGATGAAAAATCCATCCCCTATTTATAGACTAGGGGGGCAAAAATTAGGTCTAGTTGGACATTGGAAAATTTCTTTGCTTCTTCCTCAAGATACAATCTAGAATATATCCAATATATTTTATTTCTCAAAATATCTCCCAACAAAATTTCCTCCTCCTTTCTTGTTCAATATTTTCGAAAGTATCTAATGAAATAGGAAGAAAGAATATCTTTTTCCTTTCTTGAATTTATGGGATAAACTTGTATCTCAAGAATACTTATTCCATAAAATCTTTCCAAGAAAATCAAGAAAAAAACTTTTTCTCTTCCCTATCCAAAATTTTGAAATTATTATGGAAAAATAAGCCAAAATATTTTCTTCTCCTTTTCATTAATTGGACTTTTGTTTGGGCTATTTGAGGGGCCTTTAGGAGAATTAAGATTGAACCTCCAATGGGTTATGAAACTTTAATATTTAGCCAAAATATTATTCAAGCCCATTAATATTAATTTACTCCACTATAAAAATAATATTGAACTATCCATCTTAACCCACATTATGACTTCACAATAATATGGCTCCCGGTCATTATTTCTCGCGTTTAAGATTATCTTAGTCCACTAATTAATTAACTCACTGAACAGACTTTATATTAATTAATATCTTTGTCCTTGGAGTAAAGACAACTCAACATTATTATCCATACCGGAAATAAATTTCTACTTGCAAGATTTGGTATGATAAAGATTCTGAGCCCACCAAGGGGACAAATCAAGCAAGTCGTACTTGCACGCGATTTTCCGTATTAAATCTTAGCAATCGTCATGTAATTAATAATATTGCCCAAGATACAAGGTATCGAATCGCATTGATTCTCTTCCCATCATAAGTCAAAGCAATAGTTATTAATTTCACACGATCCTATTTAAGGAACGAAGATCAAGAAATAACGCATCACTGAGGTCTAATTCTTGTATATTCAGTACCGAAGAATTTATCCTCATGTAGGTCCTTTTCAGCGTATCAGGATGCACTAGTGTAATCCCTTGGTCAAGACAAGTCAATCAGAGCCTTACACTTCAACCTTTCATGATGGGTTGTTCATTTCCATTTGGGTTGTGAATTTGCACTTAGTCACGAGGAACTGTTAATTGGATCTTCTGTGATCTGGTATTACCAAATTAACTACAACGTAACACGTACTGACTTTATCGAACGGGTATGTAGTAAATATATATAACATTCATTCATATTTAATGCAACATGTGATAAATAATTTATTTCAGTAAAATAAATAAGAAATTCAGTTTAGTTATACAAAGTAAAAGCATACTTTTCATTATAACCCCAACAATCTCCCACTTATACTCAAAGTCTGCTTTTAAGTATACTACAGCATGTCTCGTATTCTATGTGACATCTAATGTCACCCTACACGAACCTAATAATATTTCTCCCACTTATACTCAAAGCAGATTGGCAATGCTCTTGACACTCATTCCTTCCACATGTCTCTCGAATGTACTCTGAGGCAGACACTTTGTGAATGGATCTGCTAGGTTGTCTTCAGACGCAATCTTTGCCACCTCTATGTCTCCTCTCTTAACGATTTCTCGTATAAGATGGTGTTTTCTTTCTATGTGTTTGCTGGCCTTGTGGGCTCTCGGTTCCCTAGAATTTGCAACTGCTCCGGCGTTATCACAGTAAATCGTGATCGTGCTGGGCAAATTCGGAACGACGTCCAAGTCCACCAGGAAGTTCTTGAGCCAAACTGCTTCTTTCGCTGCTTCACAAACAGCTACATATTCGGCTTCCATGGTAGAATCGACGATGCATTTTTGCTTAACGCTTATCCACGTCATGGCTCCTCCCCCATGCAAAACACACTACCCGAGGTTGACTTTCTGAAGTCTATGTCTGATTGGAAATCTGAGTCCGTATAATCGATGGGGGTTAGACTGTCCGATTGATAAACCAACATTCTGTTCCGTGTCCTCTTCAGATACTTCAGAATGTTCTTAACCGCAGTCCAATGCTCTTTCCCAGGGTTACTTTGATATCTTGCAACCATTCCTACGGCGAAGCAGATATCCTGTCTCGTGCACAGCATCGCGTACATGAGGCTTCCCACAGCCGAAGCATAAGGGATGCCCTTCATGTCATCTATTTCCTTTTGTGTCTTGGGACACATTTCCTTGGATAGATGGATTCCATGTCTGAAAGGTACAAAGCCTTTCTTGGAATATTGTATGCTGAATCGCTTCAAAACGATATCTATGTATGAAGCTTGCGAAAGCCCGATCATCATTTTCTTATGATCTCGAGTGATCTTGATCCCTAGGATGTGACCGGCTTCTCCCAAGTCCTTCATATCAAACTGTTTTGACAGCCATGCCCTTACGTCTGACAACATCTTTACATTGTTCCCGATGAGCAGAATATCATCTACGTATAGTACCAAGAATACCAAGATAGTTCCGTCACGCTTTTTATACACACAACTTTTAAAATTATTTTGATCAAAACCGTAAGATTTTATCACTTGATCAAAACACTGATTCCAAGCACGGGATGCCTGCTTCATCCCATAAATGGACTTCTTCAGCTTGCAAACCAGATGCTCTTAGCCTTTTTTAATGAAGCCTTCGAGTTGCTGCATATAGATTTCTTCGTCAAGACTTTCGTTGAGGAAAGCTATCTTGACATCCATTTGTCAGATCTCAAAATCTAAATGCGCAACAATCGACAAGAGAATTCGAATGGACTTGAGCATGGCTACTGGCGAAAAGGTTTCCTCATAGTCGATCCCTTCTTTCAGAGTGTACCCTTTCGCCACAAGTCTTGCCTTAAAGGTTTCAACCTTTCCGTATGGACCCCTTTTTCTCTTGTATACCCACTTGCATCCAATGAGTTTTATCCCATTAAGTGGTTTGACTAGCTCCCACACTTTATTGTGATCCATTGAACCCATCTCAGCTTCCATTGTTGTTTGCCAAGATGTCGCATCCTTGTCCTGGATTGCCTCGTTGTAGAACCATGGATCTGATTCTTCTCTCGAGATCAAGTTCGAGGACTCTCCGATCCCTAAGAATCGCTCGGGTTGTCTGAAAACCCTCCCACTACGATGAGGTTCCGGTTGTGTAGGCGTGACGCGTGGTATGTCTTCTTGTACAGTTGGCAACAGAGTTGGGCCCTTAAGTTCTTCCAAGGTAATCTCGCTTCTAGGTTTTTTATCATTCATATAGTCTTCTTCCAAAAATCTAAAGTGGGCATACTGATTATGACCTTTTGATCTTCGGGACCATAGAACATGCATCCCTTCGTTCCTTCGAGGTATCCTATAAACAACCTTAATTCCGAGCGTGCATCCAATTTCCCAGCTTCCTTATCCAACACGTATGCCGGACACCCCCAGATCCTCATGTGTCCTAAGCTGGGCTTTCGCTCTGTCCACAACTCCCTAGGGGTTTTTGGAACCGATTTGGATGGCACTAAGTTCAGAATATAAGTTGTTGTTTGCAAGGCGTAACCCCAAAACGATTTTGGTAAATCCGCATAACTCATCATTGATCTTACCATTTCTAGAAGCGTTATGTTTCTTCATTCTGCAACCCCTTTTTATTGAGGGGTACCGGGTGTAGTCAACTGGGATGCAATCCCTTTTTCCGACAGGTAGTTCAAGAATTCATCGCTGAGGTATTCGCCTCCACGATCAGATCGTAGAAACTTGATACGCTTTTCCTTATGATTCTCTGCTTGAGCCTTAAATTCTTTGAATTTATCAAAGGTCTCAGATTTATGCTTCATTAGGAAAATGTATCCATAGCGTGAGTGATCATCGATAAACGTAACAAAATACTCGTAGCCGCCTCTTGCTTTGATTTGCATTGGACCACATACATCGGTGTGAACGATCTCCAACACTTCTTTAGCTCTAAGCCCCTTGGTCATCTTACCCTCCAAACATGATTCACAAGTTGGAAATGGTTCAACCAGGAGAGACTCCAATGAACCATCTTGGACCAACCTTTGGATCCTTTTTGGATTAATATGACCTAATCTTAGGTGCCAAAGAAGTGTCTCGTTCACATTGGTCGAACGTTTCCTTTTGCTTGAAATAATAGATGAGTTATAGGATGCATTGTGTGTGTGGTGTGCACAGTTAATAATGTAGAGATTGTTCCGTAATGTTCCATGACAGATAACCACATCGTTACGAAAAATAGTAACATGTTCATTAAAACGAACAGAATATCGATTAGCAAATAGTTTTGAAACTGAAATAAGGTTTTTGCGAAAAATGGTAACATAAAGAACATCTCTTAAAATTAAACTCTTGTCTTCAAAAGACAGGTGCACGTCTCCCACTGCTTCAGCTGCCACTCTCGTAGCATCGCCTAGCGTGACGAGGATCTCTCTTCCACTAAGTTGTCGGGTCCGCTTGAACCCCTGTAACGTGAAACAAACATGATCAGTGGATCCCGTATCCACTACCCACGAATGAGTAGCATACGCCGCTAAATAAGTTTCAACAACTAGTGCGAGAGAATTACCTTTCTTTCCATTCCTTTTGGGTTTGGAACAGACTGACCTCCAATGTCCTTTTTCACCGTAGTTAAAACACTTTCCCTTGGCCGGTTTCTTTACTCCACCCTCCCTATTCACCTTTCCTTTGCCCTTGGCAACACTTGAGTTAGCTTCACTTTTGGTCCTCTTTTTCTTCTTACCTCCCTTTGGTCTAGAAAAGGAAGATGGACCGGCTGTCGCTAGGGCTTGGCTGCTCTCTGCCAATATTCCTTCAGCCGAGACTAAAGCTTGTAGCAGATCAGGCAGGGTAAACTTCTGATTGTTCATTTGGTAATTGAGTCTGAACTGCTAGAAGCTTTTAGGCAGGGAATGGAGTATGAAATCGATCTGGGTCTCGATGTCATATTCAGCACCAAGTACCTCAAGTTTGTTAAGGTGAGCCATCATTTGGAGAACGTGCTCCCTTACGGGCGTTCCCTCCACCATTTTCATTGAGAGCATGTCTCTCATGGTGATCTGTCGAGCCACACGGTTCTGATGTTGGAACATCACTTTAAGATTGACCATGATGTCTGCAGCAGTTTCAACGTTTTGGTGTTGGTGTTGCAACAAATCTGACATAGAAGCCAAGATGGTACACTTTGCCATTTCGTTGGAACGCTCCTAGTCAGCATACTCTTTCTTTTCCATTTTACTAGACTCATCAGTCGACTTTTCTGGTTTGGATGTGGTAAGGACCCAGTTATGGTGTTGTGCAGTGAGGACAATAGTAAGTTTTAGATACCAATCAACAAAGTTTTCTCCAGTAAGTAAATTGTCTTTCAGTATATTGAATAGTGGATTAAAAGGTTGCGACATGATGATACTGAAAATAAACATACATCTTGTGTTAATATTCGGATCAACACAAAGAAAATCACATAATTCGATCACATGATTCATATTGAAATCTCAAAAAAATATGAACATGCATCAGCCAACATCTCAAAACAGTTTCAAATGAGCCTCTTGGGAGGGTCATCATTTAAATCACATTCAAGCAGGTTACAAACAAAAACAGTTACAAACCTTTAATTTTTTTTTAAAAAAATAATAGTTGGCTCCCACTTGACCAATATAAAATTGACAGGGACTTCGGCGAAGTATATGCATATCAATTTTATACCTAAGTAATAATCATGATTAAATACAAAATTACTACTTCATTTTGATAGAGCCTCTTGGGAGGGTCATCGTCGCCACTAATAATAATTCACAATCATCCTTTTGAGAAATTATTCATGTGAAAGCTATCTTTTGACCGTCCCTTAGGGGAATTTCTCCAAAAGATTTCACAAATAAATAAATCATGGATTTCATTCAAAACCGAATTAATTATTTAAACATACTTAGTAATTTTTGAATTTGAGATTTTTCCTTGGACAATTCTCATGCAAACACATTTAAACAGATTAAATAAAGCATAAGAAAATACAACAATAAATCAAGCAAAGCAGAAAAATAAACATATTGGGCACAAATTATCCAATTGTCATGGTTTGATTTTTCTTGGCTTGATTTTGAAGAAACGCCGTCTTTAATTTCTCCCACTCGATCGTCTCGAAAAGAACTCCATCTCGAAATGCCACGCCAAGTAGCTCATGGTAGGGATGCAACGCTCAGATCCGGCGGCCCCTTTGGCCGAAGGACGCGTCCGCGGCGCTTAAACCTAAGCCACAGATCGCATCGCCCGATGGGTGGGTCTCGGCAGAGCCTCGGCAGTGAAGGGCGGGGCCGGACATCCAGTAGCGCCCGTCTTGGCAAGATGTAAAATCCATCCCTCGGCGGCCGCCCGTCCCGCCCAAAGACGTCAAAGTAGCGCTCACCTCACCGTGCAGCCCGCCCGGTGCTTCGCCCGATGGCGCCCGTTTATCTTGGCGTCAATGGTCAATCCCGCCCGTCGCCGTCGCGCCCGAGCCATCCGCCTAGTGTGATATGCGTCACAGCGGCCTCTTTTTGCGTTCGCGCGCGGCGACGACACCGCGTCACGGTTTGGATCCGCTTTTAGTTTTCCGCCTTTCATCTTTCATCTTCGATCAAGTTACAATTTATTTTACAAAAAATAAATAAACCTAAATCTAGACTAGTCTATTACATTGAACAAATCAAATAGCATAATCTACTCGTGGATTTTCTCACGAGAAAAACAAATTCGAACGAGTCGAATTAAAACCATTCATACTCATGAAATAAATAAACACATTAAATACCATGACAATTGGATACCTGCAAAACAGATCTAGCAATTCTACTATCCAATTTTCAATATAATTTAATGACCAACATAATTTAAATAACAATTTTAAATACAGAGCTCGAAACCTAGACTCTGATACCAGTTGTTGGGAAGTACGGGGTGCCCGGATCTATTCGAGTTGAATTTAAATACATATTTAAATTAATTAATTAATTACTAACATGAATTAATCCTAATTCAATTCAACATAATAATTAATGAACAAATAAACATCATGCGTACGTGTATTTCACATAAAACCTAAGCATGCGGAATCTAGGAATTACGTAAATACTAACCTCTCGTAAAGACAACCGCTGAGACGATGGATCAACCCAAAGTACCTTCTCAAATATGTCCACATCCACGAACGTAATCCGGTGGGAGGATTATCAACGAACGATTTTAATATAAATGGACAAAATAAAATATTTGGTCACCACCTTTGTGGATTTCTAATTTTTCCAACACATGGAATTGCACTTGGGGATGAAAAATTCATCCCCTATTTATAGACTAGGGGGGGATGAAAATTTAGGTCTAGTTGGGCATTGGGAAATTTCTTTGTTTCTTCCTCAAAATACAATCTAGAATATATTCAATATATTTTATTTCCCAAAATATCTCCCAACAAAATTTTCTCCTCCTTTCTTGTTCAATATTTTCGAAAATATCTAATGAAATAGGAAGAAATAAGATCTTTTTCCTTTCTTGAATTTATGGGATAAACTTGTATCTCAAGAATACTTATTACATAAAATCTTTCCAAGAAAATCAAGAAAAAAATCTTTTTCTCTTCCCTATCCAAATTTTTGAAATTATTGTGGAAAAATAAGCCAAAATATTTTCTTCTCCTTTTCATTAATTGGACTTTTGTTTGGGCTATTTGAGGAGTCTTTAGGAGAATTAAGATTGGACCTCCAATGGGCTATGAAGCTTTAATATTTAGCCAAAATATTATTCAAGTCCATTAATATTAATTTACTCCACTATAAAATTAATATTGAACTATCCATCTTAACCCACATTACGACTTCACAATAACATGCCCCCCGGTCTTTATTTCCCGCGTTTAAGATTATCTTAGTCCACTAATTAATTAACTCACTGAACAGACTTTATATTAATTAATATATTTGCCCTTGGAGTAAAGACAGCTCAACATTATTATCCATACCGGAAATAAATTTTCACTTGCAAGATTTGGTATAATAAAGATTCTGAGCCCACCAAGGGGACAAATCAAGCAAGCCGTACTTGCACGCGATTCTCCATATTAAATCTTAGCAATCGTCATGTAATTAATAATATTGCCCAAGATACAAGGTATCGAATCGCATTGATTCTCTTCCCATCATAAGTCAAAGCAATAGTTATTAATTTCACACGATCCTATTTAAGGAACGAAGATTAAGAAATAACGCACCACTGAAGTCTAATTCTTGTATATTCAGTACCGAATAATTTATCCTCATGTAGGTCATTTTCAGCGCATCAGGATGCACTAGTGTAATCCCTTGGTCAAGACAAGTCAATCTGAGCCTTACACTTCAACCTTTCATGATGGGTTGTTCATTTCCATCTGGGTTGTGAATTTGTACTTAGTCACGAGGAACTGCTAATTTGATCTTCTGTGATCTGGTATCACCAAATTAACTACAACGTAACACGTACTGACTTTATCGAACGGGTATGCAGTAAATATATATAACATTCATTCATATTTAATGCAGCATGTGATAAATAATTTATTTCAGTAAAATAAATAAGAAATTCAGTTTGGTTATACAAAGTAAAAGCATATTTTTCAGTATAACCCCAACACTGTTTGTATGGGGAAATATGTACTTACATAACTACCAAAAATTGGATAAAACTGAGTGAAACGGAAGAGATCTTTGCAATACGCAAAAGATAAAAACTTGTATAAATCTAGTTTAATTCATGGGCATTTGATCCAAGTTTACGTTATGAACTTGAATTATTTGACTCATTTCACTTATTCCAATACATTTTTCTAATTCATTAATTAAACTTGACATGTATCATATCCTGAATTGATTCAAATACTCATGAATTAAAAATAAAATTTATAGCATGAACCAAGTCTATGAAAGTTTTTATTATTATAATATGATCATCAAGGTCACGGCTATTATGTCCATCCCAATTCCAAATACACCAATTAAATCATGTTTGATCATTTATGATAAAAAAAAAATTATCAACATATACATTCCAAAAACCTTAATTGGTTAAGCATTACATAATGATATTGTGCACAGAACTAATCAAACATCTCAACTTTAATGTTATATCTCAAAAGGTGTGGTGGGTGATTGTAAATAGTATTAGAGAATTATATACATATGAATTAATTTATCACCTCTCCACAAGCTTGAGCTTTTAGATGAGACAGCATTCTTATATGATATCAAAGCCTCCAGGCTCATGACCTCGTCCTGGGTTCAAACCTCTTTGACAGAAAAAACTCTACCTATATTTTATTATACACTTGTTGGGACGTCGACTCCTCTTCCTCCCAATAATGGAGTTTATAGCCCAGAGGATAACCCAGCCTACAAGTGATTATTATACATTTGTTGAACCTCTTCTTTCTCCCAATGATGGAGTTGATAGCCCAAATGATAACTCAGTCCACAAGTGAGGGAGAGTATTAGGGAACTATATACAAATAAATTAATTTTTCACATCTCTACCAGCTTGAGCTTTTAGATGAGACGGGATTCTCACAAATAGTTGTTCTCCCTCTCATCAATATATGTAATATTTAATTTATTCTATGATGTTGTTTTTATACACTTTGGTCCCTATTATTAGATTAAAATATAGAATTCAGTGTAAATATGAGGATGTTTCATGTGGTTCTTATCAATTATACAGTTCAAGGTCCTTTATGCTGATTAGACAAATAACCGGCCATCTTCTTGATTTTTATTAATTAATGTGTAGAAAGGCGTGAACTAAGTAGTCGTGTCTTGTATATTAAGGCCCCTCTTGTACTTAATTGATTACCCTATTATTATTAATTACCTAATAGAAATATGTGATCATTCACTCAATTAGTCGAAACACATGTGCGTTAGATTATCTTACATTAAAACGAAATATAATTCAGGCGACTTTATCATTTTGGAAAGTATATGTACAATTTGTGTTAGTTCATGTCTCGCCTTATATATAAGAGTTTTCGACTACAAAACAACCAATAGTAGGTAGAATTAGATCGTGGTGTAGCCGTGTAGGTATAATTCTAATTACGGTCCAAACTGTGATTTAAACGTTTGAATAATTATAATTGCATTATTAGTTTTTTCTTAAAGTTGCATTATTATTTTAACAGAAAACTTGCGGCATATATAAACAATTAGCAAACAAATTATCGAACAATTATATAACTTGCACTCATGCTGAATCCTAAATGGGAAATGGCCGAAACATTTGTTTTTGCGCCACTTTCGAGTCCTTTTTAAGATAGTGGAAATGTGGACGACTTTACAAATATATTAAGAAAACAGTAACATATACTCATTCTAATTGTCTCTTTTTTTTTTGTTATTTTATTTAAAAAATAATAATAAAATAATAAAAATGAAGGGTAGTTTTGGATATTGAAAGAAAGGAAAAAAGTATATGGAATAATAAATGAAGTAGTGAGTAACATTTTTTGTAATATTATGTGAAAAGTGAGGATAAAAATTATGGATAGTAGAATTACTTTTTCCTTTTATGAAATGAGAAAGTTATAGTGGGACGTAAAAAAAAGGAAAGCGGGACAAATATAGTGTGACGGAGGAAGTATTTATTTCACTAATAAAATAGAACAGAAAATATACATTTTTATGAAAATATTTTTCATGAGATCATCTCATACTCAATGGAATGGTTTTATTTTGACAGATTATTGCCTTGTCCATTCTTTTTTATTGTACTAGATTGGGCTTTTAATATACCGAGTAAAGTTGTGTACTTACAGTTTCAGCAACTATACGAATTCACTCATTAATTTTGTAGCATGTTCCGTCAATATATAATCTGTCAAAAAATGGAAATTGCTAAAATTTGTCAAGCTCAAACTGTTGAGGAAAATTAAATAAATAGATTATTTTCGACCCTCTCTACAAGCTCGAGCTTTTAGATGAGATGGAATTTTCTCTTAGTATCAGAGATTAGGCTCGCCCAAATCCTGGGTTCGATTCCCGTGGAAAGCACTCCACCCATTTAAATTGTCCACCCGTTGGGCCTCTTTCCCAGAGAGCAGAGACAATGATTCGGCCCACGAGTGAGGGGAGTGGAAAGCACTCCACCCATTTAAATTGTCCACTCGTTGGACCTCTTTCCCAGAGAGCAGAGACAATGATTCGGCCCACGAGTGAGGGGGAGTGTTGAATTCTCTCATGATATTAGAGCCCAGGTTGTGGGTTCGATTCCCGTGGAAGCACTCCACCCATTTAAATTGTCCACTCTGTTGGGCCTCCTCCAGAGAAAGAGAGATAATGATCTACTTAATGAGTGGAATGGGGGAGTGGTGAGGGAAATTAAATAAATATATTATTCCCGACCCTCTCTACAAGCTCGAGCTTTTAGATGAGACAAAATTCTCTCACAAACATCTAAAATTTGGTTTGGTTCAATTTGATTACACCCCCAATTTTATCATTTTTTGTTAATTTCCTACTAATGTATGATTAAGTCTCATACAATTTCTTTACATATATATGGTACCGTAAAATTATTCAAAATATATCCTTATTTTATGCATCTTCACGAATTACAAGACCAATAGACAATTATATATATATATATATATATATATATATATATAAGAGGGGCCTAAAATAGCATATATCGTCCCTACAGACTAGGAGCTTCACAAGTAAATTTCAAAACATTATAATAATAATTTTATAACACATGGCGCCAATAGAGACAAGTTTATTTTATTAATGATTATTTCTATGCGTGTAATTGTATTTTAGAAAGGAAAAAAAAAAACGAATACATATATACCCATTCTCATATCCACAGAGAGAGATTCGAAAACTGCATGTATTTCTTTTTCGATCCATTGCTGCTTTAATTTGGTTGGTCTTTGATTTTATAAGATTCATGATTTTTAGTTGTGCACTTGTTATCGTACTATTACGTATTTTAACATCATTTAATTAAGACATTGTGCTTTTTATAAGATTTATTTTCGCATGCAATATTATTTCATGTAGAGTTATTTGAAGAATGATATATAATTAGTTTTATGATTTTTTATGCGACTATAAATTTATTTTATATTCGTGAATTTGGAAAGACTGGTGACAGAAGGATTGTAGAATTAATGTACGTGGCAATCACATCGACACACGCTGGAAAAAGTCCAAAAAAAGGTTTCGTTGGCAATAATTCAATCCAATGTGTAAGACAAGAGCAGAGCACATGCAGTCATGCAGAAAGGCCTTCTTCATAAGTTTTCGACGCTTCATTTAAAACAAATGCTCCTGAATTCATTGTCCACCTAATTGATGTTGACATTTTATTAATTTTTTACATACATAATTACAAAACCATATTATAGAGTATGTTGTTTTAATTACTTTAGGCTCATAAATTCATGTTAAACATGACGTCACGTATTGTTGTCTAAATTTGAAGGAAACTGGTCATTTTCATTTCGCTTTATGTTATTTTTCTTTGAATATAAAAACACATGGTAATTAAAAGAATTGAGTGAAAATATAGAAAATGAATAAATACGACTTCTCTATCTGTGCATTTTTCTTTATCTAAATTTACACCGAGGAAGATAGATGATCCATATCCCAACTTGAATCATTTTGTTAATTTTCTCTTGAAAAATAGAAGTTGCTCCTGCATCATTCTATGTTATCTTGTGTTCATGTGTTTAGGGGAGGAAAAGAGCAATTTAGTTCGAAGTTATTTATTCAATTAACAAATTTATTCATGAAGCACTCATGATTTATATATCTTCTATCTAGCTATAGCACTGTCGATTGAACAAATAAGAAAACGGAAGCTTCTGAAATGAGAAAGCATATTATTATTATTTTTTTATATATAAAAAGCAGAAAGCATATTAATTATTAAAGTTGCAAATAGCTACAGCCTACAGCTATAATTATGAATTTACGAATATTTAAATTCAAACTTTATCATATTTTTTTTTCAATTTAATGCTCGTGTCCTTGGCCCTTGGGTAAAGTAACCAACGCATATAAACATTCATGGGATCACGGCTTGTTTAAATGTTTTGGGCCAACATTGATATGAGCTTACATTTAGCCCATTTAGAGGTAAAACCCTGTTTTTATTGGACTGTATTGGCTATATTTCGATAAATGGGTTCTACACAATACTCATCTCTGTTAGCAAAGCTGTAATATCTGAAGACCTCTAATGCACGGATTCTAAAAAAACAAAAAAATACAGCATCGAATATTTGGTGGGTGCGGGTGCAATTCGCGTGGGATTCGCACCGGGTGCGCCACGTGGCAAATTTTGAAAAAAAATAATTTGGGGGATACGCACACCGAGTGCGTTTACAATGCTAATTCGGTGCGTCTTTGGTGCGTCTGGGTTTTTTTTTTTAATTATGGGGAAATTTTAAAATTTAAAATAAGAAAGCTTAATTATCTTATTATAATTAATCCACAAAGCTTAAAATAAGAAAACAATCTTTTAATAGAAAATATTAATTATTTTACTTACGTTTTCCACCAAAAGTCATGAATAGAAGATGTGACTTGTTTTAATTGGATTGAAAAATTTATTATGTCTTATATGTTGAATTGATTATGGTATTTAAATTGTTATTTTTATATATTTTACAGGTATTATATATAACAAAATAATAAATAAGTAAACGTATCTTTATCAAATCGCACCCTGAATTTTTCAAAAATCCATATCCCCATATCCGTATCGCGTCGCCCCCGCGCCCTTACAACACAGCTGAAGACTGAAGTAGTCTTCAAGTTGATAAGTCGCCTCAATTAAAATGTGAGGTATATCCTTCTGGCCTGTTTTTATATTCTACTTACTGCTTCGGTGCCCCTCTTTTTTGTCTCTTCTTATTTATCTTAAAATTTGAACGGAATGGGAGAATTTTTTGTGGAATTAAAAGTAATAAAATTTTGAATTACAAATTTTGAAATATAACAGCAATTTTTTGAATTAAAAAATATATATATATATATGATGCATAAGTTTGAAAAGTCAGACTAAACGTTAAAATTGAGTCCACCTTTAGGTGTCTTGTCCATAGTTGGACATATACATGATCTTAATTCTTACGTCTCCATGTCTTGTCCATATAGTTGGACATATACATGATCTTAATTCTTACATCTCCATCTAAAACATCACACACAATACTTTTTAAACACTCACCTATCCCTATTTCCATTCAATATTTAAACACCCCTTAAAATGTTATAATGGGGATGCAATTTGCCAATTCATTATGTGCAACAACTCCAACTCTAATTTAAAACTGAATGTGGTGGCCATATGCCTAAGCTGCATTTAATTTTGCATATTTTATTTATAAACAAAATTATTTTGATGTCGAAATAAGATGTTTAAGGGGTCTGAAATAAAATGATTATGCAATAACAAATGCATACACTTAACTTATTTAATCACACTTAATTTGTTAAACCGATAGTTTGTTTTAGTGCCAAAAATAATGATTAAAATTTAACTCACATTAATTTTTTTTTTGTATTTCAGAGGATCAAAGTGACCTTATTCAAACTATCGTATTTTTTTCACGCTTTAAGAAAATATTGATCTATTTTGTTGATCATTTTTTTCATCTGACGCGCACAAAAAAAAAATAATTCCTGCTTTGGCTAATGGCTTGGGAAAACCCCTTACTATTTCTTAATGAAATCAATATACGCAT
Source organism: Stenogyne calaminthoides (assembly GCA_037126765.1). Lineage (NCBI taxonomy): Eukaryota > Viridiplantae > Streptophyta > Magnoliopsida > Lamiales > Lamiaceae > Stenogyne > Stenogyne calaminthoides. The sequence goes on from JBBCBC010000014.1 coordinate 35,628,832, forward strand.
AAAATAACAAATTTAAAGTGATCGACATTTGAATCATTAAAAAAAATGGTAAAAAACAGGATATTATTAATGCCAAAAACTTGTATGAATCTGAATTCACCGTAAATTCGATTTTTTTAGTACCACTGTTATATATAAAAACTATTAATATTATGTATGAAAACTTGGACTGTAATACACAAAAACTATCACTATTAAAAAATATTTTATATTTTTAAATAATACTACCTCCGTCCATAGACGGACCTACATGGGGGCCAAGGGGGTCATTGGGCCCCCCTGGCCCCACTTGAACTTTTTATATATATTTATAAATTACGATAAAAACTCATATGTATGATGCAAATCGTGAGGCGATTGTCAGACAACCTAAAGACAAATCACATCCACTCATTTTAAAGTGTTAAAGCGTCAATTGTCAATTTATATCTCGTCTCACCGTGGGGTTGTCTCATGCAAGTGTGTTTCGAATTCTTATAATTATTTATTTGTAATTTTGATTAGATTAGAAGTTTAGGTTAATTTTAAAGTGTTTCTTCTTTTTCCATGCAAAATTTCTTATTATTCTTCAGATAAGGAAGAGTGAGAGAAAGATATAGGTACAATTTACATTTTAAATATGTAATATTAAATGTATTTGACTTTGTTAATATAAAGATATTTAGTCCAAATAAATTTTGGAAATATATAAAAAATTCGAAAGTGCATTTAATTACAATATATTATAAATTGGCCCCCCCTGGGCACAATTCCTGGGTCCGTCCCTGACTCCGTCCCAATCTTAACAGGTGGGTTATTGTGTGCTCGAGTTTTAAGAAAAAAATGATAAAGTGTTGGGGGTAGAAAAAGTTATTTATTAGTATTTTATATGATATATAAATATTTTCATTTAAGGAAATTTGCAGTTAAGATTGGGACGCCCAAAATGAAAAGAATGCAGTTAAGATTGGGACGGAGGGAGTAAAATTTTTTGTGCATAATAGTGATAATTTTTATACATGATAATAATAGAATTCATGTATAGACCTGGTTCACAGTATTATTACCTATTATTAATATATGCTGGTAGGAGACATACCAAAAATCCAAGAGAGATATATACAACATCAACTAACTAGAGTCATCCTCGAATTCGAAATTCAATCAAAAAAAAATTAATTGAAATATTAAGATAAGCGCTAATTCTAATTTCATATATAATATTTTGGAGCTTATATCGTTATTTTGGGATTAAACCGGTAACAGCTTAGTTATAATAATTAAGGTTATAAACTTTTTATAATTTAATGTCTTAGTCGTGATTATAAATCAAGGACTCAAAATTATTTATAATAGCAAACCAAACAAATAAGTCAAGATGGCCGAGCGGTCTAAGGCGCAAGTTTCAGGTACTGGTCCGAAAGGGCGTGGGTTCAAATCCCACTCTTTACAAAAATTAATTTAATTTTCTTATTTTCTTAGTATCTCAAATTTAGTTTTCACACTTTCCTTTTTTGTTTATTCCGCATTAATTTTCACACCCATAAAAAGAAATTTACATAAAATCCTTATCCTCACAATATACATTAAATTATGTTTTATGTTATTACTTTTTCTAACACAATTAATTTATAACCAAATAATTAAAGTTGATTTCACTTTAATAAAGTAAAAAATAATTTTTTTTCTTAATTTTCGTGCACAGATCAGTGTGAAAACTAATATCACTTTCCTTTTTTTGTTTATTCCATATTAATTTTCACACCATAAAAAGAAACTTTACTTAAAATTCTTATCCTCACAATATACATTAAATTATGTTTTAGGTCATTACTTTTTCTAACACAATTAATTTACAATCACACAATTAAAGTTGATTTCACTTTAATAAAGCAAAAAATAATTTTTTTTTTCTTAATTTTCGTGCACAGATCAGTGTGAAAACTAATATGGAATGGGGGGAGTATATAAATTATACAATTATAGTATATGTCATGTCATTTTATTTTGTCAGTGTCCTCTATTCATAGAAATGATAATATTTCTTGGTAATTAATTTAATTTTCTTAGTATCTCGAATATAGTTTTAGCAATTTTCTTTTTTGTTTATCCCACATTAATTTTCACACTCGTAAAAAGAGAATTTACTTAAAATCCTTATCCAATCAATATACATTAAATTATGTTTTATATCATTATTTTTTCTAACACAATTAATTTACAACCACACAATTAAAGTTAGTTTCACTTTAATAATGCAAAAAGTATATTTTTCTTGATTTTCGTGCACAAATCAATGTAAAAACTAATATGGGACGGAGGGAGTATATAAATTATACAATTAGAGTATATGTCATGTCATTTTATGTTGTCAGCGTCCTCTATTCATAGAAACGATAATGTACTACTTTTTCCACCCGGGTGAGAGGCCAACAACACGGGTGGGAAAAGTTTATCTTCTCTTCCTCATAAAAAATATATATTATTCTCTCAGTCTTAATTATATGGAATGAGATCATTTATTCTATAATTAGTGTTTTATTTTATATTTCATAATAAAAAATGGGGATGAGACGTGAAATTTTTATTTTTTTTTGATCAGGGGATGAGACGTGGAATAATAAAATATATTCATCGATTCATTATATTCAGAGTTCATGTGTTAAAAATTCAGTATGGTGGAACACCAATAAAATACAAAAAGTGAAAAAGATAAATTGAACCGTAATTATATAGTTTTGTTTGACTTTTCACAAAAAAATTAGAAATTTATATTGAAAAAATAAATTAAACAATTAAATTTTTTCACTGTAATTCTATTTAACAAGTATAACACTTTCTAGGTAATTAATTCATGAGAGTATATTAATAAATAAACTAAAAAATATTTTTTATATGAAAATAAGTTTATTTAGTTGAGAGATTAAAAAAAAAAACCTAACTGGACCGAGAGTGTATAAAAACAGTACATGTAGGCCTCGATTATAGGGTCTAAAAGGGTCGACCCACTATTTTAGTCCACTGATTGGTACATAGTATTAGAAACCGGCTGACCCGCCAATAATAATGTGGCGAATCACTGTTCACACCTATATTATTAATACCACCAAATTGGTGGTTTTATTTTTAAGTGATTTCTACAGTGTCGCTGGAAAAGACCATAATACCCCCACTCCTTCCATATAAAAAACAAAAAGACATCATTTTCTATTCTTTCTGAATACTTCTTACCTAATCGCTCCACAAACCCTAGACGAAAAAATAAGAAATCCTTCTTCCGAAATTCAAATCGCGGCTATATCGGATGCAAAATTTAAGGACGTGAATCGTGATGTTCTATAAGAAGAGAGTCTTATGAATCCCAGTTCGTAGTCGACTCCGTTCTCTCTGTTATCAGTGAGTCAATTTGTACGATTAACTATCTATTTTCGATACCCGTCTGATTCTAAATTTTTTTCCGATTTGTGGTTTAGGTTAAGATTTCGCATCAGTCGACGTCGTCTTCGGTGGTCAGATTCGTGTATTTGGGGGTTTCTCGTGTTATTAGGACTCCCACTGACAATGAGTCTAGATCCGGGTTTTTCTTATTTTTTTTTATGTTGGGACTTATTTATTTGCATTAATGGGTTTGTTTGTTTTTTGTATATTGGTTCGCAGAAATCGAAGCATCTAGGTTTATCGTGAATCGTCGTTCGTATAAAAGGGATTTTTCCCCATCTCATCTTCGACTAGGAATACATTTCAATATAGCTTTGTTACAAAATTTCTACTAATTCTTGCTGGGTAAACTATTTTATCTACAATTGTGAGATTTTAAGTGGGGCTTTAAGTGGAATTGTTACTGGTCTAGTGAGTTTGTAAGTCGATTCTTGCTGTGTTATGTGGGTTTATAAGTGGATCTGTCATTTGATTTCTTGGTGATGTTCAGCATGCAATCTAAGTTGTTTTGTTTAGATTGAGACTTATTGGATGGTGTTACATTTGTTGGGTTCAACAATTTTATTGTATTCATACAGTTTTGTGACACTCTGATTTTGTATGTGCAGTTGTGCTTAGATATATATTAGAAGCACAAATTGACAAAATTGATTACTATTATACACTGCCATCTATTAGTCTTGTCTTTGAGTAATATTTAATCATATTGGTAGGATTATATGCATGTATAGAATTTAATAGAATTTTCAATCTCCCAATGCAGATTATGTACAATGTTATCCTCAGCCATGAGAAAACTTGTTATTTTTTTACTCGTAGAGCGGATAATACTTCGCAACAAAATTTTGGTCCTTATTTAGTACACCTTCTGAAAATCAACAATAGGAACAGAAATCAACGTATTCGCCGTGCTCCACGACCTTATACAATACTCGTAGAGTTCTTGATTAAGTTTATATTTCCTACTTTTACATCCTAACATACTTTAGAACTTGTTAAATGTCGGTTTTGATGTATATTATTATTTTTCAGAGTAACAAACTTGCTCGGGCATATTACTATAAACCCGAGCCGTTATTCGTCAGTATGTCAGGATTGATCACGAAGCCTGATCCTCCATTTGAAGTCATAGAGATCAGCGACGATGTACCCAGAATTAATCCCAGGAGGAATCATCGTCAGCCCACCATCGTTGTTTCGGACTCCAGTGAAGAGGTTGTATCTCCAATTCTGAAGTCTACACACGACACTGCTAGAAGGTTGTTCGATGAGTTAGAATCCCCACCTAATCGTGCTCGTGCTAGTGGAAGTGCTCGTGACAGTGAAAGTGCTCGAGCTAGCGGAAGTGCTCATCCAAGGTTTCCCCCTAGGAACTTCGGGTGTCCATCTCCAAATGTGTATCCAACTCGGGATCAACCGCCATCTCCCACTTCAGAAGCATCGGAGGAAACATCATGTAGCTCGGTTAAGTGGTTTTATTTTAACGATGGGAACAAGTGAAATATAGGTTGAATGTTGGTTTATGGGGCTTGTATTTTCATGGTGTGATTTGGTTGGTTTGTTGCTTGTATACTTTCTTGTTTAGATTATTACTTGCATGGATTTGTTTTGAATGTTTGTTGCGATGCCTGATACCGAATTCAAATAAAGTTTCGATTTTGCTCGCGATTTAACAAGAAACACTTCTTATGATGTAATCCAATATTCAACAACCGGTTCTACTTTGAATGACTGCAACATATAGACGCAATGATTTTATAGTGGACACTCTAGATCACACACCTTGGTAGCAGTTCGCTAGATTTTCTATAGATGTCGTATCGGATGAGCGGCGTGTTAGAAGAAAACTTCAACAGTTATGACGGTTCATATGGTAGTGAGAAGATAGGGAAAGATGAATATTGCGCCTTTCAATGCAATAACTCACTTCGAATGGTCAAAGGATGCGGTCGAAATTTTATTTTATTTTTATAAAATAAAATGTAAGAGTTGGAAATAACTGAGACATGTCTATTGGAGTGGTCAGATTGAGTCAAATCCAATATTAAATTGCAGCAAATGTGATGCCTGGACGAAAGAGTGGTTACATAGGTTCTGAAAATTTCTAATTACTACTTCAAAAAAAATTAGAAATATCTACATTTGGGGGGTTTTTTGTTTTGTAGGAGTTGGAAAATATGAAAACTGTGACTTTGCTTTGTATGGAATTACTGGGACAGTGGAGAAATTAGTCATGCCTTGGAATCTATAAAAATGTAACAATTATAGGATCATCTGTAGATTGAAAAACTCATCCATATAATTGAAAATGCCAAAAGGATCTGCTAATCAGATCACCATTTTGATAATATGTTATATCGTAAAATCTACACATGTATCAGTAGAATAGATCACCAAATGCAATATGCAACTTTCATAAATGATAGATTCCATTCAAATATGCCAATACCTAACAAACTATATAATATCACAATCATAAATTTCAGTAACATGCACTACCACTGAATTAGAAGTTCACAGATAACAGAATCCCATACAAACAACCATAATATACCAACACATAAATAGATCATCAGGAAATTGTTTAACACACTAGAGGATAAAACATAAAGCCGTGAAAACCAAAGTTCAAAATGATAGCAACTCCAAACTGATCAATTGGTTGTCGATGCATTTCCCCCACTGAAATCCCCAGCCAACAACTTCTGAACGTAACGATAACGAGCTCTATGAGGAAGTCCCATAAACATATCCAGACGATGCGTGTTCATGCAAAGCATGTTAGTAGCAGTGAGACATTCATCCATGGATAGCCCTTCGATGCTTTCTACAATGGTGTAGACCTCATTTCGATTCATCGCCAACTTTGCCTCATATCCAATGACATCAACGATGTTCTCAAGGCGTTCATCTGAAGATTTAAACAAACCTCTAATTGCTTCAATGAGCTCCTTGTTTTCACTGCTACCCTCCATTGAAGATGACTTCCTCTTGCCAGACTTTGGGACAGAAGGGGTTTTCTCAACACTCGGGCTCTCACTCGTCACGTCCATGTCACAGGAATCATCTCCATTAGAGATCACGTTGCTCTCTCCTGGTTCAGTTACAGCCTTCCTTTTCTCATTATCTTCCTTAAAAAGTGTGTTAACAACATCCATAAGATTCTCAGAATTAGAACCATTTGCCCTATCATTCCCAAATACCTCTAGTCAATCTTCATAATAGGGCCATGTCTTGTACCGCATCGCACCAATCGACGAATCTTTCTATAAAATGATTAACAGAAAAATGTTATTTTCTAGTTATTGTTCATAACAAATATGTAATCTGAATTCATAACAAAATATATGTCTAATAGATACCCAGTGTAAGAACATAATAGCCATACCTTCAACACTTTAGCCCAAGCTATATCAGAGACGTCAAGGATCTTAGTAATAGTGTTAAAACCGCATCCGGACTCCCTAAGAGCAGTCTGCAGACAACCATGAAACTTCTTCCATGTCTGTATCTTTGAGTTTATATGAGGCGTTGCACGGATATCAGTACCAGGAAGCCTTTTCATCATCATCTCTTCTAGCTTATTGCAGTAGCCTGGTCTAAAGCCGTTCTCACCTTTCCAACAGTCCGACGCTACAAGTTCTTTTAACTCTTCCATTAAAATGTCCTCCTCCTTCTCATTCCATGTTCTTCGGGTGCCACCGGACTTTCGCACTCTGCTATTGCCAACACTGCTACCTTTACCCTCCATGAATCTACTAATACCAAGTATAATCAATGGCATTAGAAGATTTTCACAAAACTTTCCCACATATTAAAATACATAATTTTTCATATCACAATGTATTTGTCCCATATTAAAACTTTGTAACTCATATATACATCACAATGTATTTGTCAAATCGACACTCAGTTTTATGTATATGCAACTGTAAACAAATTTGGGGGTCAAGACAGTAACAATAAACTCCATTACCAATAAACATAAACTACATATCACTTAAATCGACCATAACATAACTTTTTAGTTCGATATGAATCAAATAACTACATTTCGAAACAAAAAAACCTAATACCCAAAGCTCTGGTGTAATCGGACAAACAAAATCGTATAAACCACAACCAAATCGGAGGTCTAACTTGAAAACGAATAGAGAATATAAAGGGAGTACGATGAACCTGGACAATCGAGCGAATCGCAAACCCTAGATTTTGCTCTGTTCTTCGGGGGTAATTAAAGAGGCGAGTCGAACACGAAGAAATGAAATCCATTCTCAATTCTGTATTAGGTTAAGTTGTGGGTAAGGGTAATTTGGTCATTTCAAACAGATATACATTATTTATGTACCTTACCAATCAATATATAAACATTACACAACTTTTTTAAGTGGCTATCAATCAACTTATAATATTTTACACACACTTTTTAATGTATACTACCAATCAACTTTGTAGGAGTTCTTCCTATTAAATTAGTCTAGATATTAATATTATAAGAATTCCTATCATGGCTACCAATCGGGCCGTACAGTATGTGTGTGCGTTTGAGTGAACAAGTACATGATGACTCTGCTTAATTTCTATTGTATACATCAATGTTGAATTCAAATGATGTATGCAGGGACGGACCCAGGAATTTCGTCGAGGGGGCCCAATTTGTAATAAACCGTGAGACCGTCTCACGATGAGACATAATGTAATTTGCGCATTGACGCTTTAACATTTTTGGAGGAAGATGTGTTGATTGTGCTAAGTTGTACCCCGTCTCATGCGAGTTTTTGTCATAATTAAATGCACTTTCAAATTTTGTATATATATAAAAATTATTTAGACTAAATTTTTTTATATTAACCGAGTCAAATATATTTATATATACATATTTCTTTCTCTTTGTTCCCTTTCCCCCACCTGAAGGATAATAAAAAAATTTATATAGAAAAAGAAGGTACATTTTAAAATTAGCGAAAAACTCTAACCTTATCAAATTAACAACAAATATCTTATAAGATAAAACCTGTATGAGGCAGTATGAACCAGTCTCATATATGAGACGGACTATAAATTAACAAAAATCAATACCCTTCATTCTAAAGTGTTAAAGCGGAAATATTCAATTTATATTCCGTCTAACTGTGAGACCGTCTTACACAAATGTACTTCTAACTATAAAAATATATATAGGGGAGCCCAGTGACCCCCCTGGCCCCTATGTACTGTGGATGTATGTATCTTAAATTCGTAATTGCAGTCGCAGTTCGTTTATCTTAAAATTAACTGTATCATACATCATCTTTCTTTAAAAAATGATCTAAGAGTGAAGAAAGGTTGTAACTTGGAACTAGGCAGTAAACACATTAATTAGTGTCGAAAGCAACTAGGCCTAGTCTACAAGCAAAAGCGCGTAGAATAATCAAAGTTTATACTAATGGTTGGGTATCATGTACACTCGGGAGTACTATGCACTCATAATATATTTTAGAAGCATACAATTATACAAAATAGAACCGTGCAACTATTTCAAACAGAAGCATGTTCCCATATTAACCGAACCGTGCAACTATGTTCCCATATTAAAACACCCTTAAATACATACTACAATACTTCTTCCTCCCTCATTTCCTGTGTTCATATTCCTCTTTCTGTGTAAATAAGTTGCACTTTTCAACATAATAAATTACATACTTTTAAAATACACTATGAGTGCACGGTGCACCCAGGTGTATATAATACGTAGCCAAGACTAATGTGTTTACCATTCAACGACGACTTTTAAGTCGTTAGCGTGTAGCCCCATCTTCTCTCTCACTCCACATATTTTATAAACGTCACATGCCCCAAACACGACATACCACCAAATTTCAATTCTTTCTTATAATCTTATCTAAAAATAAGATCCAAAGAATACCTCTCAACTCGATTAACCATGTATTCTTCAAACTCAAGCGAGTACCAGAAATTCTCCGACACCACCACAACTCCGATGACGGACACAACAACGCCGACTGGGATTCCGGTGAGCTCGCAGCAGTATTACACGAACAAGGCCGACCCACTGCCTCGTATCCTGCCTAAATCACAGGTCGCTTGGTCAACGGGACTCTGCGATTGCTTTTCCGATCTCCGAAACTGTAAGTTTTCAATTGACAACGGTGGCGCGTGTAGTGACGCGCTGCCGGTGATGCGTTATGTTGTTGAAATTAAAAGAATTAAGTTTCTCTAAAATTAATTAATCCATTTTTGTTTTGGGTTTTGAATTAATTATCAGGTTGCTTAACGTGCTGGTGCCCGTGTATTACGTTTGGCCAAATTGCTGAGATTGTCGACAAAGGCTCAAGCTGTAAGTATTATTTTTTCCTAATACCCTCTTTGAAATTATAAATTTACAATTAAATATATATAGGCAAACTCTTGTACTCCCTCCTCACTTAAACACTGAAAATGACACGTAAACCAATTAAAGTGAGATTTAGTGCGGTTGAATTGAATAAAATAAGGTATTAATATTATGTTGTTTTTATTTTAAGAATATTCAAGTAATATTGGGACGTCCAAATAAAATAAATGTTGACGCAATGTTGCGACCGAGAGAGTAGTATTAATTACGTTCATTGGAACAGTATTAATTATCTGTTTTCCGGACACGTATTATTTGGTCAATATTAATACATTTTCACTAAATAATTACTTTTTTCTATTTAATGGTATTAATTGTACATTAGTACTTGCACACAATTAATCAAATATATAGGGATCACTTGGTATGTCTTAGGAATGATAATGGTAATGAGTACGATTGAGAGGTCAATCACTAAGGATTATTGATTGAATTGTTATTATTTGGTTAGAACATCAACAATAGGTATTATGTGAGGTGGGTTGAGTGAGTGAGCGTAATCAATTGCTTATTTTTATTCTCATTACTTGTGTATCAAAATTATCAAGCAACATCTATAGAAGTGATTTCTATTACCCACTTTCATTATCCCAACCAAGAGGACGCATATATATTTCAAAAGTTATGCTAGGTTCATGATCATTAAATATACAATTAGCCAACCTATTCATTTCGACACACTTTCCTCCTCTCATATTTGACTATAAGATTTCAATATAAACAATTACTAAATACTACTCCCTCCGGCCCAGACTTGTTTTTCTGTTTACTGTTTACACATGTTTTTGTGAGCGATTTTTGTATTAGTAATTGAAATAATAAATTAATTTTAAAGGAAGGGTATGATAGATAAGAGGCTCATCTATCATACCCCTTCTTACCATGTCAACTAATTATTTCATTTACTAATATAAAAATCGCTCACAAGATGAAAGGTATGATGGTAAATAGGAAAACAAGTTTGGGACAGAGGGAGTAATATAGATGGAGTAACAATACTATATTTATGATTATAAAGTAATTATAATGTATGTGTGGTGGTGTAGCATGTGGGCAGAATGGAGCATTATACACATTGATAGCATGCGTGACGGGGTGCCCTTGTTTCTACACTTGTTTCTATCGAACTAAAATGAGGCAGCAATATTTGTTGCACGAAACCCCCTGCGGAGACTGTTTGGTCCACTGCTGCTGCGAGTCTTGTGCTCTTTGTCAAGAATATCGCGAGCTCAAAAACCGTGGCTTCGATATGTCTATTGGTAATTCATTAATTGCATCCATAAATTCATGTAATTAAATTATTATTGAATTAATACTTGATGCTTAATTTGTATTTTTGATTTGATCAGGATGGCATGGAAATGTGGAGAGACAGAGCCGAGGTGTGGCTATGGCTCCAGTCGTTGAATCAGGAATGACTAGATAGAGATAGTGTGTGTGTGACAAATAATGAACTCTTAACTAGTTTATTATTGTTTTACAATTTTCCTTACCATGTCTTGTGTTTTAAATGATGTGTATAATATTGTTTTTGTTATGAAATAATGTTGAATGTCCTTGGAGGTTACAAGACTATTTCAATAGGAGTTACAAGGACTATTTATTTTCTTTTTAATTGCCCTAGTAAATTGTCATTATATACCTTCATGTATAAGTCCCCTATAAATAGGGGTCATGACACCTTCATTGTATACTACCAAGAAGTTGAATAAAATTCTTCTCCCTACATTGTATTCTCTTTACTTTGCATTCTCTATAGTATATCCATTAATTTTATAACACGTTATCAACACGAGTTTTTACCTTGAGCTTAATCGATATTGGGGCAAGTATAAGTATCATACACGATTTTGAGGTAATACTTTTTTCTTTGTCAATTTGTAATTTCATTATGGCTAATCTCACAAAGTTAGAATTTGTAACTCTTGATATCACTGGAAATAACTATATATCATGGATTCTTGATGTTGAAATTCATCTTGAGGCAAGAGGTCTTGGAGAAACTATTGTTGATAATAATAATGCATCAAATCAAGACCGTGCAAAAACAATGATTTTCCTTCGTCATCATTTGGATGAAGGATTAAAGAATGAATATTTAACTGTGAAAGATCCACTTGTCTTGTGGAAAGATTTAAAAGAAAGATACGACCACCTGAAGATGGTCGTCCTTCCAAAAGCCCGGTATAATTGGCTCCACCTACGTCTACAAGATTTTAAAAATGTTAATGAATATAATTCAGCTATGTTTCGAATTACTTCTCAATTAAAATTATGTGGAGAAACAATAACTGATAATGATATATGTTTGAGAAGACATTTTCCACTTTTCATGTCTCGAATTTGCTCCTGCAGCAACAATATCGAGAAAAAGGATTTAAGAAATATTCTGAACTAATTGTTTGTCTTCTTTTAGCTGAACAAAATAATGAATTATTGTTGAAAAATCATGAGTCCCGACCCACTGGTTCTAGTTCATTCCCTGGAGCGAATGTGACTCAATTTCAAAATTATGATCGTGGTCGTGGTCGTGGTCGTCGACGTGGACGTGGACGTGGAGGACGTGGCCATTTTCGTGGTCGCGGTCGTGGTAGATTTGCTCCATATAATCACAATAACTATGACAACGAAAATAAAACAAATGTCTCCCAGAAGAGAGACTATGGAGAAAATAAGGAAAAGAAAAAGTATGAGGAATATTTTTACCGGTGTGGGATGGAAGGTCATTGGTCACATATTTGTTCGAACTGCGGATCATCTTGTTGAACTTTATCAAGCATCCTTGAAAAATAAGGGTAAAAGTGTTGAAACAAATCATATGGATGACAATAATGCTACTAATGGTGATGATGAAATAATGGCTCATCTTGATGTATCCGATTTCTTTTTAGATACCAAATAATTATATGATGAGTACCCTATGTATTTTCGTTTTGAATTTTATGAGTTAGAATAAATTTATTTTGCATCTTTTATTAATGTTTATTTCTAATTTAGTTTTTTTTTTTTAATACAAAAGACAATGGATGTCAAACACTTGGAATTATATAATGATGGGGATATTTGTCTAATTGAAGTGCTATACACACAATGCTTAAAAATAAAGAATATTTTTCTCATTTGGAAAAAGGGGGAGACAAGTGTTAATACAATAAGTGGTAGTGCAAACCTAATTGATGGCTCCGGAAGAGCTACTATTTTTCTCCCCGAATGAACTAAACTCATTATAAATAATGCACTACTGTCTCCCAAGTCTCGAAGAAATTTGTTAAGTTTTAAAGATATCCGTTAAAATGGGTATCATGTCGAGACTCTAAATGAGAAAAATGATGAATGCTTGTTGATTACAAAAGTTATTTCTGAAAAGAAGTGTGCGTTAGAAAAGTTGTATTCACTTTCTTCTGGCTTATATTTTACGAAAATATATAAAGCTGAAACACATCACCTGACAGAACATAAGTCTATTAATCTCAAAGATTATATGGTTTGGCACGATCGTCTTGGGCATCCTGGTTTCATAATGATGAGACGAATTATTGAAAATTCAAATGGTCATCCATTGAAAAATATAAAGGTGTTAAATTCTAATAAATTCTCATGAGTTGCTTGCTCACAAGGAAAATTAATTGTTAAACCTTCACCAACTAAAGTGAGAATTGAATCTCCTGTATTTTTAGAACGAATTCATGGTGATATATGTGGGCCCGTAGATCCACCATGTGGACCATTTCGATATTTTATGGTGCTAATTGATGCATCCACAAGATGGTCGCATGTATGTTTATTATCCTCTCATAACGTCGCGTTTGCAAGATTACTTGCTCAAATAATTAAGTTACTAGCTCAATTTCCAGATTATTTCTAAGAAAAATCGTCTAGATAATGCTGGTGAATATTCATCACACGTCTTTTATGATTATTGCATGTCAATTGGAATAACTGTTGAACATCCTGTAGCCCATGTCCACACACAAAATGGTCTAGCGGAATCTCTAGACCAATGCTAATGAAATCAAAGCTTCCTTTGAATGCTTGGGAACACGCTATTTTACATGCAGCAACACTTGTGAGAATTCGACCGACAAGTTATAATAATCATTCTCCCCTACAATTAGCATTTGGTTATGAACCCAATATATCTCATTTAAGAATTTTTGGGTGTGCGATTTATGTCCCAATTGCACATCCTCACCAAACTAAATTGGGTCCCCAACGAAGATTGGGAATATATGTCGGGTATGAATCACCTTTTATTATTAAATATATTAAACCATTAACAAGTGATTTATTTACTGCACGATTTGCAGATTGTCATTTTGATGAATCTAATTTCCCGACATTAAGGGGAGGTAAGGATCAACCGAAAAAGGAAATTAATTGGAAAATAACATTGGGTTTTCTTGATCCTCGAACAAAAGAATGTGAACTAGAAGTTCAAAGAATCATACATTTGCAACAAATTGCAAATCAATTACCGGATACATTTAGTGACTCCAGAAGAGTTACTAAGTCACATATTCCTGCAGAAAATGTTCCGGTTAAGATAGATGTCCCGGAAGGACTAATAACAAGTGCTAATGAATCTAAAGCACGCCTGAAGCGTGGAAGACCTCTTGGTTCCAAAGACAAAAATCCTTTAAAGAAAAGATGATTAAATGAAAATGAAAGACTTGCATGTAGTGAGAAAATTCAACCTCTTGAAGAGGTTCCATCTAAGGACATTGCTCCGGAAGAGCTAATCTCCTAAGTAAATGAGGATGTAGAAACTTCAATAAATTTTGTCATTACGGGAAAAAGTTGGAATCGAAGAGAAACAACCATTGATAGCATTTTTGCTTATAATGTAGCACTTGATATTGTGGAAGAAAACAAGGATCATGAACCTAGATCGGTTGATGAATATCGGCGTAGAAATGATTGGCCAAAATGGAAAGATGCAATCCAATCTGAGTTGGATTCACTAACTAAACGAGAAGTATTTGGACCTATAGTCCAAACACCAGAAGGAATAAAGCCAGTGGGACATAAATGAGTATTCGTGCGGAAAAGAAATGAGAAAAATGAGATTGTGAGATATAAAGCACGATTGGTAGCCCAAGGTTTTTCACAAAGGCCTGGATTTGATTATGATGAAACTTATTCTCCTGTAATGGACACGATCACATTTAGATATCTAGTAAGTTTTACCGTGCATGAAAAACTCGGCATGCGTCTAATGGATATGGTTACTGCATATTTATACGGTAATCTTGACAGTAATATCTATATGAAAATCCCTTAAGGATTTAACATGCCTGAAGCATGCAAATCACATCCAAGAGAAGTTTATTCTATCAAATTGCAAAGGTCTTTGTATGGGCTCAAACTGTCTGGACGTATGTGGTATAATCGACTCTGAATGTCTAGTTAAAGAAGGTTATACTAATGACTCAATATGTCCATGCTTTTTTATAAAGAAGAATGGATCAAATTTTGTGGTCATTGCAGTATATGTTGATGACCTCAATTTAATTGGAACTCCTGAAGAGATTCAAGAGGCAGTTACATACTTGAAGAAAGAATTTGAGATCAAAGATTTTGGAAAGACTAAGTTTTGTCTTGGCTTGCAAATTGAACATCTAGAAGGTGGAATATTTGTTCATCAAACTGCTTATACCCAAAAGGTATTGAATCGATTTTACATGGAAAAGGCACATCCTTTGAGTACCCCAATGGTCGTCCGATCGCTTGATCCTAATAGGGACCCTTTTAGACCAAGAGAAGAAAATGAAGAGATACTTGGTCCTGAAGTACCATATCTCAGTGCAACTGGTGCACTAATGTATCTTGCTAATTGTACAAGACCAGATATATCATTTGCAGTAAATTTATTAGCAAGATTCAATTCATGCCCTACACGACGACATTGGAATAGTATAAAGCACATCTTACGCTATCTCCAAGGAACCATTGATCTTGGTTTGTTTTACTCAAATAAATCTCGGCCTTAATTGCTTGGTTATGCTGATGCTGGATATTTATCTGATCCACATAAAACAAGGTCTCAAACTGGATATATATATTTACATGTGATGGTACAGCAATTTCATGGTGATCCACTAAGCAGTCACTTGCTGCCACTTCATCAAATCATGCTGAAATTATAGCGATTCATGAGGCCAGTCGAGAATGTGTTTAGCTAAGATCAATGATCAATTATATCAGGAAAAATTGTGGTTTATCACATGATAATAAAAATCCTCCAACTGTACTATATGAAGATAACGCATCTTGTATAGCTCAACTGAAAGGAGGATATATTAAAGGAGATAGAACCAAACATATTTCACCGAAATTCTTCTTTACTCATGAGTTGCAAAAGACTGGTGAAATTGATGTGCAACAAATTCGATCAAGTGATAATTTAGCCGATTTATTTACCAAGGCATTACCGACTGCAACCTTTGAAAAATTGGTAAAGCATATTGGAATGCATCGGTTAAAAGATCTCAAATGATGTTTGAATCAGGGGGAGAAATAATACACTAAATAATATATGTATTCTTTTTCCCTTCACTAGGTTTTTTTTTCCCACTGGGGTTTTCCTAGTAAGGTTTTTAACGAGGCATAATAACGGAAGGGGGAGTGTTGTGAAATAATATTGAATGTCATTGGAGGTTACAAGACTATTTCAATAGGAGTTACAAGGACTCTTTATTTTAGTTTTAATTGTCCTAGTAAATTGTCATTATGTACCTTCATGCACGAGTTCCCTATAAATAGGGGTCATGATACCTTCATTGTATACTACCAAGAAGTTGAATAAAATTCTTCTCCCTACATTATCTTCTCTTTACTTTGCATTCTCTATAGTATTTCCATTAGTTTTATAACAGTTTTGGAGATTTTTTTTTTTTATTGGAGATAATAATTGAGCTTTGTTGTACTGGTAAAAACTGTTTATGCAGCTGTTGGCTATCTCTCTCTCTCTCTTATCTTTCTAAATTTATTTTTTATATAGTGGGTTGATGACAATTTTCAATGGCTAATGTTTTTTTTATGGCAATTTAAGAAAACGAATTAAATACCCTCCACCCACCCCGGCCATCTCCTCTCTCTCCAGGCACAAAAAATAAGTATAGTAAGATCCTGAAATTTCCTATGTATATTACTCCCACTGTCTCAATTTTGTTTGGTGATTTACTGTGTGCTCGGATTTAAAAAAAAACTATTTATTACTCCCTCCGTCCTAATTTAGATTGTCCAAATACTATTTAACTTATGTTTTAGAGCAAATTGTTTATTAGTATTTGAAATGATAAAGAAATTTTTAAGGTGGGATATGATAGTCATACCCCTCATCTATCCTACGCATTTTTAAAAGTTATTTTATTATTTCACATACTAATAAACAATCTACTCGCTAAAACACGAGCCAAAAGTGAAATGGCCAAACAAAATCAGGACGGATGTAGTAGTATTTTATGTGATAAAGTGATATTGTGTTGGGGGTAGAAAGAGTTGTTTCATTTAAAAAAATGTACAGTTAAGATTGAGAAGGCTTAAATGGAAGGAATGCAGTTAAGAATGAAACAGAGATAGTAGTATTTAGAGTTTATATATTGACTATGTCTTGTATGCATCAGGTGCATCGTGCACTCCGTAATATATATTAAAAATATATCACTTGTTGTATTGAAATATATAATTTGTTACACTGAAATATGCAATTATGTTTTACAAATAAAGATTGTACATTTCAGTGTAACAGTGGTATGTTTTTAAAATACACTCCACCTAATCTCGCTCTTCGATTAGATGAATTATTAATTTCAGTGTGTGACAATTAATATATGTAATCCTAAAATTAATAAATTATTCTTGTTGATAAGGCTAATCTCGCTCTTCGATTAGATGAATTATTAATTTCAGTGTGTGGCAATTAATATATGTAATCCTAAAATTAATAAATTATTCTTGTTGATAAGGTATTGTAGATCTTACATTATACTTATGCAACGTAAAATTCATAGGCATAATTCATGTTTCTGTTTTATATTGTCTCCAATACCTTATCATCATTCATCAGTTTCCTCCGCTGGATGAAACCTTGATCATAATATACAGTGAAATTTAAATATAGAATTCGAAAAGTGGACTAAGGCCCAACTGAATGCTAACCAAGCCCGGCACCAGATTGGGCTCCAAATTGAGACACGGGTTTGGGCCGCGGTAGTGTTATCTTATCATTGGGTAGAAATGCTTAATAAATTAAGGGGTACGGTTATTAACACCCCCATGATTAGTAAGTACACCCACTTAATTATTAAACTACCAAATATACTCTTTTTCAAAAAGCCCCAAGGGTATGTTCGTTTCGGGCTTATAGTGGGCGTGAAAAATTCTGGACTTCAAAATCCTTGGATTTCAAAATCCTATTCAAAAAGTTGAGTATATGTTTATTGGGGATTTTATAGAATAGGATTGTGTAGGATGGAGAAAAAGTTGATTGATTTGTATTATTATATTATTATTGTAATGATTGAATGAATGTGATGTTTTGGAAATTGTGTAAAAGTGAGGGAATTATTATTTGTGTAGGGTGTAGGGTGCAGTAATAGTATTAGAGGTGGATGTTGTAGGATTTTAAAATACTTTGTTTGAGTATTGAAAAAAATGGTATTTGGGATTATATAGTCAAAATCCGTCCGTGGTAATCGCAAAACGAACATGCCCTAAGGGTATGTTTGTTTTGAGACTATACCGGACGGACTTTGGACTTTACAATTCCACATACTCATTTAATACAATACTAAAATCAAAATTTCAAAATCCAATTTAAAACCTAACCTAAACCCTACATCTGCACATATTCTCATTAATAATAATATTATAACTTTTATACAATTTACAACCCAATACTCAATCATTCAATCATTACTATAATAATATAATAATACAATTCAATCAACTTTTTTAAAATCCTATATAATCATACACTATAAAATCTCAAAATAAACATATAATTTTACTATTCATTAGGATTTTAAAATCCTAGATTTCAAAATCCAGGATTTCCCCCGCTCATGTAAGCCAAAAACAAACATACCCTAATTTCTTCTCCCTCTTGTTCATTTTTACCGTTCCCCACTGTTGTATTCTCAGTTCGCCGTAAAACCTCCTCCGACCGCCGCCACCACCCCGCGTCGCCCCCATGGCCGTCTCCAACTCGCACCCCAGATTGATTATTTTTGCGTTTTTTCTGCACTGCTGCAGAAATCTCCTTTCTCTCTCTGTTTTTCTTTTGTGTTAGATTAGGTTTGTTTCTCATATTTTAAACTTTAATAGATTTTAACTCCAAAATGGTATTCTTATAGCAGCCTTTAAAGATTTTTTTTATCTGGAGACATTTGTGTTCTTGCACAGCCAAAATAAGGGATAGATTTTTTCAATGTGAGTTTATTTGATTTTTAAATGTGCAAGTGAATGGCGGCCCGGTGACGGAAATGCAGCGACCCTGTGACAATGATAAAGAGGCGGCACATTTCTGCAATATTTTGGCACAATTATGGAGCAGTAAAAAGATAATTGGTGAAAGGGTATATTTGACAGTTTACTAATTAAGTGGGTGTACTTACTAATCATGGGGGTGTTAATAACCGTACCCTAAATTAAGTGGGCCTAAATAAACTTAAGAGGCCTTGTAAAATTTTGATAACTATATTGATTTAACCTTGATGGAGCAGATTTGTGTTATTGAGTATTCGAGTGGGGGTTCATTTTAATTACAAAAATTTGTATAAACCTGATTCATGCTAAGAATTTTATTTTTAATTTATGGACATTTGAATCAATTTAGCTTATAATACGGGTCAAATTTAGTGAGTCAAAAAATGTATTGAAATAAGTTAAATGGATTAAATAATCCAAACTTATGGTACAGATCTAGTTTATAGGAGACCAACTCCATTTTAATAGGTAGGACATCTCAATATGGGTTTGGCCCAATTGAATTTTCCATTTTAATAGGTAGGACATCTCAATATGGGTTTGGCCCAATTGAATTTCTGCGCATAGTTCTTACTTTTTACTCCATTGAGATTTGAGACCTTATATAATTTACTAAAACATCTTTTTTTTTATATATATAATTAACTAAAAAACCATTATATCTTTCATCAAGAAAATAAAAACCGTGATTCTTAACCTTTTCAATATAGGGAAATTGCACTACAAAAAAATTAGCATTTAATAGAAAAAAAATTATTATTATAGTTTGACTACCAAACAAGAGTTTAATGACAGTAGATACTCATTTTAAAGACAGAAAATAATAGATACTCATTTTAAGGATTAAATTACATAAAAATATACTTGATAAAATTAGTAAAAGTTCTTTAAATTCTATTATACAATTAGTTACTAAAATCCCCTACTGTCTAAAAGACAACAAGATAGGAAATGTCCGTTTGCAAATCCAAGTAAAAGGGTAGAAGTATTTTTCTTACAAAAAAAAATTAAGTGCAACAGTTTTAAAAAAAATGTTTCGACTCAATTTTATTGTGTTTGCAAACAGACACTAAGTGTGTGTTTTGAAACACAACTCAAGATTGTAAAAATATACACATTACTACATTTTTAGTTGCGTTTCAATACAACTCTAAATGCGACAAGTAGAAAAATCTAGTCAACACTACTGTAAGTGAAAAATGGAAAAAGAAGAAAGAAGAAGAATCTTGTGAAAGGTAGACAAAAAAAAATATGAGAAGGCTTCTTCAACTTGCCCGTGATTATCGATGCTTTTGTCGCCACTTTTTTTCTTTAGATTCTGCACCCCTCTTTTCTCTTCTTTTTTTTCATTTGTATTTGTTTTCAAACTTTCATGTTCGAGGAACATTTGTATTAGACGGTCTCACGTTGAGAATGAGCATAAGTTGGGCATTGATGTTTTAGTACTTTTAAAGGAGTGAGTGTGATTTGTCCATCTCATACATGATACCGTCTCATATGAGTTTTTGTCTTATTATATTTAGTCTCAGTAAAAAAAAAAAAAAAAGAAAAAAGACTACTTTATTATTTAATATTTTGGTCCATTAATTTTCTCCCTGTTAATGTGTAGTCCTTTTTATGCCACAATAAAATCCTCTTTTCCTTTCATTAACCTTTATTAGGGTTAAAAGAGGTTCTCTTTTATTTCTCTTGCTCCGTTGCTCTATGTTCTCATTTAGATTCATTACAAACCCCAATTCATCCCTTCATTTGATATTTCTATTTTCTAGTACTGCATGCCAAATTTATATTGATACATAAAGAAGTATTGAGTAGGTCTCATTTGCACTAGGTGCACCGTGTAATTCAAGTGCATTTTTAGATAGAGTAATTTGTTTGACTAAAACGTTCAATTTATTTACACTGAAATATGCAACTTGTTCAACGTAAAATAAATTGAACGTTTCAGAAATACACTTGAGTTGCACGATGCAACTGGTGCATACAAAACTTTGCAAAGTTTTATATAAATCAATTTTACCGTACAATTAATTTTCATTTTGCATGTATTTTTAATAGTACTAGTTGTTTTATTGAAATGTATTAGTATTAATTCTAATATAAAATTATTTGCAAACTCATTCAAGATAAAACTATTTTACATGAGACCAACTTATTTCAAAAATATTTTCAGCATCTTTAATACACATAACAGTGATAACACAATATGAAATACCACTATGCATTGAGACATAGATTGTGGCATGCATTTTGTGCAACCTTTTTTTGTTAAGAATGTGGTGGGCTTGAGAATTGACCAGCAAACTGCAAAGATGGCACCATAGTGGCTGGCCCCACCCCACCATTCTCTCCGGCAATAAATCCTACTTTTGCTCTTCAATAATCTTAAACCTCCTCCCAACGGACCCAACCCCACAATTCATAAAATAAAAACCCCCTCAAAAGAACTAAAATAAGTATACACTACACCCCCAAAACCATAAAAACAAGTCATTAGATTCGAGGTTCTTGTTTGCTCTAGATTTCATTTTCAAGTCTTTTTTTTCATATAAACACAAACAAACACCTATTCCTACACTTTTCTCTTTTCTTGTCTGAGCTCTAGTACACCAATCAATACTCCCCCACCCAAAAACAGAGAGAAATCAGGCGATGAATGATTGAGGATCTGCAATTGCAATGGAGGGAGCAGAAGAAGAATTGGAGAGAAGGAGCAAATTCTTGAACAGTTTAATCCAGAAGAAGAAGAAACAGGTGGAGCAAAAACAGCATCATGATGGCATGAACATACGTGTCAGGGCTTCAGATATGCCTTCACCTCTGCAGAATCACGCTTTCAAAACTTCCAGACACATTATTGACTCCATGTCTTCCCCCAAAATTGACAGCAAAAGCCTTGCCCTTGCTCTCAAAAAGGTATTATTTCTATTATGTTATTTGCAACTTTCTTGGTAGTTAGAAAGATATGTTACGATCTTTGGGCTATTGGGTATGTTGGCAAATTTTGGTTTGGTTTTCTGTTATGTGATGTAGAACAATTTGGTAAAGGCTGGTGCTTTTTTGTGTATTTGTTAGTATATGGTGTGATTAAAGTAATGAGAGAGTATATACTCTAAAGTTTAGAGTTATTTTTGGTAGTATGTATGAAACATTTACTCATTGCCTGTAAAATTTGCCATTTTTTCTTGCAAATGGTGTGTGTTACTCCCTCCGTCCCAAGATGACTTGAACAGTGAAAATGACATGCAAACCAAAAAAAATAGGTTTTAGTGGGTTTGAGTAGAATAAAATATGGGTGTTGTGAGTGTATTAATATTATATTTGTTTCCATTTTGGGAGTGTTCAAGTAATGTTGGGACGTCCAAATAAGGCAAGTGTTCAAGTAATCATGGGACGGAGGGAGTACTAGAGTTGAAAATCCAATTTTGAAGTAGAAACTATTGGAAGTGATAAATGTAAAACTTATGTAACCTAGTGTCTAAAATAAATGGAATAGTTAGAAGCACTTATTTTTTAAATTGACGAGACCCAACTTTTACAAAAAATAAGTGCCTCCAGAGTGCAAGTGGGGTTTCGAAACACACCATTAGAAGAGATTATGAATGGATAATTCTGAAAAAAGGGCCATGAATTCTTGATGAAACTGAAGAGGTAATGAATTGACACTAGTAGAACAACTGCTAAAATGTGTAGAATAGAATTTATTTGAAGATGATTACTTAGTTATGGGGGTGTGTGTTTTGTTGGTTTTTCTTTCAGGACTTCGATTCAACATATGGTCCGGCTTGGCATTGCATTGTTGGAAAGAGCTTTGGGTCGTATGTCACACATTCGTTAGGAGGGTTCATATATTTCTCCATTGATAAGGTTTATGTTCTTCTCTTCAAGACTGCTGTCCAGCCTTTGCCCCAATGATCCATATCTATATTTCTCAACCATTCTCTTTTTTTTTTTCCATGAATGTTGTGATAGAGGATGGATGGACTTGATCAAAACCCAAAACAAGATAAAGAATTAAATGGTCATGATTTTGATAGTGTCTCTCATGATGTATTGCGATGCTTGTACATTTTAGTATCTATTTTTTGCTCCTGCATATTCATATTCCTTTCTCTCTATAGTGATATTTTTGTTATCAATCCTTGTTCCAAAATGTTGAGTGAAGAAAATGCTGAGACAAATGTAATCATGAAAAGATGTGTTCTTTTAAATTACTTGCAAATGCTTATGAACAAGAGTCCAAGAGTTTTTGAGGAATCTGCTTTCTATTACTTTTACAGCTAAACTACAATATACTTCATTACGAATGAATGATGACAGTTGGAAACATCATATGAATTGTCATGTGAGTTAAATTAATTTTTGGTCTCACGGGACACGTTACCTCATTAATTTGGTCTCAAAATTATTTTTTCATGCGGTTTTAGTTTTACTGTTACGTTTTTCGTTAAAATCAGCTGCAATTTGGTCTCATAGGACAAGGTTTGAGACCATTCTTAAGGCTTGGCAACGGGGCGGGGTCGGGGGACAACTCTCCATCCCCGCCCCCGCGAGATTCGGGGATTCCCCGCCCCGTCCCCGCGAAGCAATCGGTGAATAATCGTCCCCCGTTCCCCGCCCCGCCGGGGATTTCCATCCCCGCTGGGAATCGGGGATTCCCCATTAACATGAATCTGTGAACAAATAATTTCAAATCTATAAAAAAAAATTCCAAATCTGTAAAAAAAATCAATTTCGAAATGAACATTTACATGAATCGTTCATATATATATATGAGCGTGAGGCGGTGGGGCGCTAGCGGCCTGAGATGCTGCCGACGGCGTGAGACGGTAGGGCGGGCGGAGTGGGCGCTGACGGCCTGAGATGCTGTAGTTCCGTGAGAGAAGTGGTGCGATGGCGGCGTAAGACGGTAGGGCGGCCGAGGGAGAAGATAGAGAATGACAGTGGAGTGACTAGTGAGGTGTGAGTTGGTGCGTGACTGCGTCAGATATACTGATTAGGAATTAGGGTTAGATTTAGTAAATATTATTTATTAATTAATATATTTAATATATAAAATATTATTTAAATAATTTAAAAAAATCGGGGTCCCGCGGGGAACGGGGCGGGAATACTATCCCCGCCCCGGCCCCGCCTTCGGGGAGAAGATTTTCCCCGTCCCCGCCCCCGCCCCGTGGGGAATTTGCCCGCCCCGTTCGGGGCGGATCCCCGCGGGGAATGGGGATTCTCTGCCCCACTGCCAAGCCTAATTCTTACGGGACCAAAATGGTGAGCATTGATACTAAAATCGTGAGATACTGAGCACTGTAGGGGTCAAAAATGAATTTAACTCGTCATATGCCGACATCCTCTGCAAGCAATGTTATAAGAAACCAAATGCATCACTTCTATGTCAGGGGTTAAATTTGAAAAAAAAAAAAAAAATCATTTCTGAAGCTTTTTTTAAATACTACGCATCTATAGAAATTAGTTTAGCAGAAAGGGGGGCTCAATTTAATGCATGGCCAACATGTTTACAGATATAGCCCACCACAATTAGTATGACATGTGTTAGTTGCATCTGTCACTCCCTAATACCTTCTATCTAACAGTTGATGTGGTTGGAATTGATGAACTATATATGAATTATATAGCTTAAATTTATACGTCAAGTTAGATTGTTATCACGTAATGTACTAATTAGTTTAAAATTTAGAGATTCACAATTTTTAAAATTTTGATCCATCTAGTCTGAAGCTCACTAAGACAAGTCTTAGGCCATTAGTGCAGAAACATTTTTTTTTTTTAAATGGAGTGATCCAGCTTCACCAAAAAAAAAGTGTTTCTAGAGTTAGGTTAGAGGTTCAAAACATTGCCTTAGCGTCTAGGCGAGGCATAAGTGATTGGTCAAATTATATACGTTAAAAAGTACATGTCGATATATATAAAACAAGTAATTTCCAGTCGTTTGATGTAGCAACTTCTTATCACTTGTCTATCTCAACAAGCCATTCATTATTAAGCACAACCAGAATTCCAAAACCCCTCAAGATCATTAAAACTATCATCAATGGAAGAGGGCAAAAAAGAGGAGAGTTTTTCAGAACAAGAGTCAACACCACCACATGATGCAATATTCTTTGTCCTGGCTTATCTTCCTCTCTTTGAGCTTTTTACTACGGCTCGAGTTTGCAGATCGTTGAGGGACGCCATAAACTCCGACATACTCCCATGGCTGAAGATCATCGTTGATCGGCCTCTCAATCGCCGTCTTTCTGATGATACTCTCATGGAAGTTGCTTCCAAGGCAAAAGGCAGGCTGCAACTTCTTGTTCTCATCAACTGTGTCAACATCACAGATGATGCCCTATCCACTGTTATTGCACAAAATCCTCATATCACCAAGGTAATAATATGAATTCATTTTTGTGTTATGCAATAGCCATGTTGGTTAAAATTCCAATTGAAATCTGGATAAGGAATGTGTGGTTATTCTAAATTTGTTCTGATTGCTTTCTTTTAATATAATTTTAAGATACAGGTCATTTGATTCAAAATATTCGATGAGAATAGTAATGGAAATCATCGAATTGAGAATTGCAATGAAAATGATGATATGTTGTTAGTGTATTTCTCTAAAATTAGTAATTTTGAACAAAATATGAGTGATAATTGAGATATAGTAAAATGATTGAGACATGATTATAAGGAGGTAGTTTTTGAATCTCATTACCTCTTACGAAGTACGATGGAGATGAACTGATCATTTTTTATTCTCATTAAACTGCAAAATTTTTCCTATTTTCCTCTCCAATGTTGCTGAAAAATCATGTACCAAATTAAGGCAATCAGAACTTAAATCACAAAAAACTTGAATGAAAAAGACAAAAGGATGCAATTTTTTTCAACTTAAACTAATTTGCCGTATACTCTCAGCTTCATGTACCAGGATGCACAAGCCTATCACCAGAAGGAATCATTAAAGCAGCAACTCTGATAACCAGAGGCAACCACAGAATAACGAGCCTCAAAATCAACGGCATTTACGGTGTTCAACGACACCACCTCGACACTCTTTACACTCTAATCAGCCATAAGCAAACACAACACAAGAGAGACAAAATCTTGTACCATGAGTACAACAAATATTCGACCCTGAAAGTCATCGAGACTAATCACTCTATTGATCTTGATATATGCCCCGAGTGCAATGAAGTAACAACAGTTTTCGACTGCCCTCGACTTACATGTGAGCAGCAGGCGAAAAAATGTAGGGGTTGCACCTCGTGCATCATAAGGTGCACAGAGTGCGGCATATGCTTGAACGAGAATGATCAAGAAACGGAGGAGGCTTCTTGTGGAGATACACTCTGTTTGAATTGCTGGTTGAAGCTACCAAAATGCAATTTTTGCAACAAGCCATACTGTAGCCAACATACCGATCAGCAGCATACGTTTTCAGATTCTATAATAGGATTCATCTGTGCTGAATGTAACGCAAAATACAATTGAAAAATCATCATGGAAGTCATAATTCAAAAAATCATCAAATTGGTTCTCTTTGTACAAAGGGATGAATTAGTTCTAGCTCTATCTCACATGGCAGTTTTCACCCATAACTCTTTCGAAGGGAACAAAATTGGGTGTGCATGAGAAGCTTAAGGAAATTTGAACGAGAATGAACCTTGATTTCATTACAAATACGCTACAGACCAGAGCACGATACTGAGTAGTATAGAGTGTATATAGAAACCTTCACCGTGCCAAAAATGGGAGCTGCAACCAGACGTTGTGGAATTGGAAGATGGAGCAAGAGACGTGCTGTTTGTAAAGGTGCCATTTCTTCCACCGCTATATGCAATAATTACTTATTCAGACAAAAAGTTGGGACCAGAATTGACATTTAGACGCCACAACTTATAACAGAGAAGAATAATAATAGCAAGATTAATAAAGCAATGTTTGTTTTGGGTTTATAGGAGTTTTTGAAATCCTGATAAATAGTAAGGCGTGTGTTTGTTTTGGGGTAGTAGTGGTGGTTTCTTAAAATCTAGGATTTAAAAAATCCCAAAGTTGAACCAGATTTAGATTTGCATATCCTGAAACTGGTTTTTAAAACCCAAAAACAACATTGCTAAAGAGTTTTGATATAGACCCCATGTTGGGCTGTTTAAGGAACCATCCGGCTGACGCTGCTTGTTGAATCACCCTCCACATTGAAACTCACTTAAGTCCTTTTTCGGGTGATTTAACTTGCCACATCACCGGGTTAGCTTCGTAAGCAGCCCACTGTTTCATTCTATATCAAATTTCTCTCTTTGTACACACACACACACACGCATGCATACATACATATATATAGCCCACATCTCATTTTGATTAACTAAATTGACAAGTAAATTAACTAGTACCTTCCAGGAAAAATGCATGAACCATGACCTGCAGCAAAACAAAAACAACTTGTCGTAAGATCAAGATGATTATTGGACTACAACAACAATGAGTTTGTTAGTAGAAATTCGTCAATGTTGTCATCATAAAAGATAGCATGAACTGGTTCAATCTAAAATGTTCTTCCACAAAGAAGTAATTTAGAAACATACTTGGATCAGTTGTGGTGACGGTGGCCACCCCATTAAAGTTACAGGTCCCATCAGTCATAGCCATCCGACGATAATACGCATCAAAAGCATAAGAAGCATGGGCCACCACAGTATCCGGTTCATAGCACTGCTTCCCTTGCAATAGAGAAGAGCAATCCACTTTCCCGGGCCCACAAGCCCAATCCAAAGCTGCCTGCAACATCTTCTTATCAGCCCCTTCCCTTGCAACACAAAAAGTCTGGTTTGTAGTATCGTTTGCCAACACAGTCCCTGAGCCAGTCAAATGCAATATGTAAACCGGCACCCCATTGGCATCAAACAGCCCCCAGTTCTTCTCTGAAAGCCGTCCAGGCATAAGATCTTCATTGTACAGTTCGTAAATATACGTACTGACAGCAATCCCGGGGTGTTTTGGAGTTCCCGTGGTGTTGAGGATGTGTTTGATGAGGTTACTGTTGTACGTGTTGGCGTTGTCCAGGGTGGCACCGGGCTCGTCACGGTCTCCTTTGGACGGCCACCCCGATTCCGTCACGGTGATGGGAATGTTGGTGAATTTTAAGTACGACATGGCAAAATACGCTGCGTCCACGACGGCATCAAAGACGTTTGTGTAGTGGAGGAGCGTGTTGAGGTCAATGGCCTCCTTGGTGGGAAGAAGGGGACGGAATAAAGCATAGTCCAACGGAATGGCACCATTGGATAACATGTAATCGTAATAAGGGTAAACGTTTAGCATGAGAAACGATTCCGTTGACTGCAAGAATTTGAGCAACGGGACCATGACGGGGTCCCATGTTCGGTTAAAGAAAGCTTGGGAGGGTGGGAATGAGTCGAGGATTAGGGAGGAAGCATGTGGGGTGGAGACTTTGATGTGGGAGTCGAGCTTTGAAGCTACGAGGGCGGAGTGGATGAAGTTCATGGCTGAGACGAGGATCGGGGCTGCGTTTGAGAGAGTGGTGAGGACTTCAGAGCCGACGGCAATAGCGGTGATGTTGGTGTCAGGGACGTGAGGAAGAATGTTGCGGGATACCCAGTTGGCTGCGGTGGCATTGGATTGTCCGATGCCTAAGAGCTGATCGTTGGGTATAGATACAACAACACGTATTCCGGTGTTGGCGAGAGCTAATAGCATTGCCTGGTTGGCATCATAAAGTCGGACGTGGTGGATCTGTTGAGCCTTCAGAAGGGCCACCACTTGGGTCGGATTGGGCATATCAGAGAGTGACGTGCCTATGTTGACGCCAATGAAAGCAGCTGCAGATAAGGAAACATATAGTTTAGACAAAACTGTATACATCAAGTGCACCATGCAACTCACGTGTATTTTAAGAGGTATCAGCTGTTTAACTAAAAAGTATTAGTTCATTAGTATTAGTTGTTTTCACTGAAAAGTATTAGTTGTACAGTTTCACAGAACAACTGATGTATCAGAGTGTTACTCTATAGTTTAAGATGTTGGCAATAGCTTTATACAGAATGGTAGATGTAATGGCAAATTAATACAATGATCTACTATCAGGCAAAATCCATTAAAATAAACTTATCACTCTAAAATAGCAATATATCAGTAGGTTAAAAGATAAGGTCAATCAAAGTAGACAACATGTAGAAAGTAGAAGATTAAGAAGATCTAAACTAGGACATAGCTTGTTCGTTGGGAATCCTGTCTTATGGTAATGGTATTGTATCTTTTAGAAAGATGATCGAGTTATGTAATACCCATTTTAATTGTCAAATACTTGAGATAGGCTTGCCAAACTACTCGAAGCTTTCAATTTCAAAATTAAGCTTAACTAGAGATTATACTCAGACTCACTATGCTTAAGTATTCTGTCATATAACCATTCCCAGTGTTCAATATCTACACCTTCCTTCTATAAAAGCACATCTTTTACTTTTAGATTTGCTATAATAACTACTGCATTGATGGTGCTCAGGCATAGCACGTTTAAGCATTCATCGTCTGTTCTTCCCAAACTTGATCTCTGCCTAATTTCTATAGGAAAAAACACATCTTTTGCTTTTGTACTCACTACATTGGTCACAGCTACCATTCTGCTCCCAACATTCGTATGTGTGTCCTGACCATAACAATGTAATCATACTTAAAAAAATTGTAATAAAACAGATCTCTTTTAGAGTGAACCTACGGGTTTGGATGAACTCCCATTGTTTTCTAACCAAAAGACCGCAAAACGATACTTAGGCGACTTAGAAAAATTTAGTATACATCACAGACTAAACAATCTTAAACTAGGCCAGAGTTAAAGGACACGTCTTCATCAAAGGACCATAACATTCAGAATGCTTAATTAAGAACAAAAATCAACAATTGTGGAACTTCAAATATAACTCATGATAAGCATAAAGAACTTTCAATTTTAGGGGAAGCTTCATCACAGCCTGCATTATATAAGACAATTTAAAGGGTTGGAAAAAGTGTTTATATGTTTCTAAATCAAATTAGAAACAGCCATCATATGATTAATCTGTAGATTTTACTAGCTAACAAAATACTGAAATCATTTCCATTAAAGTGCACCAAAGAAATATTAATAACTTTCTTTTTACCAGGAAGAAATATTAATAACTTGAAAGCAACCTCACAGATGATTTCTTGCAAGCATTGGGTAATACCCAAATCCCAGCCCATGTGATAAAAAACAAATTAGAACATCATTAAGCAATCCACAGAATCATTAGTTGGTCACATGCTGAAATGTCAGGTTCCAGACAATTAAATTATAGAATGGCCCTAAAACAAAAACCAACAAAAAAATAAACATAAATATACACACGCGTACAATGTATTGGACCCCAACATGGGTCCTTAGCCTCCCGTTACAGTATCTTTTTGTTTAATGCACTACTTTACACGTTTGTTCCAAAAGGGAAGCCACATGAGCTGGTTAGCAATAGAGCAAAATTCAAATATAAATAGGGACAAATACAAGGATTTCAATTAAAGAAAAGTGTGGAAACTTCCTCCCGTGAAGACCTTTAGAAGTTATAGAGATCCACTTTTTATTCTCAAGAATTGTTTTTTATTACTATTATTTTAAGTAAAATTGTATTTAAAAGACAAATATCGAAGTGAAATCCAAAGGAGGAATCAAAGAATTAAAACAGAGCACAGCCAGAACAAAATCAAACACGGATTGAAAAATGCAACACAGATAGAACTTGAAATCACGCTTAAAACAGATTAGAGAAGCAGGGATAAAGAAGAAACGCGGTTACCTTCATCTACAGCTCGAGAAGCAGAAACCAGCATCAAGAAAAGAGCAAGGGAAAATAGACCCATGTTTGCTTCAAACTTTTTGACTTTCCTGTTTCTCCAACCTCAAAGCTTCAATCTTGAAAGACCAAAAACACATTGTTTTAGCAAAACCTGAGAGAAAACCCGCCAAGGAAATATAAGTTTGCAAAAAGAAAGAGAGAGTTGCACTATGTATACCTACAATTATGCTTGATAAATGAGAAAAGTAGAGTGGAGACTGGAGAGTAACAACAGAGCTATGGTGGGTGGGTAATGTGGGAGTGGGGAGAAAATGAGGAATCAATAATTTAGAAATATTTTATATGAGACTGTTGTACACCTCAGTATTTTGCTGTCAAAAATAAACGGTCAAGATTCAACCTTTGCTTTTTCACACTCAGATGACTCTTCTGCACCAAATTTTGTTTTCCTTAAAAAATCTATGATTAAGATTAATCAATAATGACATGTGTGATGAGTAATTATAACTTTAAGACTTGTAGATTCCATTTATTAAACAACTAACATTTATAATATTTAATGCGATGATATAGTTTATAAATGTATTGATATTAATTGATAAATGTTATCCTATTAATTTATAAGTGTAATGAAATAAATTTCATAACATGAACAAGTTTCACATTAGACATACCATTTTATTAAAATAATAGATCTTGTTTTATGAATAAATTTTGAAAGGTGGGACATTGATTGCAAAAATTATATAATAAAATGCTAAAATATTAACAAATTTAAAGCCTTTATTTTAAGAATTTAAAGCACATTTAAAAAAAATGGATTCCCTAATTTTAAAATCAATCTATTTACTCCTAACATATGCCAGCCCAATTGTTTTTGAACGATTTCATCAGGATGCACATTATTTTGTATGAGTATCATTTAGGCGTCCCATTGTTAAATTTATTGTTATAGGAGTATATATTATTTTTGGCGTCCCTTTATTAAAGTTATGTGAGATTAGGGGTGGACGGTACGGCATATCGAAAATTTTCTCGTCTTACCGTTACCGTATCGAAATTTTCGATACCGAAAAATATCATACCGTTCTCATATCAAAAATTTCGGTATACCGAAATTTTTGGTATGTCAATATTGATACCGATACCGTACCGATATTTCGGTATACCTTGTCATACCGAATTTTCGACATATACCATACCATACCAAATTATCGGTATACCGTTTCGTACCGAAATTTCGGCATACCGATAATACCGTTTCGTACCGAAATTTCAAAATTTCGGCATACCGATAATACCGTTTTGTACCGAAATTTCGGCATATCGTTCCTGTCGAAATTATTTTTTAAATAACCTGTATTTTTTATGAAAAAAATATTTGATCACAGAATAAGATTTAAGTATTCATCACTCATCAGTTCAACACAAAATATAAATTTCAACAATCCAACACAACAAAATAAGTTTCAATAGTTCAACACAACACATATTAAAAGAAACTCAATCTGTTTCAGTACTAAAATAAAACAAATCATGATTGAAAATAAAAATCCTCATCACTTTTGAAGTTCAAAATCTCAAGAAGCCTGCAAAACACAGGAATTTAAGCAATTAAATGAGAATAAAGGAATCAAAATTTAAGCCAAAGACGAAATCTCAGATCAATAATCAGTATGTAGTATTGAGTTTTATGGTGTACCAAGATAAATTAGGAGAATACCATTCGATATTTAAGAACTTTCTGTAAATTCCAAGAGTAGATCACAAGTAGAGACTAGACAAGCATATTTAAGAACTATAAATATACACTACCAGACTACCAAAAGTGAAGATAAAAGAACTTTCTGTAAATGCTCCTTTAATAATTAAGAAACCATAAATCTTCTTGTAAATGCTCCTTTAATAATTAAGAAACCATAATTAAGAACTTTCTGTAAATGCTCCTGCAAAAGAACTATAAATATTCTTGGTTTTTAAAGGGAACCAAGTTGTGTTTCTTTCTGGATTTGAAATCAGATGTTTAGTTTTCTCCAGGATTCTTGGTAGCTCAATTAATGACATCTGGGCTTTCTACTTGGGAGCTCAAATAATGAAAAAAAATCAAACTTAACCAAGCTCCAAGAACACTTGCAATAAAAACAGAGCGCACCTGATGAGCGGAATTCGACGGCAGAGGAAATAAAACAATCGAACACTGAGCACACCACGATGGGGAGGCGGGGCGACGGCGGCGATGGGGAGACAGATCGTGGCTGCTTTGGTCGCAGCGGCAGCAATGGAGAAATGTTTAGGGTTTGTGAAATGTTTGGGCGACGACGGCGATGGGGAGGCGGGGTGACGGCGGCGATGGGGAGGCATGGCTGCTTTGGTCGCAGCGGCGGCGATGGGGAGATGTTTAGGGTTTGTGAAATGTTTTGAAATGTGAGTCATGTACACTGATATGTGTTTTAACTTTTAAGGGTTTGGGTAAAAAAAATTATTTATTAAAAAAAAATGAATTCAATACGGTATTTCGGTATATACCGAAATACCGAAAATATTTTGGTATACCGAAAATATTTTCGGTATACCGGTATACCGAATTTTTTATATTTCCATACCGATACCGTACCGTTAATTTCGATAAAATCGATATTTTTCGGTACGGTAAGTGTGGTATACCGGTATTTTCGGTATTTCCTCCACCCCTATGTAAGATTACATTTGGCATCTTATGACAAGTCACACATTTCCCCCAAAAGAATACATCGAGTGACATCAAATTATAGTTTTAAAAAGAGCAAAAAGAAATAATTATAGTTTTAAAAAATTCTTGAGGACTAATCTGAACTAAAGTTTAGAAAAGTGGGGTAACCTTGAGACAGGGTCCAACTGACATTGGTAGCTGTACTGCACTCCGCAGGATAATCTTTCATATTTGGACTTTGGCCCCATAAAACTCTTGAAATTACCATTTAGTTGGTTCCTATTCCTAAGTTTATTTTTTTTAAAGAGGATAATTATAAAACAACCCGTACAATTGAGCTAAAATACAAAAAGAATCGCCAAACTTTATTTTCCTACACATTGCAATTGAAAGGGGTGTCTGTTCAAAACTAATTTTTTATGAACATAGTGTGAGAAAGTAAATTTTATTGGGCCCTTTTCTTTTGTAGGATCAATTTCGGGAATAATTTATATATAATTATATCTAATAAAAATGTGTTACATTTGTTGTAAAATATGAGAATAACGATAAAGGAGAATGCAAGAACATGAATTTGTTTACCCAATTAATTCAGAAGGACTACATCTAGGGGCGACCAAGTCAGAAGAATTTTCACTTTTCTTCTCATCTTTGTGTAAAAGACGGTACAATAAAACATGTCTATATATACTAGGAATTGGGCTTTAGCCCTAAAGGCCCTAAAGACTAAGTCCATCACTATGTAATGTCCACTAATATTATTATATTTACAACAACATTCTTATATGAGAGGGTGATGTATGAGAATAAAATGAGACAAGTCGTGTAACATATTTGGAGTTCTTAAACTCTCATGTTATTCATACTATGAAATTGATACTATTACACATGTGTCACTTATCAACTAATACCGCTAACATTTAATGATATTATACTAATTTATAAATATAGTGATATCAATTGATAAGTGTAATGGTATAAACTTTATACTATGATCTACTTTTTTATAATCAAAGAGTGGATGACTATTAGATTTCATTTGACCACTTTTATTACTACTAGGTTCCAACTTTCAAAAACATTACTACTAAGTTCCAAAAGTAGATAAATGAACATAAATGCCCTTAAATGGATCTTTCTTTCCTTCTAATTTGTGTCCAAAATACTACTCTCAATAAAGTATTTTTTATTCACACCTTATTTACATCACTCATCTTCTATTTTACATCACATTTTATTTATGGCAGTCTTCTCTCTTCATTTTATTTCATTTACAAATTATAAAATTCCATATATATAAGACAAAAATATCAAAATTTACATATCTAAAATGAGTGTGCATATTTTCGTCTAAAATAAAAAAAAAATACATATTTTTGTCAATTTCGACATGCACATATATTTATATGCATGCATATATGTACAAATATGCATACACATATACACCAAATACATGAACATATGCATTAAAATTTGGGGGGAAAATAAACCAAAAAATCTGCAGATCCATCTTCATGAACCAAA
This sequence comes from Stenogyne calaminthoides, assembly GCA_037126765.1. Lineage (NCBI taxonomy): Eukaryota > Viridiplantae > Streptophyta > Magnoliopsida > Lamiales > Lamiaceae > Stenogyne > Stenogyne calaminthoides. The sequence goes on from JBBCBC010000014.1 coordinate 35,664,167, forward strand.
AAACCATATAATTTAATCAAAACTCAGACCCTCAATCTAAATAACAAAAAAATGGTATCTCCATCTCTCATCAATCATCATCCTCATCCTCATCCTCATCCCCAACATCATACATACAAGGTATCTCTCTCTCTCTTACTCTCACCCATACGCACGCACAGACCCAGTCCACCCAGATTCTCCCATCATCTATAAATCAAATCCCATGAATTCCTACAACCCTAAAAACCTTTAATCACAACCAAATGGGCGGAAAATGGCAAATTCTGCCGCTGGAGGATCTCCTTCCACAGATCTTCCTCCGCCGCCAACAAACCCCCGCCTAACGAATTCCTTTGCCCAATTTCCAACTCCTTAATGTCCGACCCCGCCGTCGTTTCCTCCGGCCAAACTTTCGAGCGCACCTGCGTCAACGTCTGCCGAGATTTGGACTTTGCGCCCACCCTCCCGAAGGCTCCACGTCCGATTTCTCCACCGTAACTTGTATTAGGGGATTTGGGGATTTGCAGAGATGGAGTTTGAATTTGAAATTTGAGTTTTCTGGAAATTGAAATGGGTCAGAGGGCCGATTAAGAGCTGAAGAAATGGGGTTTGAATTTGAATTTCTCTATTTTATTTAATACAACATTTTTAATGTTATTAACTAAGTGGGGACAAAAATGTTATTATACTCTATTTTAGAACCTATTACTAATTGTAAAAAGTAGATAAAAAAAAAATCTGAAAAAAAATTCGAAAAAAAAATTATGGGAAAATATATTTTTGAAAAAAAAAATTATTTTCTGGAAAAAAAATTCCGGATAAAAAAAAAATTTGAACTTTTTTTTATAAAAATTTGAAAAAAATTTATTTTTTGGAAAAATATATTTTTTGAAAAAAAAAATCGAATTTTGTTTTTCTGAGTTTCGTAAAAAAAAAAATTCAGAAAAAAAAAATTGAAAAAAAAATTATATTAAAAAAAATAAAAAATTATTAAAGAACTTATAAGTTTTATTAGCCAAACACTTTAACAACTTATAAACTACTTAAAAATTGCATCTTATAAGCTCTTAAAACAACTTATAAATTGTTATAGCTTATAAGATGTTTAAAATAAGCTTAGCCAAACAGACCCTAAACATATTAGAGTCAAATCTTATGTAAACTAATTTTTATCATGCAACAAATTCGCAACCATCACTTTATGTATGAAACAACTAATACTATCAAACATTAACTTTTAAATTAAACAACTAATAACATTTAAATATACATACAAAATACAAATCAGTTGCACCGTAAAATTGGTTCACATAAAGCTTTGTCAACACATCAAAGCTAAATAGCTAATACATCCTTGTAGAATTTTGTCAAGAGTTGTGATCAATAGTTGAAAGGGTAAGATAGAATACAAAATAAAAAAGCTATACACAGATTAATATACTGCTCAAATTCAGAAGAGTTCAAAGCTCAACAGTTGCACAACACAAACTATTAGTACATACTTTATAGTTCTTTTTCTTGCTGAGATTTCAGAATCAGTCTCTCCCCTTGTTTACAGAGAGGGAATTAGAGCAAGTAGCCGAGATTCCATTTTCGTTCGATTCCGGAGTGGCACAATCAGCTGCCTTGCTACTCTTGTTATATGGTACTGCACTCATCACCCTTCAAAAACACATAAAGCCACCAAGTTTATGATAAATTTGGTGTTTAACATGTTGAAACTTTTACAGATACACTAAATCCAAGTATTTCTCAGCTTTTTTTACGAAATTTCGGTACCAATAATGCTACTAATTATCAATTTAAGATGGAAAAATATAAGAATGCTATATAAATGCATTCAATAATTGGCCTACTATATGGGGATATCCGGATCTATCATATATTTGTGTTTGCACATAAATACTAATGATTTAAACAAAATTTAAACCAGCATGAGCATTAATTTTCTCAAAAAGAATTAGCAAATTTAAGTATCAGAGTACCTCTCCTTCCGTTTTTCCAAAAAACGAGCCAGAGATGCTTTGCGCGCCTGTGGAACAGCTGCAGGAGAAAAAAAGAAATCTCTTAGTTTAAGCTATGAGCACTTGAGCCAGATAAGGTGATTAAACACACATCCCAAAATAACAGCATATATGAAATGTTTGGTGCTCCAACCTCGAGAATATCGTTAACCATAAAAAAAAGAGTAGATTTAACATTATAAAGAATATATAATGATTAACGATTAAACAAAAAAATTTGCTTGCCAAATTGAGGTGAGAAACCTGATGACATAATAGCAGATCCCATTGGTGACATCACTCTAGGAGGCTCAGCTTTGTTAACAAGGGTGGTTGGCTCGTTGTTAGCACCAGACTGATCAACAGGGTAAGAAGAAACAGAGAGAGGGCTCAGAAGACCAGGGCAAGATGGAGAATTCACCAATGCCTGATCTGCTGCTGGATGTTTGGGGGCAGGTGTTTGCATGTGAAGTTTCGATTGAGTCATGTTGCTAGATTGGACGTATGCGTTTCCAGCCAAAAGCATGATTGCCTGAGCCTGGAAAATATTTCCCCCAAAAAAATAATTAATATTAAGAAATTATATAAATAAATAAACAGTAACTTTGCACGAGAGGGAGCGAACCTTCTCAGGGGAGATGTCATCAAAGACATTCACAGTTCCACCATAAAAGATGGTCAACTGAGAAGGCTTCGATTTATTGAGCCTATAAAAAGCAAAGAATTGACATTAAATGGATTTAAAATTAGAAACATTTATATCAGTCCAGGTTATCTCTCAATGAATTGAAGGAGTTTCAGTTACCATTGTTCAGTTGTATGAGCATTCCCACCATGAAGTTGTTGCTTAACAGTACCCCCTCCAAATTTCTGATTAGCCCCCCTAAATTGTGTTTTGAGGAAAGGAGACATCATTGAGAACGGATGCCCATTCTATACACAAATCAGCTATTAATGTAAACAATTTATGTGCTCTTTTATGACCTCTATTGCCCTTACCAGGACTCCATAAAGATGCTCAAGAAAAACAGATTAGAACTAGTTATTGCACAAGTACTTTTGTTCAAATGTGTGCGTGTGTATGTGTATATATAGAAACATATTAAATATGAAAACTAGAGTCATTAAATGTGAAAAAAGAGTTCCGGCTAATGCAAATCAGATCCAAGCGTGAAAAGAAATGCTCACAGAATGCAATTTAATGCAACTTAACGATGGAACAAAGTTAATGTATTGCCTGATTATCATATATGCAGGGCTCCAAACGTGTTTGAAATAAACTTAAGTAAGCATCCATGAGAAGCAAGATCAGATTTTACCTTTGATGGTCTCTCATCTTGCTCACACTTCAAAGTCATAAACTGAGGGAGAGCAGACACCTTATTTGATGACGGCCATGAAATGACTGGGGCATTCGCAAATCCTTTAGATAAAAAATAAAATATATGTTGCAAACAAACACTATGTGAAAAAGAAGTAAGCTCAAACAAAGAAGCACACTGCATGTCTCGATTTTCACTAATACCAGGAATAGGAGAAATTATATGAAGTTTACAAAACAGTTTCACATATGTGATGTTATTATAGGGCAATTGGAATCCTCCACATATTTTGAGCTTGAAATCGAACATAAGCCTACTAAAGTCGGGTATGAACAGCAAGAAGCTATTATATGTGATGCTATTATAGGGCAATATACACACATATACATAATACATATGAACAAATTGGTTCAGATCTCAAGCCAAATTAGAAACAACAGACAATTCTCACCAATCTAAACCTGCAGAAGCTGTATTCTGAGTGTGGAACAAAAAAAATGAGGCTCATTCACCACTTTCAGAATTCATTTATTTCTCAGGAATACAAAACTGTTAAGAAATAATTCTGTAAACACAAACAAATAGAAGCTAGGGGGAAACGGAGACACGCCTAAGACAAAGAAAACACTGAACTTTTAATGCTATTTAAATTCAAATCGAATTGCGAACATAAACACACAAAACTCACCACGAACGAGATCACTGTTAACAGGAAGGAATTTGCGTAAATATACAAAACGAAGCAAGACAAGAAGACGCAACCACAAAAAGGGGTAACAAAAAAGTGAAACCTAAATCCAATTTTATTGCGCAACAAATCACACATAAATTCGAAATTCTCATCAATAATTGCACAAAAAAGAGAATTACCAGAATCTTCGCAACTCCCCTCAGCAAACTCTTCCTTAACAACAACAGAATCCTTAGAATTCAACCCCATGAAATCTCTCTCCATATCTCAAAGTTCCACGGAGAATAGTTGTCTATATTTCAAGAAACAACAAAATTCTAAAAATATTCCGAAGAACAAAAGGGGCAAGCTCTACACTTTGCCTCGAAAAAATTCCCTCTTGAAATACACAATTAAAAGAGAAAAAAAACCCCTAAAAGAAAAGCTCAATAAGAGAGCAAAAACAGGGTAGTGCTTCCAAGTTCTAACTGCAGGTAATAGCAGGCAAAGAGAAAAGAGAGGGCTTTATTTAATTCTCTATTGGAGTGGGGTCGTTGTGTCTCAATATTTTTTCTTCTTTCATATATATCCTCTACAGCATTTTTCTACCGATATTTTAGCACGTGTTTAATAAGGGAACGGATCCCCTGCAGTACTGCAGCCTCCTGTGCAACCAAAACTGTGCCGTTTTGAAGGTGAGAATAGGGAGCAATATAGGATCTATGCGAAGGTTATTACCATTTACTAATATAAAAATTATAAAGTTAATTTTGGCATTGTTATTGGGCCATTTTAAAATATTATCACATGAAAAATGTTACAAAAAAAATTATTTTTGTAAAGATTAATAATTATGTGATACGAAAAATAGTTCTCCATATTATTTTTTGTATTAATTATTTGATTAAATAGAAGGTAGTCTATTTTTCAAGATAAAATAAAATTTATCAATATTTTTAAATTAATCAAATATACTAATTGAACCTTAATAAAATTTATAAGATGACAAAAACTCGTATGAGACGGTCTCATGCATGAGACGGAATATAACTTAGTATAATTAACATTCATCCCTCTCAAAGTGTTAAAGCATCAATGCCCAAATTACACTCCGTCTCACCGTGAGACAATCTCAAAGTGTTATAAGATTAGTCTCACACAAGATAATCTTGTATTAAGATAAAAAAAATATTATTTTAACTAATAAAAATAATTTTAGATTAAAGGACCGATAAAAATCTGTACCATTAATCTCATAGACAAAGTATAGGGTGAACAAATTTCACGGTAAAACTGGTTAAGAAGTGTGACTTATATTACTAAAGAGTGTGATTTTTATATTATAAAGGATGCGACTTTTGACTATAAAGGGTATTACTCATAAAAGTGAAGGGTGTGACTTATATCATAACAGAGAGTATCGTAGTGATAACTAAAGGGTGTGACTTATATTACTAAAGAATATGTCTATAAAAAAAAAAAAAATCACGGTGAACAAGTTTCACAGCATACCAACTCAATCTCATAATATATAATTATGATTTATATTTTTAAAATATAAATAATAAAAATGATTTTAAAGAAAATGCTAAATTGTGATTATACATGAATTTTTTTAAATATTTTTAGAAGATAGTAGTATTTTATATTCAAAAAGTAACATCAAATTTTAATTAATAAAACGTATCCGTATATTGCTCCCTATTCTCACCTTCAAAACGGCACAGTTTTGGTTGCACAGGAGGCTGCAGTACTGCAGGGGATCCGTTCCCGTTTAATAATACTAAAATATACTACTATGTACTATAGCATCTTTTATTTTTATTTTTTATGTACTATAGCATAAAGAAACTACACGGAGAAAAATAGTATGCAAAACTTCTAAAATAATTGCAATAGCTATATTTTGGTCTTGGAATAAGTGAGTACTGCATTTAATTAAGTTTGCTCTTTAAGTAGTTGGATTTAATGTCAAAAGCAATAATATATATATATATATCCAATACATATAATTAAGTGTGAATAACTCAAGTGGTTAGAGTTACGTCACCTGAAATCTTGAGGTCCCCCTGTTGTTGGGTTGCGGTGTTGTTGTGGTTCCGAGTGGTCCCCCTCTTGTGGTGATTGTGGTTCTGATCTACAGCGAGATGAAATGATGTTGTCATTTGCCCAGTGGTATAAGGAATTATTATAATTGATTATGTTAGAAATTTATTGTAATTAATTATCTTTAAAAAAAATACATATAATTAATGTAACATAATTTTACCATTTTGTTTTTCACTCCATCTTGAATACTTATGCATTCATATATATGGAGTTTAAATTTAAGTTGGAACTTCAAATTTACTTACAATTTTTATTTATCCATATCAATCATCATGTGCCTATATCATATTTTAATAAATTCATGACAAAAGATTACTCATATAAGATTGTGATCGTATACAAATTTGAGAGATGAATTTCGAAATTAAATGCAAATTTAACTTTGAAACCCAATATAGGACCGGAATGAGTAATGATAAAGATGAAATTTATTAACCGAGTATAAATTCATTATTTTTATAAATTGATATCATTATTTTTATAAATATAACTAACATTTATATACATACTACTCCCTCCGTCCCAAGATTATTTGAACACTTACTTTTTTGCTCGTATTTTAGCGAGTGAATTGTTTATTAGTATTTAAAATAATAAAGTAATTTTTAAGGTATGGTATGATAGTCTTACCCTTCCTCTATCATATGTATTTCTTAAAATTACTTTATCATTTTATATACTAATAAAAAACTCGCTCGTTAAAACACGAGCGAAACAGTAACTGTTCAAATTATCCTGGGACGGAGGGAATACTATTTATCTATTAGAATGTTACAATCTTGAAATGTAATCTATTACTATTAAATTTTATTTTTTAAAATTGTTTATATTCCCGTATAGTAGGTACATTTACCGTGACGGGCTGCGCCGGTAAATCACACGTGGTTAATTGGCCTCCCCGCTGGTTAAATAAACCACAAGACGGTTTTGTAATTTGTATTGTTAGTATCACACCACGTGTCCACCATATTTTGTGCTTATTAGTTGGCACCACTTGGCGTACAGCATGTTGTCCGTTGCATTTACTCGTGTAGTTGTGTAGACCAAATATAGGATGACAGTGACACCGTTTGTCACGTGAATCACAGTCATTTACTTAACCGTGGACTATTATCTAAAACAATAAAATATGGCCATACAAAATGGTGAATTCCTACATTTATTTATTGGGTGGATTATTGATCCAATAAAATCAAATAATATAAAAAACAGTAGTGAATAAGAATCATTAAAAATTGTGACATTCTCCGTTTAGTAACTTTAAAGAGTGGGTCAAATATTACCTACTGAACAGATAATTTTTTTCATATAAATTCGGTAACGACGAGGCATATTCGAGGTGTAATTAGGCATTGTATGATGTTAATATGAGGTTCTAATCTAATTATAAACATGTGAGAGTATTTCAAATGACAAAATTAATAATCTCTCAGAATTAAAATGTTTATCATTTAAAAAAATAATTTATAATTAAAGATGTTATTTTGCATTAATTTATAATAAATTAAATATTTTATTTTAATTTTATTCTCTACTCATTATTTGCGATAGTTTTTATTAAATGATTGTATAAATAGCAATTGAAGTACTTAAAATAGTAAAAATGTATATTTATACATATATATATTATTATTTAATAATTTTCATAGTATGTAAATAAACTTTAATTATTAAAGAAAAATGAGTAGGTCTCCGGTGAAACTTGTTCATAGTATAAAATTTATATCATTACACTTATAAACTAATATCAATATACTTATCAACTGATAACAAATACATTTGTAAATTGAGATTATATTATTAAATGCTATAGACACTAGTTTATAAGAGTAATGCTATCAGTTTATAAATGTAATTATACGAGTTTCATACTAACAACAAATTTCACAGGAGAGTTTGTGAAGAAAAACATATTATTTTATTGTATATTTATTTGGTTATTCATCTACCCACTCTCTCTCCTCCACAATCCACATCATCCTCACATCACTAATTTTTAAATATTCAATTGTTTAAACACACTCTTACAATGATTATCAATCAATCACTCATGCATCCATATAGTTTTTATGTCACCATCACCTTATTTTTACTCTTTTTTTTTGTAAAAAGCATTTTCTCTCTCATCCATATATTTAGATGAATGACACTCTCTATAATCTAAAGATCACCCACAATGATTTTAAACACCAACTTTTATCCATTCCATGTATGGTTCGATCGATGTGTGTGAGTCAGGCATTTTGTTCTCGGGTAGACTAGATAGAGGGTCCTATTGATGGAAAAAAAGGTCATGGAGAATGTGTCGGGTGAGGGATGAAGGTGGATGTTGTTGGGGTTATACGTGAAAGTATGTTTTTACTTTGTATAACCTATGTATTAAACACTTATTTACTTAAATAAATTATTTACCACTGTTGCTTTAAATATGATTGAATGTTATATATATTTATTGCAAACCGTTCATAGCACGTTTTACATTGTAGTTAACGTGGTGATACCAGATCACAGAAGATCACGTTAACAGTCCCTTGTAAACAAGTGCGTATTTCACAACTTATATAGATCCGAACAATCTATTGGTAGAAGTTGATGTGTAAAGCTCAGATTGGCTTGTCTTGACCGAGAGATTACACTAGTGCATTTGATGCGCTGAAGTGGGCCTACAGGGAGGATAAACTCATTCGCACTGACTTAAGGGATGAAGAGTTAGACCTCAGTGGTTGTTGATTTCTTAATCTCTGTCACTTAATAAGGACTGTGTGTGATTAATAATTATTGGAGTTTTTTGCGTTTTTTGTCCCACGAACCACGCAATGTTTTAACCGGAGGATCAATTATTGCTGAGGTAGTCCTGTAAGATTTTTGTTTTTCAATTTTGGTCCCGCCATGACGAAAACCATTAAATTCACTTGCGGATTTGGTCTCAAACGTTATGGGACATAATTAATGTGCATTTAAAACTTAACCACCTTCAACTACTTGCACATATAGTCCCATAGCTTCAGTAACATAATTAATACAAAATTAACTACTTAACCTACACTAACCACTTACACATATAGTCTCATAGGTTCAGTATTCTTGCCTCCATAATTTTTTGGCGCCATTTGCTCAACCAATAGGATTTTTGGCGCCAAATTACTTTCACCTTTAGTCCCATAAATTAGAAAATAGTCAAAAATTGGTGGGAAGGCCAATTTTTCCCACACTTTCTTTTCTGATACTTCCCATGCCGTCTGCATTGCCTATATAGCAACAAGTGTCAAACTCTGAAAATAGCGGCAAAAAATATGAGAAGTTAATTATGATATTTAGAAACACAGCAAATTCTCATCTCTGTTAAGAGTTGCATTCCATATAAAGAATGTACTGGACAACATAAGTCAGTTAACGTGGATAGAAGATCAAGAATTCTGAAAGCCAAAGTCAGTCAATCTTTTAATCTCTAATTTAAGGAACAACCATACTCGTTTAGGAAAATATTGATGTTGTGGTTTTTGTGAACTTGACATTATTTAAAGATCTTTAATAGTCATTTGCAAACTTCTAGAGCACCTTCTTGCATCTCTTTTGCATGAAGCAACTTATTTCAGTTATCATCATCTCAAATTAGTTAATGACACGAGTTTCATGATATCTAACCAAAAAGCTCAATGGCTTAATTTAAAGACCTTGTTAATCTAATATAACACTCTTCTTCTAAAGTCCTAATTCATTGATAAATAAAATAAAATAAAAACTAGTTCCCATTATAATGTTGCTTACTGAAAAATATATGAAGTTACTTTTGGGGAGAATATATGTCAAGTGGAAGCATTACCAGTTGACATGCAGAGTACGTGTAGATTATGACTCCTTGAAATCAAGAAGTTAATCACTGGAGCAAAGAACCTGCAATGCGAAATAATTAATGAATGATACCAAAGTTGGTATTTCCAGTAATTGGATGAAGCAGGACAACACTTGGAGAAGATGTGATTTCATCCAATTCAGTTCAAAATTGATTGTACTGCAGGACTTCAAATATGTGCATCATTCATGTTATTCTGATAATCTTCAGTTAACAGGTTTCCTCTATCAAATTAAAATACTTAAAGTTCAATCTTACATAGACTCATCATCAGGATGTGCAATGACCAATAAGACATTTCTCCTTCTAGAACTCCTGTCTGGCATTAAACAAGTCAACAAAAAAGTAAAAGAGATTTAACAAATATCCCACACAAACACATTTACAATAGCCAATTAGGGTCACTAAATGTTTTTTCTCAGAGAGAAAGCAATCACCAAGAAGCACAATTCTAATGCTGCAGTTTATATCATGTCATATATGCTTATGAACACAGAAAATGAATTATCACCATCTAAGAATGTTGTTTTTGTGGCAGAGGAAGATCCAAGAAAAACTTTGCAGAGATAAGCAAACCAGAGAACAATTACTGATAAGGTTAATGTTATCCACGCCATGTCAACTCAGCACTGAAATAGCAGACAAAATGAGGATGTGACCAGTCAGTGAAATATGATGTCAAGCACCTTCACCTTGAATTTCATTTCCCTAAAATCAAAAAGTGCAAAGTCTAAGAAATAGATACACCTATAAAATGGTAACTTGTACTTAAGTGTATATATCATGTACATAAATGTGTAGCCTTGTCATAGTAATACACATTGCTCACTTCATTTATTGAAAAAGGACAAAAAGCACTCCCCAAATTTGGATACAGTTTACTGACTCTTGAAGGAGGAGTTTGGAGTAGAAAATATCTTTCATATGTTGTCCCCTTAAAAGAAAAATGAGTTTTTTGCGTTTTTGGTCCCACGAACCACACAATGTTTTAACCGGAGGACCACCTATTGCAGAGGTAGTCCTGTAAGATTTTTTTTTGTCTTATTTGGTCCCACCGTTTAACTACTATTGCATTTTTAGTCCCAAAAATAGACGGCTCTTGACGGGAGCTCGTTAATCACGAAACGGAGACCGTTAACCTATAATTAATTGTCTTTAGGGATTAATCTGTCTTAACTCATTAATTAATATGTAGAACTTAAACTAAACAAAAATAACATTTAAAACTAATAAAAACACACACACAAAACACACAGTAGTTGGTGTTCGTCGGTTTATGAGAGAAAAAATCGGCAGAACCAAAAAATCGTCCTAAACCCTGAAATTGCCACCTCTCGCCGGTCGAGCTGAGGCATCGTCGGGCTTTATTGGTCACATTCGTCGTTTCAATGTTGCGAAGGAAGAGTGATGTTAAATATGGAGTGGTAGATTATGGTAAGTATCTATGTCAAGTTTTTTTATTCTTATTCAAAGATTTTGGGGATGGTGTGTTGGGTGTTCGATTATAGTGATAACAAGATGTTGGGCTTTCGATTTTCATCATTTATTAGGGTTTAGGGTTCGATTTTCAGTGTTGGGTGTTCGATTATAGTGAGATATCAGATTGTTGGGCTTTCAATTTTCACCATTTCTTAGAGTTTAGGGTTTGATTTTCACTGTTGGGTGTTCGATTATAGTGATATCAGATTGTTGGGCTTTCTATTTTCATTGTTTATTAGGGTTTAGGGTTCAATTTTCAATGTTGGGTGTTCGATTATACTGATAGTAGTTGTTGGGGTTTCGATTTTCACTATATATTAAGGTTTAGGGTTCAATTTGTATATTAAGTTTTTGGTGATTGTATATTTCACGTTATGAAAGAAAAAAACATTTCACAATAGGAATTTTTGATTTTGGCTAATCATTGCTCATAATCTTGTGATGTGAATTTGACTCTCTGTGTATTAACACTGTCAAATGCTCCAATCCAAAAGCTTCTTAGGAATTCTGCCAGGAATAAAACCTGTAGTTTTTGAGTTTTTCTTTGAGTTTTTTGCATTTTTGGTCCCACGAACCACACAATGTTTTAACCGGAGGACCACCTATTTCAGAGGTAGTCCTGTAAGATTTTTGTTTTTCAATTTTGGTCCCGCCGTGACGAAAACCGTTAAATTCACTTGCAGATTTGGTCCCAAACGTTATGGGACATAATTAATGCACATTTAAAATTTAACCACCTTCAACTACTTGCACATATAGTCCCATAGCTTCAGTAACATAATTAATACAAAATTAACTACTTAACCTACACTAACCACTTACACATATAGTCCCATATGTTCAGTATTCTTGCCTCCATAATTTTTTGGCGCCATTTGCTCAACCAATAGGATTTTTGGCGCCAAATTACTTTCACCTTTAGTCCCATAAATTAGAAAATAGTCAAAAATTGGTGGGAAAGGCCAATTTTTCCCACACTTTCTTTTCTGATACTTCCCATGTCGTCTGCATTGCCTATATAGCAACAAGTGTCAAACTCTGAAAATAGTGGCAAAAAATATGAGAAGTTAATTATGATCGTTAGAAACATAGCAAATTCTCATCTCTGTTAAGAGCTGCATTCCATATAAAGAATGTACTGGACAACATAAGTCAGTTAACGTGGATAGAAGATCAAGAATTCTGAAAGCCAAAGTCAGTCAATCTTTTAATCTCTAATTTAAGGAACAACCATACTCGTTTAGGAAAATATTGATGCTGTGGTTTTTGTAAACTTGACATTATTTAAAGATCTTTAATAGTCATTTGCAAACTTCTAGAGCACCTTCTTGCATCTCTTTTGCATGAAGCAACTTATTTCAGTTATCAGCATCTCAAATTAGTTAATGACACGAGTTTCATGATATCTAACCAAAAAGCTCAATGGCTTAATTTAAAGACCTTGTTAATCTAATATAACACTCTCCTTCTAAAGTCCTAATTCATTGATAAAACAAAAAACTAGTTCCCATTATAATGTTGCCTACTGAAAAATATATGAAGTTACTTTTGGGGAGAATATATGTCAAGTGGAAGTATTACCAGTTGACATGCAGAGTACGTGTAGATTATGACTCCTTGAAATCAAGAAGTTAATCACTGGAGCAAAGAACCTGCAATGCGAAATAATTAATGAATGATACCAAAGTTGGTATTTCCAGTAATTGGATGAAGCAGGACAACACTTGGAGAAGATGTGATTTCATCCAATTCAGTTCAAAATTGACTGTACTGCAGGACTTCAAATATGTGCATCATTCATGTTATTCTGATAATCTTCAGTTAACAGGTTTCCTCTATCAAATTAAAATACTTAAAGTTCAATCTTACATAGACTCATCATCAGGATGTGCAATGACCAATAAGACATTTCTCCTTCTAGAACTCCTGTCTGGCATTAAACAAGTCAACAAAAAAGTAAAAGAGATTTAACAAATATCCCACACAAACACATTTACAATAGCCAATTAGGGTCACTAAATGTTTTTTCTAAGAGAGAAAGCAATCACCAAGAAGCACAATTCTCATGTTGCAGTTTATATCATGTCATATATGCTTATGAACACAGAAAAGGAACTACCACCATTTAAGAATGTTGTTTTTGTGGCAGAGGAAGATCCAAGAAAAACTTTGCAGAGAGAAGCAAACCAGAGAACAATTACTGATAAGGTTAATGTTATCCACGCCATGTCAACTCAGCACTGAAATAGCAGACAAAATGAGGATGTGACCAGTCAGTGAAATATGATGTCAAGCACCTTCACCTTGAATTTCATTTCCCTAAAATCAAAAGTGCAAAGTCTGAGAAATAGATACACCTATAAAATGGTAACTTGTACTTAAGTGTATGTATCATGTACATAAATGTGTAGCCTTGTCATAGTAATACACATTGCTCCCTTCATTTATTGAAAAAGGACAAAAAGCACTCCCCAAATTTGGATACAGTTTACTGACTCTTGAAGGAGGAGTTTGGAGTAGAAAATATCTTTCATATGTTGTCCCCTTAAAAGAAAAACTCAAAAACTACAGGTTTTCTTCCTGGCAGAATTCCTAAGAAGCTTTTGGATTGGAGCATTTGACAGTGTTAATACATAGAGAGTCAAATTCACATCACAAGATTGTGAGCAATGATTAGCCAAATTCAAAAATTCCTATTGTGAAATATTTTTTTCTTTCATAACGTGAAATATACAATCACCAAAAATTTAATATACAAATTGAACCCTAAACCTTAATATACAGTGAAAATCGAAACCCCAACAACTACTATCAGTATAAACGAACACCCAACACTAAAAATCGAACCCTAAACCCTAATAAACAGTGAACATAGAAAGCCCAATAATCTGATATCACTATAATCGAACATCCAACAGTGAAAATCAAACCCTAAACCCTAAGAAACAGTGAAAATTGAAAGCCCAACAATCTGATATCTCACTATAATCGAACACCCAACACTGAAAATCGAACCCTAAACCCTAATAAATGATGAAAATCGAAAGCCCAACATCTTGTTATCACTATAATCGAACACCCAACACAACATCCCCAAAATCTTTGAATAAGTGTTGGGATATTTTAGTTTTGATGAATTATGCCAAAACATTATCAACTTGTGTTATTTAAGTTAACTTACAGATAACAAGTTGAGGGGGAACTCACGAAATCAAAAGTAGATGATCGAGATCAGACGAGGCTGTAGACGAGACTGATCGAGATCAGATGAGTAAGATGAGTTCCGGAGTTAACTGATGAGCTGAGCAAAATCAGAAGAAAAGAAAAACTAAGCCAGCTGATCAGAAGGGTCAGAAGTGACCTGATCAGATGACCAGAAAAGATAAACTAATCAGATGACCAGAAAAGATAAGTTGATCAGATGATCAGAATGTCAAATCAGATGACCATATCAAAAGAAGAGGTTGCTGATCAGAAGAGGAGCAGATGAGACTGATCGAGATCAGATAAACTAATATGCTGACTTGATGTTATACTGATCTGATCAGGTGAGCTGATCAGATCAGGCGAGAAGAAATCAGAAGAGAAGTCATCAGAAAACAAGTCATCTGAAGTCATGTTCACTGAGAATCAGAACGCTACTAATGATCAGATAGCCTGAGTGCTAGTGACCTGAGGGTCAGGATGTCTGAAGTCAGAAGAGCTGAACTCAGTTAGCCTGAGTGTCAGTATACCTGATCAGACAAGGTCCGCTGAAGAGAAGTCTGCTGAATCAAGAATCCTGAGTAAAAGTATCCTCTGACTCAAAAGTATCCTAAGACTCGGAGAATCCTGAAGACTCAGAAGATCCTGAAGAATATACCGTTAGATTCAGCTGACGTGGACCAATGAGAGGAAGACAACCAGCCTGAAAAAGCTGCAAAAGCTACAGAATAATATGGATTTGAATGTGACTTCATCCAACGGTAACATTCAAATCCACACTATAAATACAAGTTCTTCCTTCATTATTCAGTGTGTGAAATGCGTGAAAAACACCATTGAGCTTCAAAGTCAAATCATCTAGCATTTCCACCATAGAACACTGAGCAAGAAATACACGCATATATTCAAGAGTGTTCTACCCTAGATCTAAGCACAAAATGTAATATCCCAAGCTTAGAGAGATTTTTCAATCCTTAGCATTGAGGCTAAATAAATGTAAGGGAAAATCTCAACCTAGTTGGACACCAAACAATCTTTACCCAAACCGAGTGTTAGGTTAAGTTTTGTTAAGCAAGGATTGTAAGTTAGTTGGACTAGCTTACTTTTTGGGTGTGAGTGAGAACTCGTTAAACATCTAAAGCAATCCCGCAAGGGAGGGTAGGCAATCCCGTGAGAGTGAGAACTCATTAAACATCTGTATTGTGTTGGACTAACACGTTAAACTAAGTCCAGTTGGTTAAGTTGGTGCCCCTACTGATAGGGAAGAGTGGATGTAGGAGTTGGACTCCGAACCACTATAAAATCGTGTGTTCTTTACTGCTTTATGTTCTTACTTGCCATATGCATTTGATTATAAGCAAAACACATCGGTTTAAAACAAAAAAAAAACAATTGGTATCACTATTCCCTCACCCCTGTTTTATATGCATTACATAATTTTTTCGCATTTCATGGGTTTTCCACCGGGACCAACAATAAGAATAAAAAAACTCGACATAGATACTTACCATAATCCACCACTCCATATTTAACATAACTCTTCCTTCGCAACATTGAAGCGATGAATGTGACCAATAAAGCCCGACGATGCCTCAGCTCGACTGATGGGAGGTGGCGATTTCAGGGTTTAGGACGATTTTTTGGTTCTGCCGATTTTTTCTCTTTTTTTCTCTCATAAACCGACGAACACCAACTGCTGTGTGTTTTGTGTGTGTGTTTTTATTAGTTTTAAATGTTATTTTCGTTTAGTTTAAGTTCTACAGATTAATTAATGAGTTAAGATAGATTAATCCCTAAAGATAATTAATTATAGGTTAACGGTCTCCGTTTCGTGATTAACGAGCTCCCGTCAAGAGCCGTCTATTTTTGGGACTAAAAATGCAATAGTAGTTAAACGGTGGAACCAAATAAGATAATAAAAATCTTACAGGACTACCTCTGCAATAGGTGGCCCTCTGGTTAAAACATTGCGTGGTTCGTGGGACCAAAAACGCAAAAAACTCATAATTATTGCTTTGGCTTATAAATGGGAAGAGAATCACTGCGACTTCGATACCCTATATCTTGGACAATAATATTAATTACATGACAATTGCTAAATTAATACAGAGAATCGTGTACTTGCAATGTCTTGCATGATTGGTCCCCTTGGTGTTGGGGTTATACTGGAAAGTATGTTTTTTACTTTGTATAACCAGACTGGATTTCTGTCTTATTTGCTGAAATAAATTATTTATCACTGTTGCTTTAAATATCATTGAATGTTACATATATTTACTGCATAACTGTTCAAAAAATAGTATGTGCTACATTGTAGTTAATTTAGTAATACCAGATCACAGAAGATTAAATTAACAGTCCCTTGTAACTAAAAGTACAGAATTCACAACCTAGATGGAAATGAACAATCCATCGTGAAAGGTTGAAGTGCAGGGCTCAGATTGACTTGTCTTGACCAAGAGATTGCACTAGTGCATTATGATGCGCTGAATAGGACCTACATGAGGATATATTCTTCAGAACTGAATATAGAAAAATTATACCTCAGTGGTTAGTTATTTCTTAATCCCCGTCCCTTAAATAGGATCATGTGGAATTAATAACTATTGCTTTGACTTATGATGGGTAGAGAATCAATGTGATTCAATACCTTGTATCTTGGGCAATATTGTTAGTTACACGACGATTGCTAAGATTTAATACGGAGAATCGGTGTGCAAATGCGTCTTGTTTGATTTGTCCACTTGGGAGACTCAGAAGTTTTATCATATTAAATCTTGCAAGTGGAATTAGTTTCCGGTATGGATAATAATATTGAGTCGTTCCTGAACCAAGGAAAAATATATTAATTAAAGTGAAACTATTTCAGTGGCTTAAATTAATTAATGGACTGAATAATCTTAAACACGGAAAATAATAATCGGGAGCCATATTAACTGTAATATGGGTTAAGATAGATAGTGCAATGTTAATTATGTAGTAGGATTAATTAATATTTATGGGCTTGAATAATATTGTGGCTCAATATTGGAAATTCAAGGTCCATTAGAAGATCCAATCTTAATTTTCCTAAAGGCCCCTCAAGTAGCCCAAAGATAAAGTCCAATAACTGAAAAAGGTGTTTAAAATAAAATATTGTTGCCTATTTTTCCTATTTTTTCGAAAATAAATAAATAAAAGAGGGAGAAAGATTTTCTTTGAATTTTTGTTATGGAATGAGGATAAGTATTCTTGGAATACAAGTTTATCTCATTAAATTCAAGAAATCTCTCACTTGGTTATTTATCTTGTAATTTTTGAAAATAATGAAGAAAATAAGGAAGGAAATATTTTCTTGACTTTCTTGAAAAGATATTATGGAAGATATGTATTTTTGGAGTACATGAATATCTCATAAATTCAAGAAGATCCCAATTTTGAAAATCTTGGTCCCTTATTTTTCGAAAATCCCACAACAAGAGAAGGTGGGATTTTTTTGTGGAATATTTTAATTATGGAGAAAAGAATATAAGAGATATATTCAAGATTTCTTGGAGATCAAGAAAAAGATTTTTCCATATTATTTTCCCTAAAAATTTCGACCACCTCTCTCTTATAAGTAGGGGATGAATGTTTCATCCCCAAGTGCGATTCCATGTGTTGGAAAAATAAGAAATCCACAAAGGTAGTGCAACATAATTTTATTTTTCCTTTTGTTAATTGTTCGCGAGTATCCTTCCATCGGATTGTTGAACTAGGACGAGAGAATACTTGAGAAGGCTCTTTGGGTGTGTTCGTGTGAACGGGTATCCATCTTCTCAACGGTTGTCACTCCGAGAGGTTAGTTCACGTAAAATCCTAGCAATTCCGCATGCGTAGGATTTATGTGACGAATTTGTATGCATGATTTGTTGTTGAATTATTATTTGAATTAATATAGAATTAATTCATGCTAGTAATAATTGTTAGAATTAAATTTGTATTTAAATATTCATCCCGAATAGATTCGGGCAATTAATTCCCAAACACTTAGTGGGCTCGAAACCTTTATCATAACAAATCTTGCAAGTGGAATTAATTTTTCGGTATGGATAATAAAGCTGAGTTGTCCTTACTTTAAGGATAAATATATTAATTAATATAAAGGTTTTCAGTGGCTTAATTAATTAATGGACTAAATAATCTTAAACACGGGAAATAATAATCGGGAGCCATATTACCGTAATATGGGTTAAGTTGGATAGTGCAATATTAATTATATAGTTGAATTAAATAATATTAATGGGCTGAATTATATTGTGGCTCAATATTGGAATTCAGTAGCCCATTGAAAGGTCTATCTTAATTCTCCTAAAGGCCCCTCAAGTAGCCCAATTAAAGTTCATTAAATAAAAGGTGCTTAAAATAAATTAAATATTTGTTGCATATTTTTCCTTATTATTTTCGAAATTTATTAAAGAAAAGAGGGAGAAGGATTTTCTTGAAAAGATTTTATGGAAATGAGATGAGTATTCTTGGAATACAAGATTATCCCATAAATTCAAGAAATCTCCCACTTGAGCTCTTTAATATGAAATTTTTGAAATTTTGGGGGTAAGAGGGAATAAAAGATTTTCTTGATTTTATTGGAAATATTTTATGGAAAAAAATATGTATTCTTGGAATACAATAATATCTCATAAATTCAAGAAAGATCCAATCTTGGAATCTTCTCTCTTATTTTCGAAAAATAGGGCCAAAATAGAGTGTGAGATTTTTATGAAAAAATACACATGGAAAGAAGAATATATGAGATATATTCAAGATTTCTTGGAGATCAAGAAAAGATCATTCCTAACCCTTTTCTGCCCCATATTTTCGTCCAACCCTACCATTATAAATAGGGTATGAATTTTTCATCCCCTACACAATTCTGTGTGCTGGAAATATTAGAAATCCACAAAAGTGGTGCAACAAATTATTTAATTTTCCTTTGTTTTATAATTGTTCATTGGGGAACCTTCCACCGGGTTATTGAACGAGGACTTGAGAATACTTGAGAAGGACTTTTGGTTGCTAGCCAGTTACTTGATCCTATCCGTCTCAACGGTTGTCTCTCCAACGGGTACGTTTGCGTAAACTCCTAGAAATTCTGCATGCTATGATTTTTTACGTAAAATATTTATTTGCATGATGTTGTTGGATGAATTATTATTTGAATTCACTTAGGTTAATTCATGCTAGTAATAATTGTTAATTTAAATTTGTGTTTATGAGGTCATCCCGATAGATCCTGACATATAACATCCTAACAGATATGGCGTTACATAGAAATGTGTTTAGGAAATGGGAAAAACACAAAATTTTGGGAGAGTGTATGGGCGAGCTCGAGTTCTCTATGTAATAGGTTCCTTAGGTTATTTCATTTGAGTGCTTCGAGGGAGACGATGGTTAGTGAGATGGGGGAATGGGATGTGGAAGTGGAAACTGAATTGGCGAAGAGCTTTACTGAATTGTGATCTAGATGCTATTAATAATTTCGAATGCATTCTTAAAATATTTCATATCAAGGAAAATATTGAAGACTCATGGAAATGGAACTTAGCGCAAGATGGCGTGTTGAAGACAAAAAAGGCGTATGACTCATTGTGTTGCCCCAACAATCTCTCACAAGTTGCTATTGATAGTGGAAAATTGCTCAACAGGATATGGTGCAAGATTTCACCCCTCAAAGCTTCGACGATGGCTTGGAAACTTCTTCAAGATACTCCCAACCAAATCCAACCTTTTGCTCAGGAATATCCTTCCGCAAAATAGTGACCTTCAATGTGTCATCTGCAACAACGAAATGGAGTCAGCTACACACCTCTTCCTCGGCATCAAAGTATCGTCTAAAAATCTGGTACGCGTGTTATGATTGGTTCGTGTTGAGGGAAATTAAATAAACGAATTAATTATGCACCTCTCTACAAGTTCGAACTTTTAGATAAGACAAAATTCTTTCATGGTGTTGGGATATTTTAGTTTTGATGAATTATGTCAAAACATTATCAACTTGTGTTTTTTAAGCTAATCTACAGATAACAAGTTGAGGGGGAACGAGAGAACAAGTTGAGGGGGGAACTCACGAAATCAGAAGTAGATGATCGAGATCAGACGAGGCTGCAGACGAGACTGATCGAGATCAGATGAGTAAGATGAGTTCCGGAGGTAACTGATGAGCTGTGCAAAATCAGAAGAAAAGAAAAGCTAAGCCAGCTGATCAGAAGATCAGATGACCAGATCTGAAGAGGAGGTTGCAGATCAGAAGAGGAGCAGATGAGACTGATCGACATCAGACGTGATCGAGATCAGATAAGATAACCTGATATGCTAACCTTGTTGGGGAATAAGTTGCACAGATCTATTCGGGATGAATATTTAAATACAAATTTAATTCTTTAATTATTACTAGCATGAATTAATCCTATGTTAATTCAAATAATAATCCAACAACATATCATGCATATAATAATTCACGTAAAACCTACGCATGCGGAATTCTACGAGTTTACGTGAACGTACCTCTTGGGATGTCAATGGTGTGGCTGAATAGACTAACCGTAAGGACTTCCCAAGTATTCCCTTAGCCCTCGTTCGACTATCCGGTGGAAGGATTCTTGTGAACGATTTAACAAAAAGGAAAATAAATATGTTGCACCACCTTTGTGGATTTACTAATTTTTCCAGCACGTGGAATTGTACACTACTCACAATAGTCGTTTTTCGAAAAAATACAATCTGTCGACGTTATAAAATATTTGATATTTTATCGACGCTGATATTTTTCCGAAAAACCAATTTTCGTGTGTTACTGGGAATGAACCATTCATCCCCTATTTATAGAGGAGAGGGGGACGAAAATTTAGTGATAAAATAATGTGGGAAAACCTTTTCTTGATCTCCAAGAAATCTTGAATATATCTCCTATATTCTTTTTCCCATAATTATAATATTCCACAAAAATCCCACCTTCTCTATTATTATGGAATTTTTGAAATTTATGTGCAAGATTCCAAGATTTGGATCTTCTTGAATTTATGAGATATTCTTGTATTTCAAGAAATACATATCTTCCATAATATCTTTTCAAGAAAATCAACAAAATCTTTCTTGCCCACTATATTTCAAAATTTTCGAAAATATCACTATGAATAACCAAGTGGGAGATTTCTTGAATTTAATGAGATAATCTTGTATTCCAAGAATACATATCTTCATTTCATAACAAAATTCAAAGAAAATCTTTCTCCCAACTTTATCCATAATTTTCGAAATATTCTTGGAAAAATAAGCAACATTATTTATTTTATTTTAATCACCTTTTCAGTTAATGGACTATATGTTGGGCTACTTAGGGGGCCTTTAGGAGAATTAAGATTGGACCTTCTAATGGACCTTGAATATCTAATATTGAGCCACAATATAATTCAAGCCCATAAATATTAATTAATCCCACTACATAATTAATATTGCACTATCCATCTTAACTCATATCACAGTCAATATGGCTCCCGGTCATTATTTCCCGTGTTTAAGATTATCTAGCCCATTAATTAATTCAAGCCACTGAAATAGCTTCCCATTAATTAATATCTTTTATCCTTGGTCAAGGAACGGTTCAACATTATTATCCATACCGGAAACTAATTCCACTTGCAAGATTTGGTATGATAAAGCTTATGAACCTCCCAAGGGGGCAAATCAAACAAGCGTACTTGCGCACGATTCTTCGTATTAAATCTTAGCAATCACATGTGACTAATAATATTGCCCAAGATAAAAAGTAGTGAATCTCATTGATTCGCTACCCATGATAAGTCAAAGCAATAGTTACCAATCCCACGTGATCCTATTTAAGGGACGAAGGTTAAGAAATAACGAACCACTGAGGTCTAATTCTTCCTTGTTTGATTCAAGAAATTATCCTCCTGTAGGTCCTATTCAGTGCATCAGTCATGCACTAGTGTAATCTCTTGGTCAAGACAAGCCAATCTGAGCCTTACACTTCAACCTTTCACGATGGGTTATTCATTTCCATCTAGGTTGTGAATAACGTACTTTTAGTTACAAGGGACTGTTAATTTAATCTTCTGTGATCTGGTATCACTAAATTAACTACAATGTAACATGTACGACTTATTGAACAGTTATGCAGTAAATATATGTAACATTCAATAATATTTAAAGCATCAGTGATAAACAATTTATTTCATAAATTAAGTCTGGAAATTCAGTTTCGATTATACAAAGTAAAAAACATACTTTCCAAAGATAATCCCAACAAAACGATGTATTAATCGATGCAGATAAACCGATATCTTCGACGATGCTATCTCGATCTCGATCATGTGAATCGACGATCAAAGTAGAAGAAATCGATATCGAAAACCGTAAATCTGCATACCGGATCGGCGAGAAGAAATCGAAGAGAAGTCATCGAAGACAAGTCATCTCGAAGTCATGTTAATCGAGAATCGAACGCCATCGATGATCGGTTTACTGAAGTGCTAGTGACTGAGGGTCGATTGTCCGGAAGTCGGAAGAAATTTGAACTCAGTTACTGAGTGTCAAGATACATGATCGGGACAAGGTCCGCCAAGAGAAGTTCTGGCTGAATCAAGAATCTCGAGACTCAGAGAAACTCAAGACTCGTAATGAACTCAAGATTATAAGCCCGTTAGATTCGGTGACGTGGACCAATGAGAGGAAGACAACAAGCCCGAAGAAGCCAAAAGTTTATGAGAATAGTATGGATTTGAATGTGACTCCATCCAACGGTAACATTCAAATCCACACTATAAATACAAGTTCTTCCTTCATTATTCGTGTGGAGAGTGTGGAAAAAGATGCTACAGAGCCAAGAGCCATATACTCAAGCATTCCCACCATAGAACACTGAGCAAGAAATACACGCATATATTCAAGAGTGTTCTACCCTAGATCTAAGCACAAATGCTATATCCTAAGCTTAGAGAGATTTTCTCATCCTTAGCATTGAGGCTAAACAAATGTAAGGGAAAATCTCAACCTAGTTGGAAACCAAACAAACCTTACCCAAATCAGTTTGATAGGTTAAGTTTGTAGGTGAGTGTGAACTCGGTAAACATCTAGCAATCTCGAAAGGGAGGGTAGGCGATCCCGTGAGGGAGATAAGTCCCGTTTGAGTGAGAACTCGGTAAACATCTAGCAATCCCGAAAGGGAGGGTAGGCGATCCCGTGAGGGAGATAAGTCCCGTTGGTTAAGTTGGTGCCCCATGAAGGGAAGAGTGGATGTAGGACGAGTTGTCCGAACCACTATAAAATCATGTGTTCTTTACTGCTTTATGTTCTTACTTGCCATATGCATTTGATTATAAGCAAAACACACATGGTTCTTAAAAGAAAAAAATTGGAACCACCATTACCCTCACCCCTGTTTTATATGCATTACAATTGGTATTTAACGCACTAATGGGTTTTCAAATCGGGACCAACACATGGTATCAGAGCCTCTGGCTCAGCCCAGATCCTGGGTTCGATTCCCGTGGAAAGCACTCCACCCATTTAAAATTGTTCATTCGTTGGGCCTCCTCTCTAGAGGGCAGAGACAATTATTCGGCCCACGAGTGAGGGGGAGTGTTGAGGAAAATTAAATAAATGAATTAATTTTGCACTTCTCTACAAGTTTGAACTTTTAGATGAGACTGAATTCTTTCATTTCGGTACCCCGATGGTCATTCAAAATCAGATTGTCAAACTTTTTATCTCACATTCAGAATTTCTTGATGGAAAGAAAGGAATGAATCTCATGACTAGTCTTTGGATTTGAATTGTGTGGGTCATTTGGAAAGAAAGAAATAATCCCATTTTCAACCAAAAATTGATAATTAAATGCATGCTCTAAAGGCATTATAAGACTATCTTTATTAACAAACACTCACAACTCAATCTTCTAATAAATAATTCATTTTTCTCTCCTCCACATATACAATCTACAACTCAACCCATACTCATCTTTTTTCATTCTTTATTAACAAACACCCACAACCCAATATCTTAATAAAATATTTTTTCTTTTTCACAATTTAATAATTACATTTATCTATAATCAATTTTTAGTATATTTATAAAGTGATATATTAAATTATTTTATACTCAAAATTGATAATTATAATAAAGAAAAATTTACCACACGCATATTCAATTGAAAATTATTGAATTTAGGAAAAAGAATAGAAATTAGAAGAAATAAGAGAATATTTAATTATGATTCAAAATATATCAATATTGATCTCTATTTATAGAGAAAATAAAAATATAAAATTTGATATAACTTTTATTTATTTATTTTATATAATATATTCTAAAAAATGAAAACTTAAAACTTATTTTATATAATTTAGATTAACAAATGAGAAAGTGACACATGGCATGTAAACTTGTTCACAAACTAGTTCTCTATGGCGAACTGTTCGTGCATTTTAGATCTAATTTTGATTTTTCTTTTTTTCCTTTTTTTTTGTCTTATGTGATGAATCAGAGGAATGGTTCATTGATAAACTTAGTCTAAAAAATTGATAATTAAATGCTCTATATTTAGTAGGATTAAAAAGATTTTTTTATTTTTGAGAAGTGACTAAAGAGCCTATTGAAATGGGGGAGAACGAGTTGGTAATAGTAGTGCCACATTATTTAAGTGACGTATTAAAATGGGGCTATATAATCTCTCTTTTAGCTGTAGATATAGAATAGAATACAACTCATTTAATAATAGACCATAATTATTTTAGCTAGAGATTTTTTTTTTAAGATAAAAATGAAGTATATTAGAGCGAGCACAAGGTGTGCTCAAAGCCCATAGCGTACAATCCAAGCAAACCACACAAAAGACAACTTACAACTTAGACGGAATGCACTCTAATGGTTAATTTTTTCACATGTAAAAAGGGGTCGTAAAAGATACCGGATAGTGAGCACGAATTCACTTCCACCAGCATAATTTTATCCCATTGATCAGATGTAAAATAGAAGAGAATTCATCCAAAGTTAGACAATAAAAATTCTAGTCCTAGCAATGCACGTGGCACACGATATGTGGGTCATGCTCTAGCAATATGAAATTAGAACACCCACATTTATTTTTTTCCCATATTATGCAATTAATTTCCTTTACTATGATGGTACTTGCCACCCATATACCCCATCACATTTCATTTTGATAGATAGATACAACATTCTTATCGAATCCGTAATTTATTGTACCACGCCTCTCAGTGCTGCTGATTCCAGTTCTTGTCCGTTTCTTTTCTTTTGAAAAAAAATAAAAATGAGGGAATAGGTGAAATTGCAAAACATGTGCATTAAATTAGGGCTAGTAAAATTTCTCACTCATGTTAGGGGGTAATAATTTATGTGCTAAAATTACTAGTTTTTCACCAGTTATAATTTTTTCGGAAAATTTAAAATCCCCCATCCTCTATATAGTAAGAAATTGTAATTTTTTTAAAATAATAATAATTACATTTAGTCCTTCTACCACCGAGCATATCATATGATACATTTTTTTATCTCGCATTATCGAAGGAATCAAGAATCAAGACCACAACTAGCGACATTCACCACACAAGAGAAAATAAATTTTTCTCTCAGTGTCTCGAAGTTTTAAGTGGTAGAGATCTAACCATTTGAGGTATCAACATTTAACTAAAATTAGTTTTATATATATTTATTGGTGTTGATAGTGATAGATCTAAAATTTTAAATTTAGAGATACAAAAAATAATTAATATATTAAAGTTAATTTTATAAATAATGAGGTGCAATTTTTTTTTTTTTTTAGATTGGATTTTTTCAAGAATTATTTCATTTTGTATAACTATTATACCTCAGGTACCCCCATAATTTTTTTTTTAAATGACATTTTTGTCGTATATTTGATAATGTTTTGTTTTAAATGATAATTAACGTATGATTTTTTTTAATTGAAATTAATACATTTTAAAATTTAATCTGCAATTATAAAAAAAGTAATAAATACGATTGCATTCGGAGCACCACCAAACCAGTAATCTTTTATTTAGTGTGATAAGGTTACAATAATAAAATAATTATTTTGTACCAAATGAATTGAATGGCAACTCTAAAAGCCCATCGCCGTCATTAAGGGCTGAATTTCAGTCCTTCAAACTCCATAATTAGACAATATGTTGTGAATCTTGGGATTATTATATAAGCAATGTCAATTCATTAGTTCGGTTGCTACAATCAATTTCAACAACTCACATGAACTGCACATGCAAAAATCTTGCACCCTTGTAAATATAAAAGTTGTGAAACTTAATTGAGAGCATTAGTTCGTTGGAAAAAAAAATTGCCAACACCCAATAAATATGAGACCAATTTTACCGCCGCCATTGCCATTCTCTAAGGAATCGATATATAGATTGTTCATCTCTCCTAGCCCAACTTGCTAATTTCAATTGCTCATTTCATATATTACAATTTCACGAATTTAAATTTAAATGATTCACATCAAATTCACGACCGCATTATTTCCCGTAGAAATTTGTTCATTTTCCAGCTTCAATTTGCAAACGAATTTGAGCAGCAATTGACGTCCAATTATAAATTAAGTTTTCTGATAAAATTAGCGTAACTTGTGAAAATTGGTAATTTGAGACACATATGTTGCTACCCTTAATATGATGGGCAAATTTTGCAGCCACCCCAAAATTTGCAGAATGTTTATATGATAAGACGACATAATTTTGCAGCTCATACATTGAACATATACATCAGAAAGTGAAAATGTCAATGACTCGCATAAACAGAAAATATCAAGTTTGTGGAGTTAAACGTTATACTACGTGATTCCATCAAAAGCTACAAATTCTTCGTAAACAAGAACCACGATTTCATCGTAAACAAGAAACCACAATTCCATGCAATAATATCAGCTCTCTAGTCTCTTCTCTGTCTCTGCTTTTACACAAACAATAAAAACGTCAACATTGTTTTCTTTTGCAGAAACATAAATCTGGATGAAGATAGACATATTTGACTAAAATGTATACAAGAGAAGAATAAATCATCAAGAGACAAAGTTTAATGGCAGGATCTATTTAAGACTCATCTAGCCCATTATTCTGAAATATATAGCGAATCAATTTACGTAGAGTGCAACTTATGATGAAGGAACTGCAGAACCAGATAAAAGGGGCTCGCTGATTTCAAGGAGTTCGTTGGAGAGACCTGTGAAAACAATGCCGTCTGTTTCAAAAGGTCTGAACTTAATTAGGGCTTTAGGTACCAAATCCTCATCTTCAAGAGTAACAGCTCTCTCTCCTGCTGCTGGAAAGCGTGGGATTACTCGTCGTTTGATTAAAACTGGATGCAGTAGTTCGAACTCTAAGCTTGGGTCTTTCAATGCATTGCTCACAAACTAACACAGAAAAGAAGACTACGTTAAAAGAAGACCAACAACAGAGGAGTGATATTTGATGTGCTTTCTTCACTTAATGTTAGATGTTTAACATATCGCAGTTCCTTGGAATATTAGTATATTCAGTAGGGGTATCATAATAAAACAACAAGCAGGGAAAACATTTTTCTCATAACTGAGGAGAAGTGAACGAAAAGCTTATATGTTGCTCTCTGCTAGTCCAACATATCGACCACCACCCTTGTTTATTTGTTTTCTACGTTGCTCCCAACTGACAACCATACAAACTGTGGATTTTATATTTCTTTGATTTTGTTTTCTTTGTCCACATCAATATATTTGGACCAAAAAAAAGAGGAATTCCATAGCAAATCAAGGTCTGCAACCTCAATCATATGAACCAAAACTTGGGATTTGCAACATTTGCACTATTCGTTTGAGCTAAATTAGTTGTGTTTCCAAAGTATAGTTCACAGAACCCAACTTGGCTGCTGGGCATGCAACATGTGTACTGTTGCATTGCGGTTTCATGCATATAAAAAGAATTAAGTGCAAAAAGAGCAGCATACTACTAAGGGTAATTGAATCATAAAATATTAATAAGGTTCAAAACTTCCAGAAACTATTATGGTACAAGGATTTAACAGGCTCCGTTGATATAGAAAAGCTAGTATGTATCAAGCATAGAGATCTACAATAAAGCAGACAGCAAAAATATCATGAAGAAAATTTTGACCTTCTGAGAAACAGGCAACTCATAGTTGGATAAATAAGTCAGTTCAATTACTTAAGTCATTTATACAGAGATTTCTGTGAAAAGGTCTGGACTCGGTTAAGGAATAAAGGTGGAAACAATCAATAGTTATTTATTGAATTATAACATATAGTAGCCAATAGACCAAAAGGTAAGTTAGACATTGATAAAAGAGAGAAACAAAAAACAAGGGGACTTCAGTGGATCATGGGTAATAGAAAACAGGTATGCAGGCTTCTTTTGTAAGCCATTCAGATGATAAAATTCAGAAGATGAAGGCGTGGTTTTAGAAAAAAACTAAAATCAGTCAGTTAAAAGAAAGTCACTGTGCCAACAACTTCAGCAATTCACAGGATATAAAATGAGCATCTAATTATTCTCATACCCAACACATGAATTCATTGGTATTTATTTGGTCAATAAGGTGTTAAATCAAAACACACTACAAAAGTTTTTAATTATCAGGCTAATAACATGAAGTACTAGTACATTGAGTGGGTTTAATTACTTAGATCAAAGAGCTAACCTCGTATAGAGCGCCAGTAGACTCTGATGGAGAAAATATAGCTTGAAGTACCACCCCATCAGGAAACTGTACCCGGATTACAGTTTTGGCATACTGCCTTTTTGCAGCTTTTGCCTGCTTTTCTCTATATGATTTAGGAATTAAAAGCTTAGACTCGTCTAACCTCTTCCTCCGTGATTCTGCTTCCCTTTTCAATTCTACTGCAGAAAGGTTGTAGAAAGAATCAGGTAGCTCAATTTTTGCGGCTACACTCTCAGGGACAGAAAAAAACACCCGAATCTGATTTCAGGAGATGACAAAAAAATAATTACAAGGAATCATGAAACTGAAGATAATAATGTATAATCTGAGAGAGAATTGCTGTTATGTTAATTCAACTGAACATGTTATGGTGACAGCAAAGAGACAAGAACTGAAACATTGAATAGATCCTAACCAGCAATACGGAAAGAACATTCAGAAAGATTACTTGGTAGCATAAAAGTGCTGAAATTGGAACTTAAAACAATTCTGACACGAAAAAAATTGGCAGACAACTCTCAGCTGTATAATATTTCAGTTGCATAAAAAATGACCTCATGTAACATCTGTAAAGTCTCTATCCTTCACATCCCAAGCATAAAACTTAGGATTATAGCATTGCTGAATCACCATGTAGACATGTATATTTGCTTATCTCCAGTATTCGTCTTTATACTGGCTGATATGTATTCTTATTTTGAAACGCACACGCACACACAAATGCCACAGCCACAGGGACTCTGTCTGACCTAGAACGAAATTTCCACAGACAGATTTTCTCTGACTTACTAAGCAAATTAAAGAAAAAAAAAACAGAAGACTTGAAGAAATCAGCTCTATCGTAGCTGTATTGATGGCCTCTCCTTATAAGTTGCTTTGCATCTTTTTCGACCTAATTGTAATATAATTATGTCAAATATAGAACAATTAAAACACAATATCATATGTTCAGTGCGTGTTAGATTGTTTTCGAATTGATTAAAAATAGAGACTCCCCATTCCTATGACTAGGCAAAGGTTGCTACTAAGCAGTATCAAGTACTGAGAACTCTCTGATGCTCAACACTCAAATCTCTTAACCCGTATACAAATCACAAGCTTTCTAATCCAATCTGACCATCTTCTCTCAATAATTATATGTTAAAGAATAGCGAGAAACTGTATAACCATTGTTCATATCAATTACCACGCAAACTAAAAGAAACAGTTTAAAACTACTACAGTAATATGAACCTGTTTACCTCATTAGTGAGAGTTTATCTACGTGAAATAAACATATAAACTAAAGAATTTCATAACGATCCTAAAGATGGTCAGAGTCAGACTACGCAAGAGAATCAAAATTTCAGATATCTGCATATCAATAAATCTATTCACAAGTGACATCTAATTTTCCCTTTCCAATGCTCCACTTCCTAGTACATAATCTAGGTGACCAAATAAATTCTCAGAATTATGCACTGCAAACTGTTTTCAGATTATCCCCAGCCACATTGACAGATAAAATCCCACTATTTTTTTAATAGCACACTTCAAATTTGAAATTTAAGAATCAGGAGTTTTATGCTACACTGGGGCAATGATGAACATGAAACGTCAAATCATCATCGTTTTTACAAACTAGCTTGTCCATTGAAAATAGGACGAGATCTTCACACGTGTTGCTAATACAATTTTCACCACAACCCAAAAAGAGCCTGATTTAGCATTCAGATAATATTTCTCAAGCAATAATTCTCATCTGCAACCATCCAATCTTTATCCATACAACTAAATCTACCAGTTTTTCTCATTTCATAAAGAAACAGACGAACAAGACAAATTGTTGACAATGTAAAATAACCACAATTAAACAACAATAAGACATACCCGATAAAAAAAAAAAAAAAAAAACAATAAGACATAAGTCTAACAAGATTATACCTGTCTATCAACTGGCTTCCGTTCAATTGGTTCCTCCAACTTAATTGGAGCAGTAGATGGTACCTCTTCGCTCTTCTTCGGCTCTAGCAAAATTATAACCTTTTTCACCAAACCAAGTTGCTTCTCAGAAGGTTCTTCCATCACAAGCCACATTTCCCCACCTTCTTCTTTCAATTCAAACCCAACACACTCTAGCAACTCTACCCCTCCTGAAACATCCCCTATCGCCTCCTTTATCTTTGGATTCCCCAACCTAATCTTCCTAAACTTAGCATTTTCTGGCTCTTTCACCACATTTCTCAAAATTCTAATCAACACTTCCTTCGAACAATCACTTGGTTTCCCAAATACATAAGCATCCACACAAATCAGCAACTGATTTACAGCACTTTCATATTCTTCCTTGCCGCCTTCATTAACCGATTCCGCTTTACTCAAACAAGATTCAACGTGAGCAGAGACCTCTTCTTCGGAGGTATATCCTGCACCGCAAATAGGGCACTCAAACACTTTCAAAGAATAGCCATTCGGATTCCTTTTCCCCGACGTGATCAACGAGTCGAATGGATCAAACCCGCTTTCCGATTTTGCAGGTACATTCGGATTCGCCCGTATTTCACTCTTTCTATTTTCTAATTTCTGCTCAGAAATAGTATTTACCTCAGGTGCATTCGGATTCACCCGTGTCTCCGTCTTTCTATTTTCTAATTTCTGCTCGGAAACAGTGTTTACCTTTTGAGGCGAAGGCTTTGAATTGGACAATAATGATGAAGATGATTGCGATTGGGAAGAAGAAGAAGGAGTGGTAGATCCCAATACTCTTCCTTGGCCCTTGAATTTGCCCGGTGAAGAAGATGCGAAGGGGCTGTTGACTTTCTTCATCAAACCCTTCATTTTATCTCTCACTTCATCCATTTCCTTTCTGATTCAAGCAACAGAAACCTTATAAAATCAAATCGAGTGAATCAACTAATCAATTGAAGCCTTTCTATATTAATGTTTGCACTGCAATATGTTTTACGAATTTCTTGGATTTCAAAACAAGAAATACAAAATTGGAGCCAAATAAAGTGCCAATTATGCTGAGACGTATATATAAATCTGAATAACTTAGAGCACGGAAAAATACAAAAAGCCTTCTGAGAATTCAACGGAAATTTTTTATCGATGAAAGTGCTGTGTACGCAATACGAAAGTTTCCAAGAAGAAAGGGTGTGCAAGGAAATTTGGTGGATCTTTCGGGGCCAAAATGTGAAAACAAAGGGTTTCAGTTAGCCGTTTACTAATCGTATGGAATTTGTTGGTCTACGCGTTAATTATTTTTTCCATGTAATAATTTTAGTACATACTACGTTTTAAAATACGTGATAGTATTAAGTAAAAAAATATATATATTATATTTAATTCTTTCTAAATCACTAAATCGGAATTCACAATAAATCATCTATAGATAAAGTTCATAGAAATATTTCCAAATTGTTGTCGAAATACTAATATTTTACTCATTGAAATATTTCAAGACCTTTCTTCATAAGGGTATTGCCAAAATATCTGGAGTATTCTTTTATCCAGACCATGGTAAAATACTGGAAACTGAATTATCTAATTTTTGGGTATTCTGGAGTATTCTTTTATCTTTCTTGGTATATTCAACATGATAACATACGAACTGAAAATAAAACACTGGAACGGAATTATCTAATTTTTGTCCATGTACATACATGATAATATATTTTTCTCCTTACGTAATTGTCGTTGCCGTAATTTTACACACACAAATGAAACAAAAGTGCAAGAGAGGCCGATATTCTCTCTGTAAATCATTTTACTAGACAAAAGAATCTGATCATATATATAGAGAAACATACTACATACATCTGATATATATACACATTAATTAAATATTCAACCACAAATTTCCTGAAGGCGTTGTCTAACTTCCACCATAGAAGGCCTCATCTCAGGAATCCGACAAGTACAAGAAAGAGCAAGGTGCACCAGCTGCGCCATTGCATCCTCAACGCTTTCACACCTAACCAATTCAGGATCAAACACTTGAACCATCCCCTTTTCTTGAACTACTGATTCTACCCAATTACGAACCTCGGTTCCTTCCTCTATAACAACACTATCTGGTTCTTTACAAGTAATAAGTTCCAAAAGGACAACTCCGAAGCTGTAGACGTCGGCTTTCTGCGTAGTTCTGCGGGAATCGACTACTTCAGGGGCTCGATAGCCGTTGAGTTTGGAAGCAGGTGAAACGAGCTGGGTTAGGCCAAACTCGGTGACTTGGGCGATGTAGTAATCGGTGAAGAAGATGTTGGATGATTTGATGTTGCCGTGTGTCGTTGTACTGCTCCTTGAGTGGAGATATTCGATTGCAAGTGCAGTTCCGAGGCTAATTCTTGCCCTGATTTCCCATGATACGGTGTTGTTGTTTCCTGTTAAGTTGTGAGATCAAAGTTGAGAAAAAGGGAAACGAATATAGTTCGACAAAAAATTGTATGAAATTGGTTCACAAAAGGATACAAAATATCGCAGTTTAATGGTTTTGAAAAAAATAACAAATAAAATCTCTTCTTTTTTTTTTTTTGAAAATGTGATACTTCCATATGCTAAGCAGTATTACTTCCTGTATGTCTAACATTATTCTCATTCACATATAGATAGATAATCCAACAACACTCATTAATAAGTTTTACTTGGAATTTTTTTTAAGTCCAGAAAGATGTAACATGTAGTATGAATTAAAGACAACATTAATCCTTTTATCTTTAATACACGGACACATGAAAAATAACATAACAGTGATATTAAACAGGGAATCCACTCTGTTTTTCATGCTATGTGTAGAGAAATTCCACGAATCATGAACTGTAACATGCTATAATTGGAAAATCTAGTAAAAAACAAAAAAGAATGAGAGAAAGAGAAAGAGTAATTAATTATTACCTTGAGCATGGAGAAGTTGAGAGAGACTCCCTCTAGGCATGGGCTCATATAGAAGAAGTTTCTCATCTCTCCCATAAAAATAGCCTCTAAGCGGCTCCAAATTTTCATGAGCCAACGACCCCACCTCCTCAATTTTGGCAATAAACTCTTGCTCAGAAATACACACATTCTTCAACCTCTTCACAATCACTTCAACCCCACTCTCAAAATACGCCTTGTACGTGGACCCCACGCTCCCCTTCCCCTTATCCATCACCTCCGCCGCTGACGTCAGCAGCTCCTCCAACGTGAACATCTCCACGTACTCACCGAAAAACACCAGTCCATCACTCCCGCTGTTCTTAATCGATGAATTCTGGCGAAAATTATTAATCGATGAATTTTGATGGAAATTGATAATTGATGAATTTTCTAATGGCTTGGCTGGGGAACGTGGCATTGGAGACCTTTCGCTGCGGGGGAGGATTTTGCGCTTGCGGTATGTTTTCAAAGAAATGAATGAAACGACGACAAGGATGAGTAAAACGACGAGTGATCCGACTACAATTCCGGCTATTGCCCCACCGGAAAGGCTATTGCCAGAATCACTTGGGCAAGAAGAAAGAGGTCCGCCACATAGAGAGGTTCCTAAAAAGGACTGGTAGCGGAAATTAGTTGCTAACGTGGACGGAATATTTCCCGTTACTCCGCCGTTAAATGAGACGTTAAAATTTCTTAACTGATTGAGGCTACTCCAATCTGGAAATGATCCGGTGAAATTGTTGTTTTCTAGATACAGAATTCTCAAATTGGTTAGGTTGTTGAATCCGGACGGGAGATTCCCGAAGAAGCCGTTCCCGGCGAGATTCACGCGTGCTAGATTCGTCAAAGTGAAAAAACTCGCCGGAATTTCGCCGGAAAAGTTGTTCCCCTGCAAATGAATTTCCTCCAGCTGCGTGCACGACGCCAAATCTGTGGGGATTTCACCGGAAATTGAGTTTTCCCGGAGGCTGAGCACTCGAAGTTTAGTCAAATTTCCGACGGAGCTCGCCGGAATCGGCCCTCGCAGGCCGCTCCCGGGGAGGCGAAGTTCGGTTACTCTGTTCGTGATGTTGTCACATGTGACGCCGCGCCAAAGACAGGGTGTGGTGGCGGTGGTGTTCCAGCGGAGGGTGCGGCCGCGGAGGGCGGTTTGGAGGCGGAGGAGGGCGGCGCGGTCGGCGGTGAGATCGGAGATTATGGATGGAAGGAATGTGAGGGAGAGGAAGAAGAGGTGATAGTAGGACACCATTTGTGCATGTTAGTGTGAAAAAACAGGGGCGTGTTGAGAGCGCTTTTGAAGCGTAGTGTGAGATTAATTTGATTTGGAATTTTGGGTCGCTTATTATAACGACAGTCAACGCTCGAGTTTTTGTTAATTAAGCTTAGACGACTTAGTGATGCATGGAATTGACGGCTGCTGTGACTATTCTTTTTTGTGTATTTTGGTTTCCTTTTTAAAACCATTTGAATGATTCAAATTGTACACATAGATAGTGCTAAGCCTCAGATTTCAAGAATTGCCTTGTTGCCACCTTGGATATTTATTGCCCATCTCTATCCTTCTATTTTCTGTCACAAATTCATTAATATTCATTTTGATGTTATTTTGTACACACAATGTGTATTATGAAATTAAATAGAAGATTAAGTATAATTCATAAATATATTTAGACAACAACTTATTTACTTGAAAAGCAAAGAAAACAAATTTTGACGGAAGTTGTAAAAGATTGTGGAAGGCTGCCAGTAAATGGTATGAAAATGTTTGATTGTATATGTTGATATTAATAATAGGACTAAGCTTTTCCTAATTCTCTACACCTTTACGTACGCAGGAGTTAATTAGTCAGTTAAAGACAACACAGCCTTGATAATTTTAATGAAATTGACCAACGTGCATGTATTGCGGAATTAATCTTGATTAGCACTCACCAGCAAAAACCCAAATAGCGCCTTGATATCATGTTATTTAATTTATAATCTTAATTTAATGGCACAACTATACTTTAAGACATTTGACTTCTACTCACAAAATTAAATTCCACGGATGCCGTAGTTAGTTTGTTTCCATTTTTAGTGTAAAATTAGAATTAACTTGAATGCGACACGCCGACACCGGCCAAGTGCATAACTATACGCTTAAAACATGAGAAAAGTTAGGCTAGAAAAAGATAAAGATTTTTATATAAAATTAAAATGTAAAAATAGGGTAAAGTCATTTTGTCAATAAATAAATAAATATCCCATATATAAATTTTAAAAAATGCATTAAATCCCTCTACATTTAGTGGGCCAAGCATTAATGCATTATTCAAAGAGGGCCCAACAAAGAAGCCCGCTAAAAGATGGTGGAAACTGGAAACGGAATGGTGGATTCAAAGAAGCAAATTTGAAAGTTTGGCTGTCCAAAAAGGGATTTAGGTATTAAAACATTTAACCAGATTTTATTGACCCCTTGGTTTTTCAATTTATTTTTTAACTATATTGTGCAAGCTGATAACCTTGATGTGTTTATTATATAAATAAATTGACTAATAATAGTGTTGTGGAATATCTTAATGATTAAACGAAATGTTTAGGACAACCCCATCACCCACCCCGCCCCTATTTATTTACTTTTACAATTTTTTTTGTTAGATATGTAATGTGAAATATAATGAGACAAATCCTAAAATAAACAAATGTGGGTATTAATATTTAGATTAAAGTTTGTACTCCCATCGTCCAAATCTTAATGGAAGTCTTACTGTTCATAAGGATTTAGTGAAATAGTTATAAAGTAATAAAGTGTTGGGGGTAGAAATAGTTGTTTATTACTCCCTCCGTCCCGTACTCGATTGAACATTTTACTTTTTGGCTCGTGTTTTATTGAGCAAGTTGTTAATAGTATATGAAATGATAAAGTGACTTTTAAGACATTGTATGATAGATGAGGGGTAGCACTATCATACCCCACCTTAACAATTTCTTTATCATTTTAAATATTAATAAACAACGCTAAAACACGAGTTAAATAGTAAATGTTCAAATGAGTTTGGGACAGGGGGAGAAGCAATGTTTTCAAAACCGGGTTGAACCGGTCGGTAACCCGGTTAAAAATACCTATATAACCGGATTTCAGGTTGAACCGGTCAAAACCCGGTTCAACCGGAAAAAATCGGTTTTTTTCTTTTAAAAAAAAAATTTAAATTATTAATTTATATTAAATATTTAAAATTTTAAATCTATATTCCTCTCACATTTTTCTCCAACACTTTCGATGTGAGATAAATGTATGAGATGGGACAAAATTTATAAAATATGATATGAAAAGTTATAAAATATATATATAAATTTTTGTAGATGTATACTTATTTTGATTTTTTAACTAAACATAGAAAACGGTTTGGTTATGAAAACATTGGGGAGAAGTATTTTACTCTTGGGAGCAACACTGAAAATGGCACGCAAACCAAGGAGAAAGTGAAAAGTGGGTTTGAGTGTAATAAATAAGGGGTATTGTGGGTAATTCAATGTGGAGATGTTGACTTTTAGTGGGTTTGAGTTGAAATGAAGAAGAGATTTGAGTGACAATTTTGAAAATAAAGTGATGTTGTGAGGGTGTTAGTATTGTGTATTATTTTTATTTTGTGAGTGTTTCAGTAATGTTGAGACGTCCAAATAAGTGTTGCAGTAATCACGGGACAGAGGGAGTATGTAATAAAGTGATGGGTAGCTGGGGGTAAAAATAATTATTTATTAGTATTTTATATGATAAAGTGAGTATGTCCATTTTAGAAAAAGTTCTCTTAAAATTGGGATAAAAAAAAAAGAATTCCCTTAAAATTGGGACAAAGGGAGTATGATATTTCATCGTGCGACCGGTGTCATTTTCTAATATACAAATTATCAATTTTTATAGTTTTACTCTAAAATAAATTTTACATATTTATATTGAAAATCGTTACATTTTATCTTTAAAAGTGGTAAAGTAAAGTGATAATTCTCTCAAATTCAAAATTAATACTACAATATCTTATTCATACGTCATACTCCCTCATTCCAGCGGCAACTATCCCCTTTTTTTTTTGGTATTTTAATTAAAGAATAATATTCTTTCCGTTCACAAAAATTATGCCCACTCATTTTGTTGGGCACAACATTTATGATTAAAAAATATTTTCTATATAAATACAAGATCAAAATATGCTAACACAAACAAATCATACACACAACATGGCTTCCCATCTTAAAGGTATGAAAAAAAATGACTGAAGAGATTCGAAGAGCATTACGCAAACACAA
This sequence comes from Stenogyne calaminthoides, assembly GCA_037126765.1. Taxonomy (NCBI): domain Eukaryota; kingdom Viridiplantae; phylum Streptophyta; class Magnoliopsida; order Lamiales; family Lamiaceae; genus Stenogyne; species Stenogyne calaminthoides. The sequence goes on from JBBCBC010000014.1 coordinate 35,702,690, forward strand.
CAAGGATAATTTAAGTCTCACTCAAAAGCAATTGCAAGAATGAGTTCTTAGTAACTATGGTTTGCAAGTGAATCAAGGGACATTATCGAATACAGTTAAGGGGTCTTCAGAGTATCTCTTACTTGCCCCCAAAAGAGGTGATGTTAAGCGACACAAACAGGCAAAATTTCCTAACCTAGAAAAATTTATTTATAAATGAATTCTTCAATATCGAGAACATGTGAATATGACAGGTGAACTATGAGAAAACAACACCAGAAGTTCTTACAGTGAAAATGAAAATTAGAGATAAAATTCAAGGTGAAATTAAAAAAAAAAGACAATTGAATCATTTTTCAAGAATCCTTCGTAAATCATTCATGTAATATGAATATATAAGGAATTTTTAATTTATATTTTATATGGGGTCTATAGAAATTATAAGAAAATGTATTATCTTATAATTTTAACAAATTATTAATTTAGCACCCTATTCTCGAATTGGGACCGGCCAAAAATATTATCTTAGAGAGTTTATTAAATAATGGAGTATTAATTTACAGAGTTTCTACCGTAACTATACAACTCAAATATGAGAGAAATTAACTAGATTAATTTGAGAATTTGAAATATAAGCAATTTACTCGGATGAACGTGTAAAACAAATTATTTCCGTTCCAGCAACAGTTGTAATCGCTTGAAACTCATTTAAAGCTTTTTTTAGTTCAGCCCATTATTTTTTATTTAGGCCCAAATTCAAGCTCGTTGTCCATTTTCTTAGCCCAATCACAAGTGGGTAGAGAATCCGTAGAGTAAGAAGTAAGTTTTTTTTTTTTTTTTTTTAATGGGGAAGTAAGAACTCATTGAGTATAAGTATTAGAGAAGATTTGCGTTGAACTATCTCTTTTGATAATTAACTCATCCGTCCCACTATAAACTTCCATTTTCACAAATAGAAAAACTAATTCTACTAATCATAATTTTTATCCTTAATTTTCACACAATATTATAAAAAATATCACTCATTTCTCCACATTCCTTTTTCTTCTCTCCCAATACCAAAAACTACAATTCATTTTTATTATTTTATTACTTCCTCTGTCCACCAAATCTATTTTCACTTTCCTTATTTGTTTGTCCATCAAATCTATTTTCATGTCTTTTATGGAAATATACATATTGTATTTTTTTAAATATGTAAAGTTATAAGGTATATGTTTAAATTTGTTTAAGTGTATATTTATTTTATTTTTTAACTTAAGAAATATTGAAAAAACTTAGGCAAAAATCATTTTAACGGTTGAACCGCCGGTTAAACCGTTCCGACCGGTTGAACCGCTGACAAGTGATCTGTCCAGTTCGGTGACCGATTCGGTTATGAAAACACTGCTTCAACCATCACTTAATTACTTTAATTTTTATTGTACTTTACTCACAAACAATCACTTTATTTATAAGTAAACCCACAACACCCTATAATACCCTTACTTTATATATTTTATCTATTTTTAATATATAAATTAATAATTACTCCCTCCGTCCACCAATCTTATGCACACTTGTCATATTTGTCCGTCCACAAATCTTATGCACACTCCATTTATGGACAAAATCATTTTATATTTATCCATCAATCATCATTTAATTACTTCAAATGTCATTGTACATTCACTCACAACCAATCACTTTATAAATAAACAAATCCCACAATACTTCATAATACCTTTACTTTATCTATTTTTTTAAGAGTGGGTCTCTTGTGCACCCAAGTGCACCGTGCACTCATGCAATAGAATGACTCATTTAAAAAAAAATACTTGACCTATTAAATATATTAAACATGTTCTGTAGATGCATGGGTAGGGTTGGGGCGAGTGCACGGATCTTAAATTCGTGCACCAGTTGCACATGAGACTTTGTCTTCTTTTTTTTAAAATCTGTGTCAAAAGCATCATATATAAGATTTTTGGACGGAGGAAATATTAATTTATCGATTAATTAATAAATCTTTTAATTAATAAATTTTGGTGATCTCATTAGTATTAATTTATAGAGTTTATATTGTACATCATTCTATACTCTTTTTCACCTCTATATTTTCTCAAAAACTTATCTTGAAAATATCATATTACATATTTCGCATTGATTATTTGGTCTATCGAATGATCCATCGCTTTTTTTTAAACACTTGATCCATCGCTTCTTACTTACCTGGCCTCTACGTATATGTTTGTTCTACTTATTAAATCACGTTTAATATAATTTGATCTTTGCCATACAAGAACATAAAGAATTTTCAATTAATTAATTTTGATTTTTCACAATCTCTTTTTCCTTTTTTTTTTTTTGAAACAGAACTCTTTTTTGGGAACTAAGCGATTAGAGAGTAGCGATTAATGCTAAACCGAAAAGTATACTATATGTCTATTAATCATTTTCAAACCTTATCTTTTTTTTTCAACAACATTATCTTTATGATTTATATAAAAATTTATTTTATCTTTATTTATACTTCATCCATCCCAATTATATAGGCTTGTTTGACTTTTCACATAGATTAAGAAATTGTATTGGAAAAATAAATTAAACAAGTTAAACTTCTATTATTCCCCTATTTAATGTTGTTATAGTTTCCAATATAATTAATGTATAAGGTTATTTTAGTAAATTAATTAAAAAAATTAATTTATATAGAAATAAGTCTATATATTTGGGATATTCATAAAAGGAATATATATATATATATATATATATATATATATATATATATATATATATAATTGGGACGAGGGAGTATTAATTCATTCATGATTCATCTTCTTTGACACCAAAGACGGAATAAACGATGCTTCCTCAAGCATGATTGAAAGGAAAAGATAAGGACTCATATCCCTATCCGGGTTGATTTCTAAGAAGGTCTCTGAGGCTAATAATAAATTCTTGGTTGAACCGTTTTTGGAGGAAGAAGTAAAAGCAGCTATCTGGAATTGTGGTGGAAATAAGAGTCCGGGGCCTAATGAGTTCACATTCAAATTCATCAAAAAAATGTGGTCGGTAATGAAGGGTGATATCATGGTGGTCATGGAAGATTTTCACACGAATGGAAGGATTGTCAAAGGTGGCAACGCTTCATTTGTCACCCTTATACCAAAGAAATCTGATGCCAGTCTTCTGCTGTTGGACTTTCGACCGATCTCTCTGATTGGTTGTATGTACAAGATTATAGCTAAAGTACTTGCCAAGAGATTGGCAAAAGTAGTGGAATCTGTAATTTCGGAATGTCAATCTGCGTTCGTGGGTAAAAAACAAATCTTGGACAGTATCCTGGTGCTCAATGAGTTAGTGGATTTTGCTAAGAAAGAAAGGAAGCAGAGTCTATTTTTCAAAGTGGACTTCGAGAAAGCCTATGATTCAATCCTTTGGGAAATTCTTGATGACATGATGAAAGATATGGATTTTCACTGGAAATGGAGGAAATGGATCAGGGGATGTGTCTCGTCTACATCCATGTCAGTTCTGGTAAACGGAAGTTCAACGGATGAGTTCTAACTTCATAAAGGAATTAGACAGGGTGACCCTCTTTCTCCCTTCTTGTTCCTGATTGCAGCAGAAGGCTTAAGTTGCTTGATGAGAAAAACTGTTGTGTTAAAAGAGTTCGAGGGGTTGGAGATTGGGAAGAAAAATGTACTGATTAGTCACTTGCAGTTTGCGGAAGACACAGTCTTACTTGGGAAAGCATCGGTGAAAAATGTTATGTGCTTGAGAGGAATTCTTAGACTGTTTGAAATGGCTTCAGGATTAAAAGTGAACTTTCACAAGAGCTCAATTCACGGAGTTCATCTTAGTAACCAGAACTTGGAGGCCTTAGCCGAAATACTACAGTGCAAGATTGGTAAGTTTCCATTTTTATATTTGAGACTCCCAATTGGGGCAAATTTTAGAAGAGAGGAAGTTTGGAAACCAGTGTTGGACAGATTTCGTAAGAAGCTTTCAGGTTGGGAAAGACACTATCTATCATTTGGAGGTCGACTAGTGCTTTTAAATTCGGTTCTATCGGCTTTGCCAGTATACTATCTATCTTTTTTTAAAGCCCCTGAGTTTGTTATCAAAGTCATCATCAAAATTCAGCGGGATTTCTTGTGTGTGTGTGGGGGGGGGGGGGAGGATCGTGTCGTAAGATTGCTTGGGTAAGATGGGCGCTTGTGAGTCGTAGTAAGTCGAGGTGAGTGAGGGATGTGAAGTCTTTTAATAGTGCTTTGTTGTGTAAGTGGTTGTGGAGGTGGGTATCCGGGGAGAAGTCTTTATGGGTCAGAGTTATTGAGTCTAGGTATGTGTCTTTTAGATGGGTGTCAGAGGGGAATGTGGTGAGGAAAAAGTGGTCTTTATAGTGGAAGGATATGTTTGAATTATGGTGGAGTCAGTTAGGGTGTCTTTTTAGGAAAGAGTTGGTATTCTCGCTTGGTGATGGTCGTAGGACTAGATTTTGGGTGGATCCTTGGGTGGAGGGGTGTGGTCGTTTGGCGGGTATGTTCCCAGCATTATTTGATTTGTCTTTACAAAAGGAAGAGGTAGTGGGTAGTGTTTGGGATGTTGAGAAGGAGTCTTGGGTGTTAAGATGGGTTAGAAAGTTTAATACTGATGAATTTCTTGAGTTTGTGAATTTATGACAATTAATTTACAGGTACAAAGTTAAGCTCAACATGATGGACTCATTGGTGTGGAAGGGATCAAAGATCGGGTCCTTCTCTACGAAGACTATGTACGATGTCATTGCATCTAACAATATAAAAAAGCCATAGATATATAATTGATGAAAGAGAAGATCCTACACACTTTGGAGACATCTCAAACTTGTATCTTTGTCTCCATTAATTTACAAATAAATCCAATTCGATTTAAATTTTTTGGTTATAAAATTTGTCCAACATTAATGGCAACATAAAGTTGTTAAGGGAATAATAATGTTTCCATCATTAATGTTAGTGCTTTATGACATTGACACTAAAACAACTTTTGCAGATATCAATTATCTTCTGTTCCAATCAAACATATTTCTTTATCAATTTAGAATATTCAGCAAGAACAACGTAATAAGAACTATTGAATCAAATAGCTTTTTTTATTGATTAATGTATTGTATTTGTGTTTCATTATCTCTAAAGCATGACATTTGTGTCATTGATAGTGATTTTTTATGTCATTTATTAATTGTGTTAGTTATTAAAAATAGTGAAATACAATATAAAATATTAAAATGGAAGAGAGAGTCAGTCCAATCATATTTGAGACTTTGTTCGGGTTTAGAGGTGTACTTATTATGCGAGTGTTAAAATTGCTTAATTATAGATGGACAATGAGTCACATAAGTTTAGGAACTTTTCTTGATTAAATTACAAAAGTTTAGGTACTTTTTTTGATTAATTTTAATTTCATTCTTAGTGGTCAGTGGATCCAAAAAGAAATGTGGAAAAATGTGCAATGAATGTGTAATTTACCAATTGTTACATGTGACACATCAAAAGTATATAACTATATTTGTCTCGATACTTATATAAACATTATAATATTATCATAATTGAAGCTCAAATGAAATAGAAGAATTAACAAAAAACCACAATGGTATGGTACAACATGATCAAAGTACTATCTATCTATGAATTGAAACAATAATTTTCGACGACAATTAGATTAAAATCGCTAAGCTAAGGTACCAAAAAGCGTCGTCCTAGAAAACAACACTTTTTAACAAAAGTGTAAAAAGTTTCTTATTCTTAGAAACCAATGTTGAGGTATGGACCAATAGAATCTCTGTTCTTCACTGGTTTCAATTGCACCCTGTCTAAAATTCCAAGTTTCAATTTCTATCTTTTTTTCTTTTCCTGAAAGGGTAAATAGGTAACTACACTTGAGGAGAAAAAATGAATTCCAAAGAAAATAAAGTTACCATATGGGATGCACTTAACAATATGTTTTTCATTTGGCCTCTATTTACCACCACCAGCAGTTAAAGAAATTCAATTACGTACCATTTCATTATAAATGAAAGAAAATATGATGATATTTAATTAATAAGTAATTTTACCTTTTCTGTCTAATGCTTTACTCAAGAAAGCAAGGAAGACGATAAGTATTGCAACACCAGCTACAAGTCCAATAAAAATGGCTAGAGTTTTCTCCACCTCATCATCATTATTTTCTGTAATTCACAAATTTAATCAATAATCATATATATGTAATTAGTTGCCGATATTTCACTTGATACGTATAAATTCATGGGTCGAAATTCATGTCATAGCATCGACATATTAGGAAGTTGTACGTAGGGATACAAATTCTGAGTTTCTAGAGCCACATATAATAATTTATTGTTTTATTGGATTTCAGGAAATGGTTTTTCAACAGTCAATTCCATGTTCTCTGAAAATGATGTATACTTAACCCTACTTTCGTAGGGTGTTTAAATATAATCGAAACACAAATAAAAAGACAAGAGGACATAATTTGAAATATGTCGATCAAAACATACGTATTTTATAACATGAATTTCATAGGATTAATATCATTCATATGCACAAAAAGATACACCACATGGGCGGTTTTCTGGCTTTTTACCAAAAGAGCAACTACTTTGGCATCTCGATAATAAAATAAATGTAGTAGATATATATTCTTATACCCATCTTTTCGCGCATGTATTCACTAATTAAAATGCTTATTTTCAACTTGATGATTTGCTTACTTTTAATTACTACTTAATCTACATACAAATTGGATTTTTATAATCTGGACTTCAAACAACTATAGCCATCGAGACATTATTTAATTATTTGAGACCAAATTATTTTAGTGGATAACTATTCCAAAATTATATATACCCCATATGTACCAATTATTACCCATAGATAGGCCTTCATCTAAATTAAATTAATATTGAAGCCCCGTTCCCCCGTTGCCTATCCTATTCTTTTCTTTTGTGTGGTTCTCCCACTCAACATATGCACCATATATATTATTGGGATTTTTTAAAACATTATATATATTGAAATAGACATATATATAATGTACACTAGTGAAATAAAAATTATCATGATATATCTTAGTTACATATCTGATGTTGCACTTGCACATCGTTTGATGTAATTTACCTATACTATGTATGATTTTGAACAAAAATAAAGTATGAAACGGTAATCAAATTGAATTAAAACTTAAAAAGATTTCTAGGATCATCTTTCAACAATTCTAATATTCTTGAAGCCTGAGACCTAATTCAGAATTTTGATATCATGATCTCTTTTCATGAGGTTGCCAAAGGCAAAAAGAAGAAGCATCTTACCTTTGCTTCAACTTTTTACCTTTTCTTAATTTGGCCATCTTCCTATCTGAAGTTATACCACCATTTTGTCAATGATCATAAATTCTAAGCTTTTCAAGCAAAAAATATAGACCCATAACGGAAAAAGGGACAACCAAATATTACAATTAAATTATGTTTTTTCTAAATACATTATACTACGTGTGTTCAGAATCACTAGCAATTTAATACTCCATTCGACTCTTTTTAAAAGTCGTTTTAACCTTTTAGAATTTTTAAATAATAAATATCGTTCTCACATTCCCACTTACATATACCCCTAATATAATTATTTAAATTTTATACAAATATATGGTGTGAATAATATTCTAACAAATAGTAATTTATCTGAAAAAGTAGAGAATGACATCCAAAAGAGATACGAGGGGGTGCTACTTTTTTTTTTTTTTTAGAAACACAATTTTAATTAATAAAATATTTGGAGAAAATGAAAAAGAAAGAGGCGAGAAACATTACCGGGTTTGGAGGAATATCCACGGTCGGAATAGCGCGCGTAGCACTTTGCCAAGAACATGTCCCCCCAAGCCGCTGACCCACACTGCGTTTTGAGCCGTTGGATCGCTTCCGTCAAACAATCCTGGAACTCACTGGCGCTCAAATCCTGCACACACTGCGCCAAACCCTGCACTTTCCCGGACCCCCCGACCCGGAAAAACTGCCCACCCGCCATTAGATTCGCCAGCGTGGCGTCCCTCCGGGTCATCAGATCCGAGTCATCGGCAATCAACCACGACCCCCAGGAACGACGTGTTATCGTACCTAAGGAAACATCCCTCCAGCTGGAGCACGCCCCCGGACGCGCCCACGCAGGTGGCGCCGAGTCGACTCACCGCGTCGGCTATGCACGTGTGGCAGTCCGAGCTGGCGAGGTCTCCGCGGCACTGGAAGAGGCCGTAGACGGCGTCGTTTGAGGCGGAGATCTTGAAGTTTGTGGAGGAGGCTGAGTTGACGACCGAGGAGAGTATCGAGTTGACGTTCGACTCGTACGGGGACCCCGGGTTGTACTTCAGCTGGGAGCAACCCACGTATATGAAGGAGTCTATCGCCGAGATTGAAAAACTAGTCAACTTTGAGAGGATTATGAGGAAAACGTAAACAAGTGAAGAGAGAGAAGCATATATTAGAGATAAAGAATATAAATTAGTCTTTATTCAATGTATTTATTTATTTTATATTCTTTTCCAATATAAATCTCCTCAGATCTTGGGAAAGTTGTTTGTATTCCCAGAATCGGCCTATTAATAATAGATTTTCCAATCACCAATTTCGATATTCTAATCATCTTCATGCACTTGCCGTACGTCATTCACGGTTGCCGTAAAAAATTGCTCGATTACGCCAAGATGATTAGAATATCACCGTTGAATTCCAGAATTGGAGAAATCTATTATTAATAAAAATCGATTGAGAATACAACAACTTTCCCAAGATATGAGAAGATTTACATGGAAAGAATATAAAATAAATAAATACATTGGATAAAGACTAATTTCTATTCTTTATCTCTAATATAGAAATTAGTCTTTATCCAATGTATTTATTTATTTTGGTGGTGCAGCAGATGACGAAAAAAGAAAAAAAAAATTGGAGATAGGGTTTAAGATCTTTTTCGCTCTGATACCATGTGAAGATGATTAGAATATCACCGTTGAATTGGTGATTGGAGAAATCTATTATTAATAGACCGATTACAGGAATACAACAAATTTCCCAAGATACAAGGAGATTTACATGGAAAGAATATAAAATAAATAAATACATTGGATAAAGACTAATTTCTATTCTTTATCTCTAATACAGGCCATATATGCTGGATTGGGCGAAGCCACGCCCTCAGCAGAGGTGACGGTCGCCGGAAAATTAAGGACCGCAAGCTCCTTAGCGTCGTCTACACATCACTATCCGAAGACGCCGCCTCTGAAGTTCTGGAATCCACCACATCGTGTGTTATGTGGTCTACCCTGGAGGGCGTTTATTCCTCCAAGAACTCGCCAAAGATCAACTCATGAGGAATTACTCTCTCTTCGTCGGGGTGATTCTCCGGTTGAAGAGTATGGTAAGAAATTTAAGGTCCGAGAAGAGACAGGATCAAAACATCGAAATCCCTTGTAAATGCTACTATAACCCAGAAAAATACACGGACGACTACGAGGCTCCAGCTTGTTATCAGCATAATCCCGAAGGTATGGAAATACCCGACACCCAAAAGGCTTGAAGTTTGCATAATTAGGAGCATAACCGAATAAGAACTCAAAAGGTGATGAATTTTGCAAAACGGGGGTAGGGTTCGATTGATCACAAAAACAATTTGCAAATGACTCAAACCAGAGAGAAGCAGATGCATGGGCATGAAATAGCATGGATGCAGACGGGGCCAGAATGTGACGATGCTTATGTTTACGCCGCCGGCCATTCATTTATGAGTGTAAGGACAAGACAAACGATGAAGTATGCCATTAAGATTCATAAAATTTCGGACTTTAGCATTAACAAACTCGGTTCCCCATCACTTTGAAACACCTTGATTTTACGATCAAATTGATTGCGCATAAAGGTATGAAACCGAACCAAAATATCGTGAGAATTCGGACTTAGCATGAACGGATAAATCCAAAGAAAATCGAGAATAATCATCAATAAATGCAACATAATAGCGGAAACCATCAACGGTAGAGAAACAGTGCGAGGACCCCATAAATCACAATGAATTAAATCCAAAAAACACAATCAAAGACGTTTCTCATTCAACTGAAAAGATAATCTCTTGCTCTTAGCCAATTGACAAGAAGAGCAGACACTCGGATTCGGTAAAACAGATGTAACAGATAAATGACCAAGTTTGTTCAGTAAAGAAATAATAGAATGTGGGACATGCCCCAGACGTAAATGCCATAAACTGAAACTAGCCTTCAATTCTTCGGTTGAAGAGTATGGTAAGAAATTTAAGTCGTTATGTGATCAATTGCATGCTATTGGTTGTCCTGTCATTGAATCAGATAAGAGTCATTGGTTTTTGCGTGGATTGGGTGTCCAATTTGCAAGCTTTATGGATACTCGAATGGCATTTACTCCTATTCGGGGTTTCGTGATTTGTTGAGCCAAGCCAAACAAAGATGAGTCCATGCTTCGTCTTTATGGAAAATTCCCCTCATTTTGCATTCACGGTGATCATTCCTTGGGCCGTGGTCAGTCCGTTCATCTTCATCGGTGGCTACTCCCGTGGGACGGGAGGTTCACCGGGATTTGGGCAAAGAATCGCGGTTCTCGGCAATCGTGGAAATTTTTTCCGCAACCGTGGACAAACACGGCAACTCCGGCTTCACCAATGGTTTTTACGGTTTCTACGAATGGGGGCGTCGAATCCCTCGTTGTCGATATGTAAGTAGGGAGCACTATGCGGATAAGTGTCCTCGGTTTCTCAATTCTCGTCAACTTTGTCTTCAAAGACACTTAGCCCGTGCATTCACATCCTCGCAATGTGTCGGACTCTGCTCCCGATTGGTATCTTGATTCAAAGGTGCCTCTGCTTCACATGAATAATCGACCATCTTGCATTGGACACTTACGAGTCTTATTCTGGTAATGGGTCAGTCATTGTTGGTAATGGCAATGCTTTGAATATTTCTCATATTGGTTCTAGTAAATTGTCTGCAGATGTGCAATTGCTGGATGTTTTAGTGGTTCCTCATATCACTAAAAATTTGTTATCTATCAGTAAACTAACATCCGATTTTCCGGTCGATGTGATTTTCTCTGATAAGTTCTTTGTCATTCAGAACCGAGTGACAAAGCAAATCCTGGCACAGGGAAGGTACGAAAAACCCATTTCGAACCCACAATATTCGTACCCGGAGGGCGGGGTACCAAATCCCATGTGTGTCGACTCAAGAAAGCTCTTTATGGTTTTCGCCAGGCTCCCCTAGCCTGGTTTCAGAGGTTTAGCTCGTATCTCACCAACCTTGGCTTTCTACAGAGTCGTTGTGATTCTTCACTGTTTCATTTTCATCGAGGTACTTACATTATTTATTTGTCGCTCTATGTCGATGATATCATTGTTCTGAGGAATGATGATTTCGTTGTTGCAATCTTTTATATCTCGTACACACCGTGAGTTTGCCATCAAGGATCTTGGGCGTCTGAATTATTTCCTTTGTCTTGAGGTTTCTTATACATCTGCTGGCTTGTTTGTGGGTCAAGCTAAATATGCCCATGATATCCTTGAACGAGCTGAGTTGTTGGACTCCAAGCCTGTTTCCACTCCATTGGCTGCTGGGGAGTCTCTTGTCAGTACCGGTGATCCGTTTCGTGATCCCACGCTATCTGAATCACTTGTTGGGGCCTTTGCAAGATGTCGACCATCACCGATCCCGATCTCTCATCTGTTGTCGATTCGGTTAGTCGGTTCCTTCACTCTCCGACCGACGCTCATTTTCTAGCAAATGAAACGTATTATTCGCTATGTCAAGGGGCACGATTCACTATGGTCTCTCCTTCTTCAAGAGGCCGATACTTGCATTTTGGGTTATTCCGATCTCGTTGGGCCCGTTGCACGACCGAGAGCGTCGTTCCACCTATGGTTACTCTATTTTATTGGGGGAAATCTTGTTTCTTGGTCTGCTAAGAAACAACCAACGGTTGCCCGATCAAGTTGTGAATCTGAGTACCGGGCATTAGCGAATGCAGCTTCTGAATTGGTTTGGGTCACTAATCTTCTCCGTGAGCTCCGTTCGCCCATAACTTCTCGTCCGACTCTTTTGTGTGACAATAAGAGTGCTCGCTTTTGAGCGTAATCTCATTGCCCATAAGCGTGCCAAGCATATTGATTTGGACTATCACTTTGTTCGTGAGCTCGTCTCTTACGGGAAGTTATCTACTAGCTTTGTTCCTTCACATCTTCGGATAGCGCAGACATCTTCACGAAGAGCCTCCCTCGTCCGGCATTTGAGTTTCTTCGTTCCAAGCTCGTGTGTGCCTTCACCCCACGCTTGGCTTGACGGGGGTATTAGAGATAAAGAATAGAAATTAGTCTTTATCCAATGTATTTATTTATTTTATATTCTTTCCATGTAAATCTCCTTGTATCTTGGGAAAGTTGTTGTATTCCTGTAATCGGTCTATTAATAATAGATTTCTCCAATCACCAATTCAACGGTGATATTCTAATCATCTTCACAGCATGCATGTTTGTGTCGTCGATCAATGGTAACTTAATTACAATTGTACTGATACTGTTAGTGCTTCAGTACTAATACTGTGTCTCTGTGTATGGTTGGTTGGGAGGTTACGTAAGGAGGGGAGATTATGATGGTGGGGAAGGAGAATTTTGACTAGTGAAAATTAATGTAGTATAGGCTACACTATGTAGTGTATCAATAATCAATATAAATAGGTAAAAAGGAGGGAGGTTGCTTTGCTTTGTGGGGGCTCTCCCCTAAACTCACTTGCATTTTCTTTATTATAGTTTCTACCTTTTTGTATTGTTTTCTTCTCAATTTATTGTTCCAAATTTCTAATATTTATATAAAACATGAGTAATGACATATAGAATTGGTAAAATATTACTACACTGTAGCATTGTACAAGTAAATTATATAGGTGTTGGATTCCACAAGAAATCCACGGTCCCATATAATTACATATATACACACATGACACACCCTCATAATCATGATATGGAGTGAACAATATAAAATTAATTAGTAATAATATGTGTATATATATTATTACATATGCATTTGTACAAATTAAATGCGTTTTATAATACGTACGTACTATCTTCTATCCTTTGGATTCAAGCAATCGATCATATGATGATATCATAGTGAATTATACTCATTATATATATGTATATAAACGCACCGCGCGCTTTAAAATAATATATAAGCGGTTTTAATATAGTCGAGTCTCACCCAATATAATTAGAACAATTTTTCTTTCGTAAATGTAGAGCAGTCCAAAGTTGTCAAAAAGACAAATAGTTTGTGTTCCATAAAAGTTGATTCCAACGTGGCACTATTTCCGCCAATTGTAAATAATTTTCCATATTTAATTTCCATTTGTGATGTGGGCCATGTTTTTTATCCACCTTTTTTTTAATAATATTTCCAACTGTCCCTTAAAAAGCAAGCTAAAAACAATTAGTTTTAGCTTCAGCTACTATTTCTCTGAAAAAGATATTGCAAAAGTCTCGTAGCTTGGTGATGAATTCAACAACGTCCTGTAAGCTGTAACAATATAACTCACTAACTATTAATGGCTAACTTAGCTGCACATGCAACTATATATGGTTTATTATTTAAGTTTATAGTTCGAGAGAATGAGGTAACTCTTTAGGCCGGGTATTACATAAAAAAAAAATCTGAAAAAATCCAGGATATAAATATTCTATTGAAATGGTTTTAAAATGGAAATAGCTAGTTTGTTAGAAAAATTAAATAAACGAATTAATTTCTTTAATTTCACACATCTTTATAAGTTCGGACTTTTAGATGAGACGAAATTCTTTCATGGTATCAGAGCCACTGGCTCAGCCCAGATCCTGGGTTCAATTCCCGTGGAAAGCATTTCACCAATTTAAAATTGTTCATTCGTTGGGCCTCATCCCCAAAGGGCAGAGACAATGATTGGGCCAACGAGTGAACGGAGTGTTGAGGGAAATAAAAAAAAATGAATTAATTTCGTACCTCTTTGCAAGTTTGTACTTTTAGATAAAATGAAATCCATTTAAAATTGTCCACTCGTTGGGTCTCCTATCCAAAGGGCAGAGACAATGATTGGGCCAACGAGTGAGGGGGAGTGTTGAGAGAAATTAAAAAAATGAATTAATTTCGTACCTCTTTACAAATTTGGACTTTTATATTAGACAAAATTCTTTCATAGTTAATTACCAAATTTAAAAATGTGAATATATATAGTTGGATTTGCCTGAGCTTCAATCTCATATAGTTGGAGTGGTATTATATCTAACCCTACCTATATACTTTCTCTATAGCTAGTGTAAAATACTAATAGGGTTTGATTTTAAAACAAATCTATATATAAAAGAAATTATACAGAAAACTAGTTTAAGAAACATGCACAAATAAATGTCCAGTATATCAATCAAACCAGACCCGAATGGTATCAGTTCTAATACTCAAAGGTATTAGTTGCAGAAACTCACAAGTAAACGTAAAATTTTCCACGTTTGTTTGATTATTATAATTAAATGTATAAGTACTTGATGCTTGATTAATTATCCATGCTTTATTTGAAAAACTTGATCACAAGTTAACATTAATTTATGACGAATTTAGGAGTTCTCTGGAAGAACAAATTAAATGCATGTATCAGTCATACACTTTTAAAAATAAAATAAATTAACCTTGATCACAGAAGGTCGAGTAAATCCAGTAAAAAGGCTCATTTAGTTATTTGTAATTAGTGCAATTTTGACAACTACATATATATGTAATAATTATCATTATATGTAGCTCGTAGTACGTAGAAACAGATTAAGATTAATTAGCAATTGACGGATTGAGATTAGGTGAAGTTGGCACACCAACCATTATAAACACCTCATCATAATGGATAAGACTTATCGTCCAAATGTTAATTACGTCATGATACGATGTTTTAACCCCTAGTTTATGGGTTGAAACTATACATTGAATTAAACTCAACCTTACATATATAATCTTCCACATTATAATCTATATATAAACTTAAAATTAGTAAAATGCATGTGTTAGCTGTTAAAAATATACCACTTCTTTAATTATTAATTATTGAGTAATTGTCTCCGACAAACTAGTCTGGTAATTCAAATTCAAATTTCAATTTTTGTCACGTGTGTGTCAAACTAAACTATATAAATTACGTTCAATTTTCGTGGAAATTATAGAAGCAGACGATAATTATGTGAGACGGAAGACACAAAGAAAGGTGGAATTTTTGGTGACTAATGCTGACTAGCTTGGTCAACACATAATGGTTATGAGGTGATTCTGTCGAAGCCATTTTGTATCTTTTTAATACCGTTGTTTCAAACTTTTAACACCATTATTTCACATTATTGCCATACTTTTCGGAGATAAATCATAGTATATAATAGAATAAAAATCATTGTAATGAAATACACAGTGAACTTCTAATGATTGTTATTTTATTAATATTAGGAATAACTTACGTACCCGGATAAAGAAAAACAAGAAAAGGCGACGTTGACGCTGTTAAATTAATATTCCTTCCAGCTTTGCATATTTAAAGTTACAGAAAAGATGTTTAGAAAGTTTGGATAAAAAGAGCGACATCTTGCTTTATTTTTGGCAGTATTTGCCAGAAATTATTCCTATAGCAATTAAGTCATTTATATTGATTTCGAATGAAATTAAAAGAGACAGTTGATATAATAATAATAATAATAATAATAACAAAAAATAAACAGATAAAATTAGGCATTGTTGTATATTACACCAAAGTATCTAAAATTCATGCGACTGAAATACCTAAATATTTATAAAACCGCGGTTAATTAAAATTAGGGAAATCCTAACTAAACTTAATTGGTGCGTGCTTATGAGAGTCCTTATAGTTGGGACGAGCCTCCAATTCTTGTGGATGACCTTCTTAACTGGTGCACTTCTTGCCTATAACTGTCTTTTATTTCGGAAAAAAAAAACAAAAAAACTAAACTTATTTGTAAATCTCGTTTCTTAGATTGCAAGGTGCTGCTAAGAAATCTAGAAATCCCATAAAAAATTTAACGTAATTATGATAATCACATAAATGTTTAAAAACTTGAAAATAAAATAAGAAGCAGGCAGAAAATGGGCCCGAGTCGTCAATCAGGTCCAACTAAACCAGGGCTGAACGATCCACCCCTCAGATAAGGTTTTCTCAAGTATTGCATGACTTGAGTTGCATGTTTTGTAATTGGAAATTGTAGGTTTGCCGTCTTCTTTCTCTAACCAACATGTAGTGGAAATATTAAATAGTGTGGCCCAATTGCAAATGAAAATCAAATTCAGTGATGGAATATATATGGATGGGTTGTCCATCCTTCATCGACTATCTAGAAATATTCCTTCTTTATAGAAAAGACTATTTGCGCAAGATGGAATATTCAATAATTTTTTTTTTTTATCATACAAAGTTAGTTGTTAGCAGTTAGTACACCAAGCACACAACACTCCACAAATTCACCAAGCCACCTTATAACTCCAATACTCCCAATTAGTTAAAGCTTTAATCAAACCCAGCCTCCCACTCAATTGATTGAAACCACTTCCCATTCAATCGGAGTGTTCTAGAGGTCAAAATTTTAAGTTTTGGCCCAAATCAATATCAGACACAAAATGCATTACACAAGGCATAACTAGGTATGACCCTTAAAGCTTGAGCCATGGTTGTGTCAATAACAAACAAATGGCAAAGTACATTTTTTTCCTATTAAGAATTTAAAATAAAGAAATTCACGGCTCAAGCCTCAAATCAAATCAAAGATATATAATAGCAAGCTGGAAGTCTTTAGATAAATTTTACATGCTTGATTCTATTTAAATTTTTTAATAAAAATAATTTTAATAATATAGAAACCCATTTAATATGAAATATTATCTCAAAATCCAAACTATAAGCCAATTAAAATGTCGGTGGAACAAATCTTTTGTTTTCGTTTTTGATGCATAAATGGAGAAATTTGAAGCAGTTTATCCACCAAAGTCAAAGAAAATTGCAGCTGATTATTTTTTAATGGTTTAGTAAGATAATTACTACAACGCTTGAAAAAAAAAGGTCCAGAAAACCATCATCAAATGTCAATAATGTAACAAAAGAGAAAATTAGCATACCAGCAAAAACCAGAGAAAGAAACTACACAAGTTCCATGACTCTACCTATAACAAATCACTAATATGACCCCAGATTGGTCATTATGGATCAAAACCGATCTACAGTACCTAATCAACTATTAAATACAACTAATACCTTCAAACTCATCAATATCTACAACAAAAGCTGAATATCTTAAGCAGGCTTAAGAATCCTTCTTCTATTTTTTTACTTTTTTAGAGAAAAATTTAGCAAACAAATGGGATGCTTTACGAGGGTTCTTATCATCACATTGTTTTGTTGCAGAAACAAAACCAACATCTGGTGCAGAGTATTCTTCAACAGTATTGAACTCACCTTTCAGAATACGCAGTACCTCCATGGCCATAGCCTTTGCTTTGTTGTTCCCGTTTACTGATACGCTGACGAGGCCCGGGATAACACCCTCCTCCATCATCAACTGACAATGCACATGCTGACAACACAAAGAAAGAAGTACAGAAACAGCATGTTCTTGGTCCTCGTGATTCTCACTATCGAGTATTATGGCAATCCAACCGATACATCCATCCGTTTCAGCTACGCACTTCCGGAACTCTTCGTAGTTACACAGATTGTCCAGAATAGTTATGGAGTATCTTGCCAAACTATTATCATCAGAAAGTGGAATCAGTTTAGGAATCAGCTCGTTCGGAACGATGAATGAACGAACATCACTGTCTGAAGACAAGTTAATCAGTATCTTCAAGGCTAGTTCTAGCAATGTGGGAATCTTGCTATCTAGCATATTCAAGATTCTGATGACGGCCCCGGATGCTGCGATTTTACGAACACATTGTTTGTGGGAGGATAGAGTCTCCAGTATGAAGAGGGCTTGCTTAGAGACCTCCGTATCCAGTAATGAAGCCAACAAGTGATAGTCGCCTTCCTTCATGTACGATACGCTGTTTCTGTGGTACCATAAATTATATTAGATTTGAATAATCTAACAGCAAATAACAAGCTCCTCAAAAAAAAAAAAAAAAAAAACTAACAAGAAGTTAAATCTTATATTCTATGTCTTTCAAAAAAAACTTATATTCTATGATGTGGGGTCGGTTATATAGATCATCTCATTTGTAGTGAATCATTCGAGCTAATAACTAGGTAGGATTTGAATTTTGACAGGAGTCACAGTTGGGTGAACCAGTTGCACAGCTAATACTGACCAATTGATACCTTTTAGTAAAAAAACTAATACTATTTAAAAATGCACTTGAGTAGCATGGTGCAACTGGTGCATAAAAGCATGTCTTCTGACAGATTTTGACGCATGATCTTCATATAGTACATTACAAGATTCTATTGATGTTAGTCCACCATTAGCTTCAGCTACCCCTCATTTATTGCCTATTGGCTTATAGCTTAATGCTGCTAAGTGCTTACCCTAATGACCCCATACATCATTAACATGACATGCACGTCCACTCATATGTAGAGATCATGGTCCTAGATAACGTGCTCTCAATCTATAAGCTCTCTGGAGGGGATTTTTGTTTCTAAACTCATCAGGACCATAGCTATAACCAGATGCTACTAGATATACCACTCGTACTTCTTAACCAACCTCAGCATGCCCACAATGTTTTATTTTCAAGAAATAGAAATTATAATAAAATCATATATACCTGTGCTTCTGAACAAATTCAAGTAACAACTGGCATCCAGTCATCTGTGCTTCCATGTCGTGAAATGCATGAGCATCCTTCAAAAGTCTAAGAATTAATCGGATGAACTTTTCAGATGGAATCACCGACCAAGATTCATCGTTCTGTTTCAATAACCTTTTGACATCTTCAACTGCTTTGCACTGAGCATCCCATGAAAGAGTACTAAAGTTGGACAGAAACAGCATATCTATTTCATGTGTGGATTTCACATCATTGGGAGCAATTGAGTGATCATAATCATGACTAGATCCAATCGATATATAGCTGAAGTCTAGTGGAAGATTTAGATCATTCATGGAGCTCTTCAGACTAACAATAGAATTTGAAGAAGTTTCTAGTGACCTAATTACTGCCTCCTGAACTTTAGGATCAGGTACCGATACAGAATGCATGTTGCACCATTTCGTAATTAGGTCTTTCATGCTCATATTTGAGGTAAAAGACAAATTGGCTAGCTTCACGTTTGTCTTGGGGCAAGTAAAATTGCCTTCATCGAACCACTTTTGGATCCACATCCTTTCGTATGTTAGTCCAGATGCAATGACAACAGGATCATACATCAACATCGATGACAAAGGGCACATGAATTCCTCTGGTGGGACGGGCCTACTTAAAATGTCGACTTTCGCCTTATTAGACCTGTAATCTGCATGGAGGTCCACTTCATTTGATAACGCGTAGGGCATTGAAAATGGTAAAGGATCTTCATGCTCTGATGAAACGTTGTCCTTTTGCTCTTTTGTCATAATCTTTCCATATTTGTTAAGAAGCTTCAGGAAGAATAGTAGGATCTTCCTCTTGCTTGGTTCATTGTCACCAATTCTATCAAGCAGCCTTTTGACAGATCTTTTCTCAATCAACAGAGCTTTCTGGGAGGAGATACGAAGAAGGGAGGAAACAGTGTGAATAGCAGCAACTGCTGTTTCCTCTGTTGAATCGACTGTTGAGCCATATCCATGAAGCAATTCATGCAGAATTCTCCCAGCCTCCTCAGTATTTGGATCCAAACAAAAAGCTGCACTCCTAAGATCAGCAACAATTCCAGAAATCTGATAGAAAATATATGGTTAAGTGTGTCATGGTTTAGGGTCTTTCCAGTATGGTTTTAAAATTTTCCCAGTTCCTATATAAACAGGAACAGAGCATAATCAAAATTACCAACAATACTGTGTAAAATTTGACTACGTAATCTGTTGAAAAATAGGACACGCATTTTTTAAGACATAGGCAGCTGTTTATAGGGTTTGAAGGAATCCTAGAAGGAAAACTTACGCAGAACTTTCCTTCCTTTCTTTCATTGGAGATAATAGAAAAGAAAAATGTACCGAAGTTTGTGAGGAACAGTTGACAAAGCAACCAACAGAAGACATACTAATCCAAACTTTCAGAAAAACATTGTACGCAGAGTCATTTCTTTCATAAGCAGTCTTGATTCCTTACCTTCGCGGCCAACAGCACTGGGACCATACTCTTAATTTGGCTGAGACTCTGATCCAATAAATTCTTTGACTTTCTACATCTGGATATTATAGCATCGCCAGTAAGTGCCTAAAATTCGTAAGGAAAATTGTTCGTTAAGATCATACAACAATTCTACACATAGGAAAATGCAATTCTCATAGAATATTACACATCACATCATAAATTTGTGATAATTCTATTACAATCTATATATGGTTGAGTACTAGATACATGTAAAATACGTACCAAATAAAGTATACTGGACTCGCTGCACTGCAGTAGCAGAGACCTGGCTTTGACAATACCATTGTTTAACAAGCAAAGTGCCCCGATTCCTGAAGAACACCGAGGGCGGGCTGCTTCTATTTCTGGAAAAACGTTTGAAACTTTGTTGACTAATGCTAATAGTTTCAAACACATTTGAACATGCACCTGCAATCATATGAAACCTAAAGTCTTTAAACCATTAATTTTATAATAACATCACTTACAATAGTTTGGATTAGAGTACAGTGAGTAACTAACATAATTGTGATGTCAAATCTTTTAATTATGAAGAGGGGCTTATGTGGAAAATGACATCTAGATGTAAAGAGTGATAGAAGACTGTAGTTATACCTTAATAGTTTGAACTGGTGGCAGTTCTTCCACAGCTTCAGTAGCATGGTTTCCCATGAGATAACAATTGTCACAATAAAGAAAACTTCAGCTGCCAAAATACAAATATTAGTTTATTGATCCAGCCTACATACCGATAAAAATACGCACTAATATTCATTCATATGATGACAGAGACTTCAAGTATGTGTACATCAAAAACCCCAGTTTAAAACCCAGATTTAATAAGAAAAAAATTGATTCTAGAGAGATTTTCGATTGATACAATTTCCCCCTTTTGTGGCCAGTTCACAGCCAGAGAAGGGAACCTATATCTTAAAAGTCCATATTTCTCTGCTTAGAGAAGTGATTGAATTGCTCCCTTGTTTCATTCCCACATCCACAAGATTTTTCTTGAACATGGAGATATACTAATAAAACAGTAAAATCATTTTATAATAAAATACTGGTAATCATCCAAATTGACTAAACCCTTCATCATCTGTGTAATCAAATGAAACTCAGCTAAAAGATGCCTTCATATACAAACTCAAAACACCAGAAAAATCAAATTAAATGGCACAAAGAGAGAGAGAGAGGGTGCAAGGAAATTGCTTACCCAACCAAGAGAAATAAGAACATCCAATATGCGTCACCACAGTTTTCACAGCCACTGATGAAATATCTGAGAGAAAAATTATCAAAAAAAACTCCACAATATGACTCGAATTCTGCCCCTTCTTATCCTCAACGGTGGTCAAATTCGAACAGCAAATCAGCAACCCCCCAAACTTTAATTGCGCGAATCATTCCTTATTCTCATCCGAAAAGACACCAGTTTAATCGCAAAAATCCAAGGTTTTCACCACTATGATCGGTGATGGATGTATGTATATCAAAGCAAAAAGGTAGGAAACCCTTTTAGGTTGAGGAAAATGAAGCGCAATTAAAGCAGCCACCAAACAGTTTCTTCAAAAATTAAAACCCAATCCATAAGAAACCAACTTGATGATGTGGGTCAGCTTGTTTTCCTCTCAATGAACGCTCAGAGAGAGAGAATGGCCTTTTGGGAATTAATTACTGCAGTATAAAAAAACAAATTGCAAAACTGCAGCGTGTTTACGTTTCTGGAATCTTAAATATCTGAATTCGTAAACATATTAGCATTTGTATCTACATGTTTGTCAAAGAATTGGTAATTTGGGAAATAGTTGAAATGGAAGTAGTCAACTTCAATGTTTATAAAGAGAAAATGGGTATTGAATCTTCTGCATATCGTCGAAATTTACTTAATTCCAAAAAGAAGACATCAGTCCCACTCCATGTCAGTTTCTCCAATTCCTTGGCCTTAAATTTTTGAATTTTCATCACTTTAATATGGCAATTTACTCATTTGAGGAAAAATATGATAAAGATAACTTTGTCCAAATTCATAAATGGTCCTGTAAATTTTGACTTTATCAATTTTAGTCCTTTTAGTTTTAATTTTAGTCAATTTTATCAGAAAATTAAAAATTTTGGCTGAAAAATGGCCGGAAATATGATGTAGCATACAAAATATTAAAATGACGATTCAGTGAAAGGAATAAAATAGTATAAGTTTCGACCCCCGCCTAAATATAGATCACTTGAAATTAGTTACGATTCACGGGGGAGGTGTAATTAAAACATGAAATTGATTGATGGTTTTTCTTTCTTGATGAAAGACCGGTTCAAATGAGAGTAGTGGAGACCGCCGACGTGACCAGAATAAAAAGTTAGATCAATTTTCCGATCAAATTTTAAATTATCCGATAAAAAGTGCTAAAATTAAAACTAAAAATATCAAAATTAATAAAGTGAAAATTTACAGGATCATTTGTGAATTATAGCAAAGTTAGGAATCATTTGTGATTTTTTATGATTTAGGTTCATTCAAGATGATAAAATCCCATCCCACCATCCCACTAAACAAAAGGTTGGTTGTTTGATTGGTTAACCAAAAGCAGGCGCATAGAAGAAACAAGAAACTAGAAACAATACTTTCCAACGGGCCCGCATTTATGGTCAACACATTCAGCCAATATTATATTCGTTGTTACTGTGTATTCCCATATGTATTATTTATATTGTAAATAATGTTTTTTCAGTACAGCCAAGGATGAAAATATCGATATCGCAACTAATATCACAGTCTTAATTTTACGAATATATCGATGGATATATCGATATCATATATCGATATTGCAAAAAATTTAGAAAAATGACAAAAATTATATTAAAAATTTGAAAATTTGACATGAAATTTTACAGGTTATTATAACACACAATTATGCATGAATTTCATTTAAAATCACAACAAAATGAAATGTTTAAATAAAAAATATTAGCAATACACTACATAAACACTGTCCATCGAAAAACATCTAACAATAAAATACATAATACAATATAAAATGACTAAAATTACATGATAAAATATAATTAGTACCAAAATGATGACCTATGAGGTTCAAAAATAGAAGATGGAATGTCATCTCTATCCAAAGAATACTGGTACCAACTCATCACATTAAAATACTCATTGATATAATTATGCACATGTCATTTATATGTTTCTCTATCTCTTCTAACTGCTTCACCATGGATTGGATATTGTGTCATGACCCAAGTATTTTATTGATACACATTTTGAGTATTCCAATCAAACTGTGAACTCGCATATGTGTCAGAAGCAGATGAATCTTGAGACATATCACTTTGATCAGTGTCCATACCCATTGAATCAAAACCAATTGAAAGTGTTTCGATATCAGTACTTGAGTTTTCTTCTTGATTCCAAGAAAAATGGTGGAATTAAATAAAAAAAATCAAAAACTATAAAAATATCCGCGAAATATCCCGATATTATGCGATAGCATGCGATATTTTCACTGTTCACGGTAAGAAAAAATTTACACCCGATATCCATATCGCATAGCCCCCAAAAGCGATATATCCGCGAAATATCGCGATTTTTACATCCTTGAGTACAACTAAATAACAAAATTCTTAATCGCGTGTGTGCCATTGATGGAGCATTTCGGAAATTTCTTTATTGAAGTTATTATTAGTAATTTTATAAAATTTAGTGATATTTATAAGTGTAATATACTTAATTTCATACCATAAACAAGTTTCACAAGAGAGTTTATGTATTATTATAATATACGTCGATTTATAAATACAAATTTTGAATGCATGAGTAGATATTGTTGAGGAGCTTATTTGGTCCAGAGTCCAGACTAATAAGACATACCGATTCAAGTACAATTTTTAAATATATAACTTATTTTTATTGATATAAATTGTATATTTTAAAAAATTGTATTGTGTATATTTAGTTGACATAAAACCTTATAATTTGTCAAAGTACATGCATCCCAATTCCCAAATGATGATTAATTAATTCATTGAATTGTTGGGAGATGATAATTTCTTATATAGTCTGAACCACAACCCAACAGAATTGTGAAGTGTCGTGAAATCTAGACGCCAACCGACATATCACATGTACCGTTGATGAACTGAAACAGAACAACAGAAGAAATTGAAAATAAAATATCTGCTATCTTTTTACTATCTTTTTTTTTTAAATAATATTATTTAACAATTCAAATATTAATTAGGTTCTAAAAGATTTATTACGAAACAAGATGAAATAACAGACAACCTGAGAGAGAGAAAAAAAAATTGAACGGTATGTAATGATTGATGACTGCCTTATACGTTTGATAATTTTACATTGATAATTTTTTTTTTAATTTATAAGATTTAACACTTTTTTGCTAGAAAATTCCAGCCAATTTGCTTTTAAATATTTTTCGTGTTCGAAGAAAAAAGTGGCCAAAATGTAATAATTCACGTGATGAGAAATTTTCGTTCATATAATAAAAAATATTAATTCATGCGATGAAAAATATTAACTAATATTGTTCAGCCTTTAAATTAATGCGTTACTTTTTACAAATTAATATTTTTCTTCCTATGACCTAATATTTTTTCTTATATATTTCTTTTTTTATAAACTAGTCAAACTTTAATTAAAATTAAATCACAATCACCGTAATAACACGGTGTAACTGTGCATAATTTATTTATATTACTTTGAACCTGAGCTTATAAAAGGTGAAAGGGATTGTCAAACGTTTGGTTAAATGATTTTATCACTAATAAAATATTAATACATAATATAGCAATATGACTTAATCTACATACTTCATCATCACATTTAATTAACGGAGTATCTTCTAACCGGAGAGTTTATGTAAGAAGAAAAATAATGGTTTTGATGTTTGAAATAGTCAAGGCTGATCACACTCTAGCTAGATACGTTATGCATGAAACAAAATACGGCACAACGGTCAACAGCTAACAGATGACCACTTGACCAATGTAATTTTGGATTATAAATTATACATACAGGAGTATATGTATGTTTATGAAGTTATAATTAGTTGAAGTCGGATTCTTAAAAAATTAACAGTATGCAGTATCGGATTCGCCTGGGGTGGAATTCGGGTGAGATTCGCCTGGGATTCGCACTCGATTCGCCACGTGGCGAATCCCAATTTTTTTTATTTTTTTTACTATCGGATAGAATACGTGTATCGGATACATATCGGGGTTTTGTTGTAAAATTTATTAAATTTTTGTTTTTTTTTGTAAAAAATTAAAACTTATTAATAATTTGAAGGACACACTCTAAAACTTATTAAATATTAAAATTTATTAATATTTTATTATGATTTATAACTTGTGTAGGTTGATGATATTTAATTTAATTGTTGTTTTGTTACTTATGGGATGAATTCCTTGATATAAGTACATGTGTTTTAAATACTCTTGATATTATTACATGTGTTATATATAATTGTTGTAAATTTTTAAATATTATTACAGGTGATATATATAATTAAATTAAAAAAATTAACGTATCCTCGCCGTATCGTATCCTAAAAATTTGAAAATCTACGAATCCCCGCACCCGAATCGTATCGTATCTGCACTCCGCACCCGTACCCGTTCAACACATGTTGAAGATAACAACATCCTCATAATTGCTAACCAGAAAATGTGACATGTCTTGAAAATGTATTTATAAAGTTGTAAATATTTGAACATAATACTATTTTTAATTATGTTGGAAATTAGTCCAGTACATCGAATTGTTGTGAATAATATTTCGTGTATCAAATTATAAAAAAAAACATTGTAATTAACAGATATTAAAAAATTTCATGAATTGTGATTTAGTTAATCCTTATAATTCAGAAAAACAATGAGAGAGGATGTTCGAGGCCGCAATGAAGAGAGTGAAAGTAAGTGATAAAGAAAAAGATGAATGGTGATGATGGCGGTTGATGTGGCCGATGATGGCCGCTGTTACTGTGACTTTCAAATGATTGATATTTTAATATATAAACATATTAATATAATATAAATAAATAAATTCTACACTTCTAGTTCGACTATTGGATGAAATTGAATTTTTTCAAAGAGTAGTAAAGAAAATGCACTCACTTTTAGATGGTAAGATGAAAGCATGTGTTCCCGAGTTAAAGTGATAATTAACAAGTTGAAGATGGAGAAGAAAATATTAGAGTAGGAAAAGAACAATAATTTACATTTGTAACAAGATTACAAGAAGGCTCCTTCGTCTCCAAAAATAAAATTTTAAGAATGTGATTTCCCATGAATCATGTTTATGTTATGATATTTGATTATTTGATTTATTTTAATAGTTCTAAAACATTTTTTTAATCTAATAAATTTGGATCCGTATCATACCCTGAATATATTCAAATGCATATGAATTAAAAACAAGATTCAACCATGTTAAGTTTTTGTCAATTTAAAAAGCTAATTAATTATACCAAAAAATATATCAAAGACCTACATAAGAGGGAACCTGCAGGCCCCATTAAATAGATGCATTGGACACAAGTCGCCAACAATTCAAAGTTGGGCCACAAAGACTAGCCCATTCAAATGATACGTTTTTGTTCTTTTCAAGTAGAGTAGGGTTAGGTGATATATAAATTTTCTCGCAGCCGGGTTAAAGTGAAATATAATTAAATTATGTGTAATTTATTTGTTTATTCATTAATATTAATATTTTATTCATTTTTATTTAATTGATGAATTGTAATTATTTCATGCATGACACCTGAAGCCGATCAATTTCACTGTGCCAATGAATCTTCAACACATAAATTCATAATTATGATAGTTTATTAAATATTTTTATTTATTTCATATATCATTAATTTAAATTATAAAATATAAAGTGAAACATCATTTTAAAAACTGATCTTATCGTGCGCATGAAAAGAATGTTTCAAGGGGTTGTCACTATTGGAAAAGGTTTTACATAAAGAAGGGGTAAAGACTTAAGTGTGAACCAAATAATATTTCGATGGAGACCTTTATCATGACTAGTGACATTTTATTTTCGAAACAAACATGACTAATGACATGTGAATCCCATATACTGGAAAATATGAGGGTCAACAACTAATATATGTTCAAAACTTAAAACGCGGTTGCATTTATGTTCTCTTATTATGTGAAAATTAAAAGGGCCAAAACTTATAAACTTCTTATTGGTTGTTTAGTTTTTATCTTTTATATCATTGGTTGTTTAGGTTTGAATCGTAGGCTTGCTTAGATAAAGACGTTTAAACATAAAAAAAAAATATTCCCAATTATCTTGTTTATTGGGTTTTTCATATTTTGAATTGACATCTGACTTGCTATCACTTAATTTTATATTTTATATTTTTATTGACTTTTATTAGTCATTATACTTATTGAAAAATGTGTAGCCACATTGTACTTATACGAGACAAAGTATTTTGGGAACTATTTTTACCACACATCACTATTATTATTACTTATAAAAATTAATATTTTATAAGTAAAGAATTAATTTTTACAATCAACAATAATAATATTACATGTTGCATTGAAATTATTAATACGTATATAATAATATCATAAAAAAAATATATATATAGAAATTAAAATTTGTATGCACATTAAAATATACAACTTATTTTATTAAAATATATAAATATTCTAATTAAAACTTGAAAATATTCTAATTAAAACTTGAATGTTTTAGTTAAAGCAACTTAAATATTTTAACAGTTGAATTGTACAGTGCACTTGATACAATTTTTTTTTTAGAAAAACTGCTTTGTTTAATTTCCTTTAAAATCAGATATTGGATTATATGTACTCGTGTGTATATATTTTCAATTCCAACATCAACAATCCATTATCCATTGTCGAGTTATATGAAATGGACCCAAAATTATGCTCTTATACATTGGAAATTATAACGGTGCTATATGACCTATCCAATCTACAATTTCCATGGCCCAGTTCCATGAAAGCCCAAGCCCAACAACACCCTCACAATAATTAATAAGCTCGTAAACATTTGATAGTCTATTTATCTTTTCATTTCCAAATGTGAAAGTAGAAACGATCCAGAATTTCATTATATGAATGAGATGTTAATAAGAGAACACTAACCATTGTTATTTTAACAGAACTCTAATCTGAATATTTGTCGTGTATTGTGGTTTGGTTAATTTTTCCTTTTTTAAAAAAATAAATAAATATTACCACCGAAATGTTGAATTATTGGCCTAATTGTTTGGATGTGTGTGCACTCCAAAATGAAAGGCTCCTGGAATCTGGAGTGCCAACATACACGATACATCTATAAGGGAGCTTGATTCAAAATTCTTGATTGAAAATAGAAATAGAAATAAAATTGAGTATATTATAATTATATTGGCTATGTAAAAATGAATAAAAATTCATCAATAAAACTATTTCTTCTCATAAATATTGGTAATCATTACCTATTTTGATTAACTATTTATTTTTTTACAATCATTTTATTTTCAGTCATTCTCTAGGCTGTAACTACCAAACGGACAATATTTCTTTATCTTTTTTTTTTCTTTAAGAATTAGAGCACAAACCATCATGGAGACTATCTATCCTCCAATATATTCGGGACTGTTGAGAGAAAATTAATTTTCGTTCTCATTCCCATTAAAACGCTTGAAACAAGTGCCAACCAATTTAACAATTTTCCCTAAACACCATGTAGTATAGACTGTATAGTATCCAAGGCCAAGTTTCAGTCCTCCCCTATATCTACCTTGCTATCAAGTAGCTTTCACATCCCTAAAACTACCACCCAAATACATGTTATTTGATTATCGTTTGGTAGATTACTTCCATTTAAATCGACATGACATATGACACACAAGTGCGCAATAAACATTAAATCTTGGATAGGTTATCTTCCCATAAATGGTGTGGATAAATTACCAGACTTAGCTCGCAGTTTGGTGTATTACAATTACTACTGAGGTTTTAAGCAAGTACTAAACATTTCATTAATCTAAGAATGACAAATGGTTAAAACTCCCACTGCCAGATCGACCCGTAATATCTTTAAATCTCATACATTATGAATTTTTTTTACCACTATCTACACACTAGTCACTACTTGGACTAGAGTGCTCGCCAAAACCAATGTCTACTGATTCAAATGACACTTTTCTAGGCAATTTCTGTGGTGGAATAAGTTGTTGACCAGCTGTAGCATGTAGTAGAGACTAGAGAGTGAATGAAGAGGCTCTCACATGTGTCTGTTACTCACATTTTTCAATTTACAACCCGTCCATTAACGGGTCAACGGCTCGGGGGAGTTTCTCGTTTTCTTTTTTTTTAAAAATAAAAGAAAGAGTGTGAATAAATAGGGAGCAAGCTGGATTTTGCACCACCCAGTTGTTCTGAAGAGAGATAATTAAAGATGAAATTCTGACACATACACTACACACTAACAGGACCAAAAGCCTGCACTGTGCTGTGGACCACTATTCTCACTTTCTATTCCATACTCAACAGACAACACCTCTCTCTCTCTCTCATATAAAGCTTATATTTGATCACACCTTTTTAACTTTTATCTTATGCTAACTAATCAACATTACAACCTATATTATATATACCATACACTGTACTGTACTACTCATTAATTAAGATTTGTTTGCTGAACCAAAATTCTGTCGTATCTCTATTCTCACTCTCTCACACAACAGAGAGAGAGTTTCTTGAGTGAGGGTTTTATAATATATATATATATATATATATGGATGATTAGGAATAGGAGGCAGGCAGTGTGGTGCTGTATGTTTTAAGCGGTGGATGTTCGGATGGGGGATGGACCTTTCCGTCTAGTCCACTTTTCGAATTTTCACGTTTAATACTTCATCCAAATACATATTCACCCTTATTATATATTTATACTCTAA
Organism: Stenogyne calaminthoides; assembly: GCA_037126765.1. Classification (NCBI taxonomy): domain Eukaryota; kingdom Viridiplantae; phylum Streptophyta; class Magnoliopsida; order Lamiales; family Lamiaceae; genus Stenogyne; species Stenogyne calaminthoides. The sequence goes on from JBBCBC010000014.1 coordinate 35,732,986, forward strand.
ACTTATCATATTATTATTTTTTTTACCCCAACTCATTATTTCTTGTATTTTTCTTACAACAATTCATTATCTCTTCTACTTTTTTTACATTTTTCTTTCATACAACTATTATTACACTAATTAACAATAATAAAATAATATATAATCATAATTAAAAAGTATTGATTTGATACAAAACTTCATCCATCTCTATTACATCTAACTCAAAACAAACAAAAAATTACTATTTACAGAATTTCCTCCATCCACTTTTTCACCATCTGAATTTGTGTCATCCATCTCAAGCTCAAACCAAACGTACCCACGGTCTTATAGATAGGGCAGGGCAATAAATGACCAATATTGAAGAGAAGCATCATCACATTTGTCGGTGGTTTTCAAGACTAAGACCCCGTGTCTTTTCACCCCATTATCACATAAGTGTGAGCTCCACCGCATTTGGTGCATCCTGGCATCCAATATTATATTATTGCTTCGAATCTTTGGATGGATGGATGGATGTTGGGAAACACACAAACTTCCTCGTCTCGTCGTTTTCCTGGTAATCATCCCTCTTCTCTTTAATCCACCCTACTGCTTGCTAAATATTTTCTTCTTTACAATAAAAATAATAATAATTTATACCAAAGAGAAACCTGATTTGATATGGGTGACGGTGGTGGTGTCATATGATTATCCCAGGGATTAGTTTAATCGCGTGTTGTTAGGATGGTGGGTCCCATCATAAGTGTGTTGATTAGTTAGGAGTATTAAGTATTATATTTCTCTAGATTTTGTTGAATTGAGGTCAATATTTAGCACTGTGTTCTCTTATTGGGAATAGGGATTGGTGAATGGGGTGGTGGGCTTCGCTTCCCACTAACTTGTCGTAAATGTAATCGATAGAAAATCAAATTTGTCTCCACGATTTCATGTTAATTTTAATTTTAGCTTAGCACAACAAACCACTGATTGACCTTTTTAATCATGGTTTTGGAGGCACAAGGCGTGAATTAGGAGATAAATATTTCGCACTCCATAGTCTTCTGGAATTTTAATGGATCGCAGAGGTGAAGATAACACAAATTACAATCATACCCCTCAAGAATCCTCTCTCCATCATGTGAAGCTACCCCTTGCCCCCATTGTTTCCACTCATCAAGACAGAAGGGGGTTATTTGCACCGGTTTCTACCCGCCGCGGAAGTTCCATTTTCAGCCCTACCCAAACCCTAGATCACCATCGCCGCCTCCTGAATACTCCACCGCCGCCGCCGGATCAAGATCCGCCTAGTTCGACAACCGACGACGACGAATCCAATTCCAAAACCCCCGCATCGCCGCCGCCGCAGCCTCCTCCTCCGCCACCAGCGGCGAATTCAAATTCAACCAGTACTAGTAATCTCACATCTGGTATCAGATACAGAGAATGCCTCAAAAATCACGCCGCCAGCATGGGCGGTCATGTGGTCGACGGATGCGGCGAATTCATGCCCAGCGGAGACGACGGCACCGCGGAGGCTCTGCGATGCGCCGCCTGCGATTGCCACCGCAATTTTCACCGGAAACAAGTTGAAGGCGGCGGCGGTGACGCTACGCCGCAGCCTAACAACCACAACGTCAACCGATCCCCAATAATCGGCCAGTACGGTCAAAATCCACCGTCAATCGTGACCAATCAGCAGCGCAATCCCTTCCCTCCGCCCGCGATGGTCAATTTCGGCGGAGGCGACGAATCTTCCAGCGAAGATCTGAACGTCAGTGGCGGCGTAGGGCACGCGGCGACGGGGGGGAGTTCCTCGAAGAAAAGGTTTCGGACGAAATTCAACCAAATGCAGAAGGAAAGGATGCAGGAAGTGGCGGAGAAAATCGGTTGGAGAATACAGAAAGAAAATGAGGAAGAGGTGCAGCGGTTGTGCAGTGAGACGGGGGTTAAACGGCAGGTGTTCAAAGTGTGGATGCACAACAACAAACAGGCTATGAAGAAGAGACAGTACAACCAGATCTCTGATTAATTTTGAATTTTAGGTAATTAATCTCTTCATCATTCATCATCTCATGTATAAGATTAATTAATTGATCAACTGGATGAACCTAATTAATTAATTAATCGCCTTAATCTTATCATTAATTCATTAATGCTGCATCAAGCTTTACATCTATATGATTATGTCTAGCCCATTCGGTTGGGATTTCATGTGTTCTATGATCATTATGAGGTATAATTGATCATCGGTGATAATGCTTCCTTTGCTCATAACATTATGTCGCACTCTGTGCAATAACAAATTTTGGGATCTAACTTACTAATATCTACAAAATAAATTGGTTACAAAATTGATTGCATAGACATTAAAGTTGCACATGAAAGTACAAATGTATATACTGATGTTTATATACCTATTAATAAGTTGGAAGGAATTTGAAATGTAACTATTAGTAATTCTTTCATATGAATCACGATGCGTGGTACATTAGTAATTTTTTTTTTATGAAAATGAAAGAAATTTTAGCCTAATGTTGGTGGTCTTTAAATTGGAAGAATGTTTACAACATTATTTTTTCGTTTGTTTGGATTTTAGCCAAAAAATGGGAAGTAGGTGAAAGATTTATTATAACGAAACTAGAATTGAATTATTCAAACTTAGGAAATGTATTGTTCTTTCTAGCTATATAGGAGTATAGAATCTTCACACAAGAGAACTTTAAAATCCAGATTCTTTTAAATCTAGGCACTTTCTTGAAAATTATAATTAAGTAACGATAGTTCAAAGAGTCATGATTTGTTTCCACAATTCGAGCGAGTTAATTTAAACACGTTTTTGAAATCAGCTCGTTGCCGAAATGCCCGGCCAAGTAAGTATAATTCTGCAATATACCTTATAATTAATGATTTCATTTTTATTGAATTTGTTTGTTCTTATGAGAATTTAAGAATACTCATTATATATCACGTATATATACACCAAATAAGTAGTAGTATACATAGAGATAGAGTACGGACATGTATAAAAATGTCTTTAATTGATGCTTCGAAGCTGGTGTTGCCTTTGATACTTAATTAGTATCAATGAATTATGTTATTTTGTTTTATGCACGTAATATGTATTTCTAGCTGTGAAGTTAATTTAAAATGCAATTGCAATAGAATATTTGCTGGGATTTTCGATCAGATAAAGTTTTCAAGAAATCATAGCGGGGACAAATTTTACATTATAAAAAAAATTGACTTTTTAGTATGAAATTCTGGATCCATCCTGAACCATACTACGTTAAAATTTCAGATTGAAACAAGAAATGGAAGAATAACATTAATTGTAACTGAATCCATAACAAACTCTTGAGTAAAGTATAGGGAAGAAGATGAAAAGTATCAAACGAAACAGTAAGTCACAAAAGAGTCTAAACACTCCTGTTTTATAATAAGTTGAGAAAAGGTTGAGTCAAAAAAAAATAAAGTTGAGAAAAGACTTCAACTAATACTTTTCTGCCTATCAACTAATACTGGAACTTTAGTTGACTGAAGCTTTGACTCTCCTTTATATTTTGTCTTGGTATCCATTAAGAAGGGGCAGTTATTATTTGCATATCATTCAAAATTTATGTACCATATATCGTCAGGTCGCAGCAAAGATTAATGATATAGTAAATTCTCTACCTATCGCTGATCCCTACTCTGTGAAAGATTGAATGCTGTCAACCAATGCAGTATTCTTCTGTGGTGAGCTTTATTACCTCATATCCAGTCAAAGGGCTCTGAGAAAATTAAAAGCATATATACGACCTTTTTAATGGGAAGCAATATTGCACCACCGTATATATAGTTATATACACACACGCATTGAATGTATATATATGCTCAAAATATTGATGGAGAAGAATCATTAAAAGAGGGTGGGAAGGGGACAAGAAAGAGAGGAAAAAAAGACGGAAAGTCATTAGAGTAAATGATAGTAATTCTTCATTTAGGTCGAGTCTCCATCAACAAGTGTGCCCCTCTCTTATTAACGGGGCTCACTCAGATGCTATATGCGTATAATTATTACTAATATCCATTTGAAAACTGTTCCTACTCTATTTGAAAATAAGCTTATATATTTGGGTAGAAATTTGGATGGTCAAGATCTCAAAAATTTTTTTTCGCCATATCGTTATAGTGCATTTAAATTTTCTCAGATACCAAAAATTCATAATACTCAGTTGTCATCAAAAAATCTAAGTATACCGAATTTCGATACCGAAAAATGTCATACCGTTGTCATACCGAAATTTTCGGTATGACAACGATATATCGAAAATTTCGGTATTCCAAAAATACCGAAATTTTCGGTATACCATTTTTGTCGATTTTTTTTTTTAAAAATAACTGTATTTTTTTTATGAAAAATAACATGTGATCACAAAATAAGTTTCAATAGTCCAACTCTAACACAATAAAATAAGTTTCAACAATTCAACACAACAAATTAAGCTTAAATAGTTCAACACAACACATATTAAGAGAAACACATTATGTTTCAGTACCAAAATAATACAAATCACGATTAAAGAAAAAACACAATTCACTCTCAAAGTCCACCATCTCAAGAAACCTGCAAAAAAAAAAAAAAATAATGAATTAACATATTAGAATCCATTAATCAAGTCAAATAATAGTAAGTTCAAGTATAACAAACTCAAGTTTTACATGTATGACTCTAAGCTCTAACTTTGCTTGAGGTTGACTAGAACTTCTTTAATATACCATATTCACAAATTATTAATTATGCTTAGGATTAATTAGGAGAGTACCTTGTCAATTTCTTCAATTTCCTTGTACAAATCAAATTCCTTGCACCGTTTCTCTAAGTGGTTTTTTAACCCACTAGTACTTCCACCCGTCATTAGGATCTCTATGCCACAATATTTGCATGTCCCGATTGGTTGTTGGCTCCCATCACCCAATGTCCGAGTCCCCTCTATACAATGCTGCCAATATATGCTCCTCTTTTTGGGAAATGTGGGAGGCTTTGTCGAATCTATTGTGTTTGGTGTGTCGGATGTATTCGGTATTGAATGAGAAGATTCGGATTCCATTCTATAAAAAAAAAAACAAGAGTATAATAATAAAGTTACCAAACAGAAGTGTGCATTGGATAAACCTCAAAATACAAACAGAAGTGCAAGTAATTAAAACTCTTAACCTAACAACAATAAGCATTCATATATTTTAAAAGCTAAGCTAAGCAATAGGCATTCATATAACAATATGCATTCATATATTTAGTGACAAATTCTGACCATGATAATAAGCAAAGCAATAGGCATTCATACATAAAAAGTTAACTTATTACAAACAGAAGTGATCTGAGAGACATTACAAAGACATAAACTACTAAAAACTTTGACAAATACTTTAAAACGAATCAACAAAAAATCAGGAAAATGAACCTTCCAGCACCAAATTTTAGTCAAGGAAATAGGCATTCATATATGCTTTCATATATGCTTTACAACACCAAATTTACAGCAATAGGCATTCATATATGTTTTACAGCACCAAATTTACAGCAATAGGCATTCATATATGCCTTCTTGGAATGCAACACAAAGAAAATTTTAATTAGTAACAAATAATTGAAAAACAGAAAGGCATGAAACCTAAACTTGAAACGAAAATATTTAATTGAAGCAAAGCTACTAACCCCCAAACTCCAAACCACTACAAACATGATTCATCTGGGCCCGAAACCTAAACAATATTTGAAAGAAATTAGCACATTACCAGACAGAGTGGTGGGCGACGGCGCCGAGGGTAGGCAGGGCGACGACGGCGAGCGCGGAGCTGTGGGGCGACAGCTGCGAGAGGGAGGCGGAGGCCGATTGAAGAAACTGGAAAATGAAGGAAGAGAGTGGGTGGCGTGAGATCGGAGAGTGACGCGAGGCAGGGAGACGGTGCCGAGGGGAGGCAGGGCAACGACGGCGAGCGCGGAGCTGTGGGGCGACGACGGCGAGAGGGAGGCGGGGGCGATTGAAGAAACTGGAAAATGGAGGAAGAGAGTGGGGCGACGGCGGGGAGGTGGGGCGGCGGCGGTGTGGAGGCGAAGGGAGAAGCAAGCAAGTGGCGCTTGTGAAAATGAAATGGGTAGGGTTTGTGAGTTGTGTGTGACTTGTGAGTATATATATATAATATAATTATTTATTAAAAAAATATATATGAATTTAATACCGAATTTTCGGTATACCGAAAATATTTCGGTATATCGGGGTATACCGAAATTTCTATATTCATATACCGTTACCGTACCGAAATTTTCGGTACGACACCGAAAATTTCAATAAATTCGATATTTTTCGGTACGGTAAGTGCGGTATACCAGTATTTTCGGTATTTCCTCCACCCCTATATTTGGGACATGTATAAAAGTAAAACAAACCTGCATTAATTATATTAAAAACTATAACAATCATTAAATATGATTATTATATAAATTTTATTTGTCTAATTTATATTTCCCAAAAAAAGATATTAATCTATGTGAAATTCTAATCGGTCTATATAATTAGAACGGAGTATCTAACTTGGATATGCATAATGTAGACGTTAATTACTGCAGTTAAAGACTTCTTTTTCAATTGGAATGTTTCATTTCTGTACATTATGCTTTTTAAGTCACAGTGACATATTTGATATTTCTGGGATTCAAGAATCCGTTGGATAGTAGCATGAAATCTCAGCTAATGTATATCAGTGTCTGTTCGATTTTATTTTTTCTCCGACAAGAAAATCCGTTAAATATGCAATGTTCGATCAAGAAAACGAGGTTTAAAGAAAAGAAGAATAAACCCAAGGACACAACAAGAGTTAACATGCACTCCAATTCAAGTCAGTTGATTGATAGTAGTACTCCCTCAGTTTAATAATAAGTGATGATTTAACATATTTTTGTGCAAAATTAATTGATGTTTTAGACTTTTTTGCATTTTTTTCTTCTCAATTTTACATTTTTCTCAATTTCATAAAATAGAATAGGTGTTGTATACACCAGATGTATATGAGACACATCCTAAAAAATAATATATCATAATTTCTAAGTTACCATTGTTAATTAATTAATTAAGATCGCAAACTTGTAATTATACACCATTTTTTTATTTCACCAACAAAAGCTAAAATATCATTTATTTATAAACAGAGAGAGTATTATTTTTCATCAATATTTCACATTGCATGATTTGAATTTAAAAAATAGATTATATGTCGGGTCTTGATTAGAGAAAAAAAAAACGTCATGATTTTATAGGTTTCTAAACTTAGAAATTAAATTGAGAGAGAATTTGAAAAATGGGTCTTGTTTAAAAAAAAATTCCTGGTAGAAACTAGAAAGTAAACCAGGAATCTGAATTGAACAAATTAAGAGAGAGAAATGAGTAGACGTTTTTACATTGTACCTTCGCTGCCTGGGAACGAGTCCAGATTTTGGGAATTCAAATGCTATTCAACGAACAAGTTTTCAAATTTGAGTCTAGATTTTGAATTTTTTTTCTAAACTTCGGATATGTTTCCGGGAAATAGTTTATTTAGAGCATAATTGTGGAGTAGCAAGTTGATATTTTTAAGTCACTAAATTTTAAATAGGCACATATGCCTGTGAATTTTAATTTTCACACATTTAGTTCAACTTAGTTCGAAAGTATTTGTATAGCAGAATGCCAGTCTAACACGTGAGTCCTCTTCCCAGTCAAATATCAATCCACCGGAGGGCTAAAAGTTAATATTATTTGTAAAAAAATTAAAACTCCAAAAGCATCATTTTTAACTTTTAAATTACAGGTTTTGACAACTTATTTAATCTCATAAAAGAGATACATGATACACTTCAAATTATTCACACTTATATTTTTTAAAAAACATCCCCAACATATAAGAGGGAATAAAGGATATATATGTTGGAAAGATTAATTGGAAGCAACAATGGATTTGTTATTGGCATGTGAGCATATGCATGCAACTCCTTCAGCTCGTGCTAACTGAAGTATAAGTGCATATCTTTCATCTAGTGAGTTGAGTTAGTTAAAAGGTCCAAATCTTCCAATTTTAGTGTGAGGCTTTTAACCAATTTGGAACGTTCTTGATCCATAAATTTGCTAACGTCATTTCTTGTCTTAGTAAAGTAGATTTGATTGATAAGGGGCAATGATCAATTGATAGACTTGTTTTTAAGATTTATGTGTTTAAAGTATGTATCTCTAAGCTTTGCTTGGCAGCATTTATTTTTAGCAAGTTAGTTTGGTTATTAGAGAGGTGTTGCCAAAGATAAAGTAATTAACATGCTAAACCCGTTTATCTTATCATAATTACATACAATACAATCTTATTATATACTCTTTCCATTTTGCAATAATTGTCCTTTTAAGTTTTCTTGCTTGTCCAATGTTAGATGTCCTTTTATCCTTTTTTGCACTATTTCTCCCAAGTTTGCTTTTATGTTAAATTTGGAAAATACTTATAATTATTGAGATGTGTGAAAGAGATTTTTTTATGATAAGCAAAAAATTATGAAAATTGATAAAAAAAAAAATCATTATATAAGGATAAATTTGTCAATACATCTTTCTTAATTTTATTAAAAAGAACACTTATTGCCAAACAGAAGGAGTATTCATTAACTAGAGAATGGAATCATTTAAGATAAATTTCAATACCCAAAAGAAATACAAAGAAGACCCTAGAAAGTGGACTTTCAAGCAATGGGCCTTAAAAAATTAAAACTAAACAAATGTTTAAAGTGTTATATATTCCAAGAAAAGCCCAACAAGATTATGGGCCTAAAATTTAGTGATTAAAAACAAAAGACTAGAAATGGGCCAGATTGTGTTGTGTTTAACAGGTAAGCCCGAAGGCTGTTCCCATCCTTGTGGTGAACAACAAATTGCTTCCATGTCAACATAATTATGCCAAGTAGATCCAACTGCAACTTAAAACCAACATAAAATAATTGTATCATGAATTTACGTCAAAAGAATTCATGTATTTCGGGCCTACAAAATTCAGACCCAGTTCTTAACGTGATGTTTGCTTTAAATTTTAAGCGAATTCTAAATTTTGAATTTTGAAATCTTGATAAATAGTAAAGTGTGCTTATTTTTAGATTTTAAGTGAGGAAATAATATTTAAAAATTAATAATATTGTATTATTTTATTGTTATTATGTGTGATTGTAAATTTGTAACGATCGAATAATGTTAATTATGATTTAAATATTATATTAAAATGTAAAGAGATAAAATTATCTACATTGAAAAGTATGGTAGCAGATATAGAGATAGATGTTGTAATGGTATGTGGTTATATAAAATTGGATTTCAAAATCACAAAATAAAATAAAATTTAACTTTATTAATTGAAAATTTTGTTTTTAACATATAAAACAAACTATCACCTAATTTTTTTTGGGACGAAAAGAGTCCCGTATAAATAGGGTCATTTTAATTCAACTTTGCAAGAATATGAGCAATTCCAAGGGAAATTCTAAAATGCTGGGAAGTGATGAGAAAATGATTGATTGTTGCGAGTGCTACTACTGTGTAGTGTGTACTTTTATAAATTTTAAATAAATTAGTGGGCATTTTGTAAAAATGAAATAAAAGTAGTGGGCATAAATACTATTGCGAATATTTTAACAGGATTTAAGATATGTGAACATAACACTCAATCCAACGTTAACTAATTTTATTTGTAACCAATTAGAAATAGGTTACACGCGAATTATAAATTTGCTCATTTCATAATTGGTATTGCACTTTGTATTCCATAATATTGATAAATGACACGTGAAATAATAAAAAATATTTAACGAATTATCATATTATGGGTTCATGTGTTAAATATTCAGCAGAATGAAACACCAATAAAATACAAAAAAGTGGAACAGAGAATCGAACCGATTTAATGCGATTTACGGAGTATAAATATTTGTACAACAAATTTACCTATTTGAGAAAGAAAAATGAAATTGGCGCATAGGTTTAGTGAAATGGGAAGATTCAAAACTTTTGATTTCTTCATCCATACCGATACGAACTCTAGTCTTGGCGACACTTTGATTTCAAACATTATTAAAGTTACAAAATGCATCAAGAAAGTCCCTAACAATATTTTTAAAGACTCAATCGCATAACACAGTACATTCCCGTACTACTCAAATTGAATTAGATTTTTTTTTTTTGTTAATTATTGATGTAAAGATTATGGAATGGGGCCTATTCATATATTATTAGGTTATTAAACCTTTACATATAAATCAATTAATATTGCTAAAGTGCTAAACTATCAGACATAGTCACCATAAATATAATGATTCCAACGGCGCCACGAGAGACATTTCATCTATCCAAACCTAATTACAAACGTTTATGCAATCGATATAATTTCGATTTTAATTTCTTGACTCTATGTTCATGCACACTCCAACTGAATTACATATTCATAAATACAATAAAGTCACACACTTATTGAACTATGTAACTGGTGCAATTTTGATTAAAATCTGATTCATTCACAATTGGCTATGTGTTCCTATAAATAATTTGATTGAATTTATAATTACAGTGCAAGTGTGCAACTGATGCACCTAAATTTTGTTTGATTCATGATCAAATCTTAATTAATGAGAATTGGATTTGAAAACCAATATTGTAAAGGTACAAAATGAATCTAAAAAGGCCATAGCAATATCCTTAGAGTACTCAATATACCTATATACTCTTTTTAATTTTGTTTCCTTTTATTTTGAATATATTGACCATGTCTTTAAAGAATAGGTTGGCTGGTAAAGCAAGGTGACATTCTAGACATGCTTTGGAGAATGGTTATATCCTCTACAAGTAGTAAAACAGAAAGGAAAATAAATTAATGAAGGCAGGCAAATTGGCAGCCGTATCAGAAGCACAAGGACAAAAGGAACAATAATTAAAAAATAATATATATAATAATAATAGTAATAATAATAATAAAAGGAGAGATGGGGCCCCATCGAGAAAAGGAAAAGAGAATAAGGAAAAAGGTATTGAGTAGTTTGCTTTGGCCAGAAGACTAGACCTCCTTGTAGGAGACAATTGGAGGTTTACCAGTTTTTTCATCGATCTGATTTAGTATTTGACTCAACAGACTATTCTTTTTCTAAATTTTATTTCTTTATGTTTATTATATTCATGAATCATGAGTTGTACTCTTCTTTAACATTTGTACATAGTCTGTAATGGGTGCATATTGTAATATGATTCAATGAAAATAAATAATATTGTTTGATGAAAATGAATAATATTCACTAAAAACAGTCTGCTAAATAAAAAATAAGAAATATTATTTAGTGAAAACTTATAATAAATACTACTTAGAGAATTATGGAATACAATTAAAATAAAAAATGAGTCAATTTTCGATAAAATTTGTTCACAGTATGAAATTGATATATTTATATTTACAAATTATATAATAACATTTATCAACTGAATGTAATTGTTTATTAGTATGATTCCAATTTTATAATGTGAACACGTTTTGGAGGAATAAAAATATAATTTCATACCTATAAATAGAGCTCACTAATTGTTAGTATGTTACATATGTTGTGATATGAATTATGATCGATGAGTAGTCATGGGGGTTTCTTTTCCTTTACTCCATTCCCCCAAACACCGTCAAAGACATCAATTCTTTAACATTACCTGGCAAAAGTAGATCCTCATAAAACGACATTACTCTGTGGCTCTACACCAATCCTAATCTCTCTTTCCATACATACATACATACATACATACATACATGTCTATATCTATCTATCTATTTGAAGAGAGAGAAAGTGAGAGAGATATAACTAAAGTGGGAGACCTGAATTCACACTTGTTCCAGTTGTATCTCGTTGCTTTTGAGTAATGTTTTTTTCGGAAGTTCAACAATGTTTCTTTTCGTGACTTGTGGTGCTAATAATATAACCTTCTTTTATTTTTGTTTATTCCATTATATACTCTATAGTGCATTAATTGAGTGACGCATTTGAATGCATGCATGCATGGGGGTGACTCCAACGCAGGCCACGTGGCTCGTGGATTAATGACAATGATTAGGCCTTTTTCAAGTTAGTCTTAAGAAGATCTGATATGGTATGAATTGCAATCTTTCGGTAATTGGTAAGGGATGGGATTATGTGAAAGACTTTTATAAAAGGTAGATCTAGTAGAATTTAATCTCTTAATTCTGCATTACAAAAATGAAAAATAAATTAGCGAGTTTTCTTCTATCGAAATTATTCAGTAGGCTCGAAAGAATAAATTTGTAATACATATATATAATTAATGATAAAAATTTATATGAAACAAACTTTAATCAAGTATACAATTATATTAACTTATTTGTGGGTTTATGGTCCACACGAATCATACTATTTTAAAGTAAAATGAAGTCTAATTAATACTAGAATAAAGTTTCGTCTAATACATGAGACTGTTTTACAAAAAAAACCCCTTATAATTAATTAGTTTCATTATGTATATACGTTTTTTTTTTTTTTGTGAGGATTTAAAAATATTATTCACTACTTCATTTGTTATGTTTTAAATTAATGTTTCTACTTATTCGTCACTTTATTAATATTAACAAAATTGTTTTTTTCACAAAATATTAATTAAAAGATTAATATTAACGAAATATTACCCTTTATCACCCTAAGAAATGCTAGCAATCTCTTTATAATTATAAGCTTAATAATAATATCATCAAAAAGTAAATTAATAGAAGTATAATTGTCTTTTGATATTATAATTAATGAAATTTTGACTTGTAGGAATGGAAAAAATTAAAAAGAATAATCAGGAACAGGAGAGTACTAGCTAATAAGACCAGATTTGTATATATGCTAGTTTTTTTGTTTTTTTTAATCAGGCAATATCCTCCTTACATTTATTTCTCAATCTTCTCATTAGCTCCTACATGGCACCTTATAATTCCTACATTCAAATTTATAATTTCTTATTATTTTATATTTTTATATTAAATGTAATTTTACCTTAATCACCCCCAATTTTCAAATTTCTAATTATTTTGCTAATTTTTAATTTTTAGTTATATTTTGTAAATTTAATTAATGTTATTAAACCACCTAAAAAATCACATTTGCTTCTCTTAGTCGTTCTTTTATTTTTTTTATATTTATATTTTAAAATTTTTTAAATCTAATCTTATTTTAAAATACCTAAATATTTTAATTGGGGAATTATTTTACATATTTTAATTTAATAACATATAAAACAATTGATTTAAATTAATTTTTTTAATCGCGTGTAATGAGTGGTTAATATTATTATTTTATCTTTTTTGAGTTAAGGATATTAATTAAATATATGTCTCAATGACTCACGAAATGTTTGTTTTAAGCGCCGTTCGAGTGGGTTTGTTTTAATGATTAAGCAAATCGAGTTTCATTTTAATTAGGGGTACAAATCAAAATCCATATCTAATGATTGTTTTTTTATCAGAAAAGAGATTTCATTGATAAAAAGAGCACGAGAAGTACCCGAATTACAATGAGATGACAAAGATTGCACAACGAAATGCTAACAGTGGCAAAACTCAGAAAAATGGATCCTAATTTAAGTATAACACTAACCAAGAATTGCTCTAGGCACTTTGCTCCAATCGATATAGGATACATTGTGTCTCCATGTCCCTCTTTCGTCTATCCAACTCCACAATCTTCTCTTTATGTCTTCCACAATCTTCTTTACCTCAAATATCTCTTTACGAAAAATAATGGCATTCCGAGATTTCTATTAAGTCCAAGTTATACACTCCCACAATCCTACCATAAGGGTCTTCCCATCCTTTCCTCCAATAAGTTTACTAAAGTGGAGCAAACTTATATTCGGGTTGGATGAAAGGACCGAACAAACCCCAAACCAATCGACACATTCCATCCAAACACGAAACGCAAAAGAGCATTCAAATAGAACATGTCTTACAGTTTCTGGTTCAATGTTGCAAAATGGGCATTGGATGTTAGAGGCTTATGGGAGTGCATTCCTTCTTCTGAGATTCGTGGTGGTCGGAATTCGTTCCCATAGTACTCTCCAAGCATGGATGCTCACTTTGGATGGTACCCACTTGTTCCATAATATGGTGAACGTCTTCCTTTCTTCCTCATTGTTTTCCTCGTTATCTTGTACGAGATGGCAATAGGCTGATTTTGGGGTGTAGATGCTATCCGGATTGAATCTCCACTTCCATTGGTCCCCCTTTTCATGTATTAAAGTGTATATGTTCACCAAGTCAATTAAATTGTTAAGAACATGCCTCTCTCTCTCAAATAACTCCCTCCTCCATTGCCACTTCCACATCCACACTCCCTCTCTCCATTCCCCATCTCCCTCACACTCAAAGAATTGTTTTGGCACAACCTATATAATCTTGGGAAAAGCAGTTTTAACGGCCTATCCTCTGCCCACTTATCCTCCCAAAAAAGAGTCTTACCCCCGTCTTCCAGTTCTCTACCCAAACCCGAGAAAAACTAGCTCTCCTCTCCCTCTCCCATTGCCTTCAATACCTCACCCCACCAACCTGAAACTCTCTCCCTTCTCCCTCCAACACTACCTATCCCCCCAAGATCACCCCATCTCGATTGAATCATTCGTGCCCATAAACACTCAGGATTATTAAAAACTCTCCATACCCATTTCCCCAAAAGAGCTCTATTAAAGCACTTGAGATCCTTTACCCCTAGACACCCCCCCCACACACACACACAAGAAAGATCTTTTGTAGACTCACAATTTCACTCAAGACATTCTTAAGAGCATGATAGGTGGAAAAGTAGTAGAACGATAGCAACGAGAGTTAGTACTATTATTTGGCCAATATATCTCATGCATTATTTATATTATTTGCGTGTTAATATTATTTATGTGTTATTTGTGATGCTGCATTATATATTTTGTTGCTTATGGATATGTATTGTGTTATAGTATAAAGTCTAGTACGTAATAAAAATTATAGCAGGGTTACAAGTTGAATTATATTTACATTCAGATAATATTGAGTTAAATAAGGGTGGTCGTGACATAAGTCTCCTCCCAATGGAGAGGTTTAGACCTTCCCATTTCCTCATACGGTTCTGAATTTTTTGGATAACATGGTTACATTCGGTCGCCTTTCTGTGTGCACTTCCAACCTTAATCCCTAAGTAGCCAAAAGATTCTTCCCCCACTTGACAACCTAGAGCATTAGCATATGATTGCATCACTTAACTATTCACATTCAGCCCGATCACATTGCTTTTATCACGGTTGACTTTCAGCCTGGATACCATTTCCCAATTAATGATGAAGCTTTTCAGGAATGAGACGTTCTCCATCGAAGCTTTTCCAATGAATATGGTATCGTCAGCGAACTAAAGGTGAGAGATCCATATCTAATGATATGATCATATGACCACCAAAGTGCCCCTCAGTCCCTCGTCCACCCAACACTTAGGTTGCGTTTGTTTTGAGATTTAAGTGTGCTGAGCAAGTTAAGGTATTATAATTTAGGGATTTCGATTTTTTGTTGAATAGTAAATGTATGTATTTGTTTTGGGATTTGAGTAGATTGGAATTTAACTTAATTGGGAAGGGTAATAATAAATTTTATAGGTATTTATAGGTGTGAATTGAATGTAGAATTTGAAAACCAGACTTTAAATCTCAGACTCGTATGAGACGGGGAGCACAAAGTCCTAAGTCCATCCGTGTGAGTCCCAAAACAAACACATACTTAGGGGTAGGAACAAGTCAAGCTACCCGACAGGGGCCTACGGCCCAACCTTCTAAAGTCTGCTCGGTTTGACTCGTTTAATAAATAAGTTAGGCTCATACATTTTTAAAAATCTATTTATTTAAATAGACCAAACTTGAGAGTTTTTCTGTAAGCCTTTTAAACCAACAGATCGACTCATTTAACAATATATATAAATAATTATATAATTATAAATAATCTTAATAAAATAAATAATATTTAATACTAATAACTAGTAGTAGTATATATCTAGTATGCAAATACAAGTAACATAACACGAACAACTATTAACATTTATAATGTTTTAAACAATTTTAGAATGATATAAATATTTTAATAACTATTCACTTTTATAATAATTTTATTATAGTTTTTGATGATTTGATGAAGTACTTAGTATTGTTATTTGTACACTTAAATTTTTTATAGGAGCAATTTTGAATTTTTTATAATAGTTGGTATGATGGTATAAAAAATATCTATATTAGGTTTTTAAAAGGCTTTCAGACCCAACCCATTTAATAAAAAAGGTTAGGCACAACATATTAAAAAAGTTTATAATAGAAAACAAGTCAATCTTGAGCCCAAAAATTAAATATCAGGCCCGAACTTTTTATGTGAGGCCTGACCCGGCCTGACCTATTCCCACCCCAGCTCACACTTCCCCAAAGAGTTGTACATTTCCAAATGGAGTATCTACTGTCGGAATATGTAAGACCACTTGTTTTATAGTTGATGTTTCACTTTAACATGAATACCCAAAAAAGAATACAAAAAAATCAGCTGATATTTCATTTTATATTCCATAATTTGGATGAATGAAACGTAAAATAATAAAAAAATATCTAATTAATCATAATATTTTAGGTTCATGTGTTAAAAATCTAATTAGGTGGAACACCAATAAAATATAAAAAATAAAACATTACGAACCATGCCTGATGTACATGAATGGATCGTATGGAGACGATAGACAATCCACTGCCCTCTCCGAAACGGTGCTTTTTCCTTGAGAATGTTTGTTACATATTTGTAAAATGCATATAAAATATTCAAGTGAAAAGCAAAAAAAATATATATATATAAAAACGTTTACAATAATAGGAGGATATATTATTATATATATAATAAAAAATAAAAATTAAAAATCATCCTGAATAGATCCGGGTAAATAATTCCCCAATAGGTGAGTCATTGCGGCTTTAACCGCCATGATTTTTTTAAAAATTAATCGTACTTGTTGTATTCGATCCTAAAGGCCGATGACTATGAAATCGTGCATGACACTTTGAGTAAATGACCACTAAGCTGTTAATGAAACTTTGATGAACAACCATTACGCCTTGCATGAAGCTTTGACCGAACAAATAGTTATACTTTATTTTATAGCCGAATGAAGGTGAAAAACATTTAAAATTTTAGCAAATTATTTTGTTTTAGCGAGAATCAAATTGCAAGTTTTTTTTTTACTTGGGGAAAAAAGGGAAGTGATGGTGCCTTGAAGAGGATGAAAATAAAAGTAATTTTATTTTGGGAGATAAATGTAGAATTGTAAGGATTTATGGTGAGTTTGGTGACTCCCAATATCAAATTTTCAATTTAAAACTCACATTATTATAAATATAAATAATATAACTGAATGTTAATATAAAATTTAAATTTATATTAGTCCAAAATAATATTTTAATATATAAAATATTTGGTGACAACAATGACTGTGGGTTAGCACTAGTGCAATACTAGTTTACAATAATAAGAGGATATATTATTATATATATAATAAAAAATTAAAATTAACAGTAACACGAGCGAAACAGAGATTCTGGGTGAGTTCATTCTTTATTGGACTACAAATTAAAAGTGCAGATACCATATTTGTAATGTGGAAAAATTCCAATCCAGTAGACTTCAATTTACAAGTACGTACATGTAAATGCAGTAATTATCACTAGTACACATTTGAGCTTGGACATCTGTTAAAATAGCATTTAGAGAGCGGTTATAATAACTGTCCAAGTAACAACTGTCCAAGCTTGGACAACTATTAAAAAACCGATGTCCAAAAGATTGGGCTTGGACAGCGGTTTTCAACCGCATTGCAAGGAGGGGGCTTGGACAGCGGTTAATAACCGCTGTCTAACTTATTTTTTTTTTAATAATTTCTTTTATTATGTTAGATAGACAGCGGTTATAAACCGTTGTCCAACATTTTTTTTTTTAATTATTAATTTATATTTTTAAAATCTTATAATAAAACCATAAACCAAAACTTATATATACGTCCAATACCATAAACCATAAACCAAAAATCCTATAATAAAACCATAAACCAAAACTTATACCACATATACGTCCAATACCAAAACATCAAATAAATAAACATACACATCATAAACATACGTCCAATACACCAAAAATATGAAATATATATCATCACAAATATATAATTTAATTACATGCTACCAAAATTTTAAACAACGATCACTCAATATCGTATGAATATAAGAATCGATTGTAAAGGTACCCCGTCCAATCGTTTTTCCATTTCTCCAGTCTTTTCTTAGAGTAAGACTTGAGCTCACGTTCATAGACAAACTGCAAACAACGAATCAATCAATATATATATTATGAATTTTTATTCAATCAATAATAATTTAAATAAATCGATAAATTGACTTACATTGAGAGGAATGTTCGTTAGAGAAGTGCGGATTATATCTTCAATAAAGCAACACACAAAATGTCCACAATGTTCATTATCTCGTTTGGTTTCTAACCCGTTGATTAACAATTATAATCACGTATTACAATTATGATTTCTTTCTATTAGTTTGATAATTTACTAAATTAAATTTACCTTAATGTTAATTCAGTTCACTTTATTTAACTTAGATCTTGAACCTTGACTCAGAAGGCGACTCCGATACATCGTCATCATACTATTATTATTATAATTAAAAAAAAAAGATTAAATATGCTTAATTTTAAAAGTAAAACAAATCATTATATAGAATATTAAAAATGAACTTACGCTTCCATATATCAAACGAGATCAGAGCGATTTGAATGAACTCCATCCTGAGCTGGGTCCATAAAATATACACTTAATGTATTCATGTGTATGGCGACCAGCACCCAATGGTTCCTATATTATATTGAGAATATTAAAATTAACTGCAAATTTAGCATATATATGTGCAAATATTATAAATATGAATACAAATTTTAACGAAATGTTTATCACTCACCCCACAATTGTTGGCCAAAAAATGAGATGATCGCTCCCAGTTTGATTCAGCATATGATTAACTAACTCATCCATTGTTTGTACCCTATCACCCAATATGCAAGACACTTGGGGGGAGACGAAGGAATACATTCCACTTGCTCGGACATCTCTGGAGAGATATACCTCACTCAAATATCTTTAACCAACATATATACTCTAATTAATATTTAAAAAGAAAATTAAACTATACAGAAAGTGAATATTGAGAATTAGTAAACATATACCTGAGGTAAAGGGCTATTGATGGTCCCGTTTTGAAAACCCATTTGCACGTGCGGAAGCAAAACGTTTCAGTTCGGTGCATATAAAAACAGGGGTGAGGGCAGAGTGATTCAATTTTTTTTTTTTTTTAAGAACGATGTGTGTTATGCTTATAAACGAATGCATAAGGCAAGTAATAACATAAAGCGAAAGAAGAACACACAATTTTATAGTGGTTTGAGTCCAACTCCTACATCCACTCTTCCCTTCATGGGCACCGACTTAACCAATGGACTTAGTTTACCGTTGTTAGTCAACACCCAACAGATGTTTACCGAGTTCACACTCAAGCGGGACTTATCACCTCACGGGATTGCCTACCCTCCCTTTCGGGATTGCTAGATGTTTTCCGGGTTCACACTCAACCTACAAACTTAACCTACCATTTGGGTTTGGGTATAAGGTTGTTTGGTTTCCAACTAAAGGTGAGATTTTCCCTTACATTTGTTTAGCCTCAATGCTAAGGTTGGGGAAAATCTCTCTAAGCTTAGGATATGGCATTTTGTGCTTAGATCTAGGGTAGAACACTTTTTGGATATATCGTGTATTTCTTGCTCGTGGTTCTATGGTGGGAATGCTTGAATATAAGGCTCTTGGCTCTGTGGCGTCTTTTTGCATCTTCTCCACAACCGAATTATGAAGGAAGAACTTGTATTTATAGTGTGGATTTGAATGTTACCGTTGGATGGAGTCACATTCAAATCCATACTATTCTATGTAAACTTCTTTTTGAACTTTTCGGTGGTTGTCTTCCTTCTCATTGGTCCACGTCGGTGAATCTGAATCGGATATAATCTTGAGGATCTTGAGTCTTGAGTTCTTGTTTGACAGACTTCTGGCCGGACCTTGTCGTCGGGTATCTTATCGTTTTTATTGAGTTGGTTCTTACGTCTTGAACAATCGACCCTCAAGTCATAGCACTTTCGAGCTAGCCCGATCATCGGCGTTACGATTCTCGGTGAATATGACTTGGATGACTTCTCTTTGATGACTTCTTTTACGATCGGTATGCAGATTTTGGTTTTCGATATCGATTTCTTTCGCTTTGATCGTCGGTTCACATGATCGGTCGATATAGCATCAGTCGACATATCGGTTCATCTGCGTCAGTTAGTACATCGGGTTAGCATATTAGGTTAGCATATCGGTTTGCTTTGCTCGATCTCAATCCGTCGATTTTGATCATCGCTTTCATCTTCATCTCGATCTCGATCACGTCGATCTCGTCGGTCTCATACGCTCCTCTTCCGATCTGCAACCTTCTCTCCGATCTTTCGTGGGTTTACATTACGGTCATCCGATCAAGTCATCCGGTCATCGATCTTACGATCGGTGGCTTAACTTTTTCTTCTCTTCGATTTTGCTCGGCTTTCATGATTAACTCGGAACTCATCTTACTCATCTAATCTCGATGGGTCTCGTCTGTGACCTCGTCGATCTCGATCATCTACGTCTCGATTTCGTGAGTTCCCCCTCAATTTGTTCTCCGTTCCCCTCAACTTGTTATCGTAAATTGGCTTCAATAACACAAGTTGATAATGTTTTAGCATAATTCATCAAAACTAAAATATCCCAACAATTTTTTTTTGATAATGAAGCCAAAACATTAGAATATATCGTTTTTTTAAAGAAATGGGTTTTCGTTTAAAAAGATCGATTCAGTGGTTTCTTTGAAATCGGTGAACCATTTGAACACCGCTTTCGATACCAATTGATGGTCCTGTTTTTGAAAACCCATTTGCACGTCGGAAGCAAAACGTTTCGATTCGGTATATAAAAAAAAGGGGTGAGGCAAGAGTGATTCAATTTTTTTTTTTTTTAAGAACGATGTGTGTTATGCTTATAAACGAATGCATAAGGCAAGTAATAACATAAAGCAAAGAAGAACACACAATTTTATAGTGGTTTGAGTCCAACTCCTACATCCACTCTTCCTTCATGGGGCACCGACTTAACTAATGGACTTAGTTTTCGTGTTAGTCAACACCCAACAGATGTTTCTGAAGTTCACACTCAAACGGGACTTATCACCCACGGGATTGCCTACCCTCCCTTTCGGGATTGCTAGATGTTTACCGAGAGTTCACACTCAACCTACAAACTTAACCTACCAACCGGTTTGGGTATAAGGTTGTTTGGTTTCCAACTAGGGTGAGATTTTCCCTTACATTTGTTTAGCCTCAATGCTTAAGGTTGGGGAAAATCTCTCTAAGCTTAGGATATGGCATTTTGTGCTTAGATCTAGGGTAGAACACTTTTGGATATATCGTGTATTTCTTGCTCGCGTGTTCTATGGTGGGAATGCTTGAATATAAGGCTCTTGGCTCTGTAGCGTCTTTTGCATCTTCTCCACACCGAATTATGAAGGAAGAACTTGTATTTATAGTGTGGATTTGAATGTTACCGTTGGATGGAGTCACATTCAAATCCATACTATTCTAAACTTCTTTGCGGCTTTTTCGGTTTGGTTGTCTTCCTCTCATTGGTCCCGTCGGTGAATCTAACGGATATAATCTTGGGATCTTACGAGTCTTGGGGTTCTTGTTTCAAAGAGACTTCTCTTGTGGACCTTATGCGTC
This sequence comes from Stenogyne calaminthoides, assembly GCA_037126765.1. Taxonomy (NCBI): domain Eukaryota; kingdom Viridiplantae; phylum Streptophyta; class Magnoliopsida; order Lamiales; family Lamiaceae; genus Stenogyne; species Stenogyne calaminthoides. The sequence goes on from JBBCBC010000014.1 coordinate 35,754,898, forward strand.
GGGTATCTTGTCCTTTCGGTGTTAGGTTCAGTTACGTCTTGAACAATCGACCCTCAGTCACTAGCTTTTCGAGCTAAGCGATCATCGGCCGTTACGATTCTCGGTGAATATGACTTCGGATGACTTCTCTTCGATGACTTCTTTTACGATCGGTATGCGATTTACGGTTTTCGATATCTCGATTTCTTCTACTTTGATCGGTCGGTTCATGATCGGATCGATAGCATCAGTCGACATATCGGTTCATCCGCATCAGTTAGTACATCGAGGTTAGCATATTAGGTTAGCATATCGGTTTAGCACATCCGGTCTCAATCACGTCGATTTTGATCATACGCTCATCTTCATATCGATCTCGATCACGTCGATCTCGATCGGTCTCATCTTTCCTCTTACGATCTGCAACCTTCTCTTCGATCTTACGGTGGGTTTACATTGCGGTCATCGATCAAGTCATCGGTCATCGATCTTACGATCGGTGGCTTAACTTTTCTTCTTCCGATTTTGCTTTCGGCTCATCGGTTAACTCGGAACTCATCTTATTCATCTAATCTCGTCGGTCTAAATGCGACCTCGTCGATCTCGATCATCCTCTCGATTTCGTGAGTTTCCCTCAATTTGTTCTCCGTTCCCCCCTCAACTTGTTATCGTAGAAATTAGCTTCAATAACACAAGTTGATAATGTTTTGGCATAATTCATCAAAACTAAAATATCCCAATAATTTCCCCCTTTTTGATAATGAAGCCAAAACATTAGAATATATGCATTTTTTAAAGAAATGGGTTTTCGTTTAAAAAGATCAGTTCAGGTGGTTACTTTGAAATCAGTGAACCATTTGAACACCTTTCCCGATACCAATTGATGGTCCCGTTTTGAAAACCCATTTGCGTGCGGAAGCAAAACGCGTTTTGATTCCGTGCATATAAAAACAAAAGGGGGGAGGCGAGTGATTCAATTTTTTTTTTTTTTTAAGAACGATGTGTGTTATGCTTATAAACTAATGCATAAGGCAAGTAATATAAATAAAGAACACACAATTTTTATAGTGGTTTGAGTCCAACTCCTACATCCACTCTTCCCTTCATGGGGGCACCGACTTAACCAATCGGACTTAGTTTTACCGTGTTAGTCCAACACCCAACAGATGTTTTTGAAGTTCACACTCAAAGCGGGACTTATCACCCTCGGGATTGCCTACCCTCCCTTTCGGGATTGCTAGATGTTCATCGAGTTCACACTCAACCTACAAACTTAACCTACCTGTTGGTTGGTTTGGGTATAAGGTTGTTTGGTTTCAACTAGGGTGAGATTTTCCCTTACATTTGTTTAGCCTCAATGCTAAGGTTGGGAAAATCTCTAGTTTTAGGATATGGCATTTTGTGCTTAGATCTGGGGTAGAACACTTTTGGATATATCGTGTATTTCTTGCTCTGTGTTCTATGGTGGGAATGCTTGAATATAAGGCTCTTGGCTCTGTAGCGTCTTTTGCATCTTCTCCACACCGAATTATGAAGGAAGAACTTGTATTTATAGTGTGGATTTGAATGTTACCGTTGGATGGAGTCACATTCAAATCCATACTATTGACTTTTCAGTGGTTGTCTTCCTCTCATTGGTCCACGTCCATTTGAATCTAACGGATATAATCTTGAGGATCTTCCGAGTCTTGAGTTCTTGTTTGGCAGACTTCTCTTGCCCGGACCTTGTCGTCGGACATCCTTTCCAGTGACCGAGTTGAGTTCTTCCGTCTTGAACAATCGACCCTCAGTCTAACTTTTCAATTTGCTTGATCATCAGCGTTCGATTCTCGGTGCCAGATGACTTCTCTCGATGACTTCTTTCGATCGGTATGCATTTACGGTTTTCGATGTCGATTTCTTCTTTTTGATCGTCCAGTTCACATGTCCGGATGGATATAGATCAGTCGACATATCGGTTCATCTGCGCGATCAGATTAGTACATCGGGGTTAGCATATTAGGTTAGCATGTCGTTTAGCACATCGATCTCAATCGCGTCCGAATCCTTTCATCTTAAATGTCGATCTCGATCAAGGATCTTTAAGTCTCATCTTCCTCTTCGATGCGCAACCTTCTCTTACGATCTTACGGTGGGTTTAACGGTCATCCGATCAAATCATCTGGTCATCCCGATCTTCGATCGGTCCGCTTTTCTTCTCTTCCGATTTTGCTCATTTCATCGGTTAACTCCGGAACTCATCTTACTTTCATCTAATCTCGTCGGTCTCGTCTGCGATTTCTCGTCGATCTCGATCATCTACGCCCGATTTCGTGAGTTCCCCCTCAATTTGTTCTCCGTTCCCCTCAACTTGTTATCAGAAATTAGCTTCAATAACACAAGTTGATAATGTTTTGGCATAATTCATCAAAACTAAAATATCCCAACAATATAAGACAATATAAGAACACACATGAGCTTAAAACGTAAAAATATGTAATCACTCTGCCCTCACCCCTGTTTTATATGCATCACTTTTAAAATGTTTGCTTCCGCACGTGCAAAATGGGTTTAACCGGGACCCCACAGCTATGGTGGTTGCACTCAACCACTCGCCAATCAAGACTTCACACACATGTTCCTCAGCGGCGAATTCTTGGAAAGTATTCGATGAAAGTGAGCAAGCATAGGAAGCGTGGCGATCTCGAAAAGCATTAGGCGATACCATTTAAGACACCTAGATCGTGACATAATCATCGTGATCTAAGTCTCCGATCATGGGATAACCAAGTTCGGTTTGATGGAGTCCTTCGTTCTCCCTCCGATTCTCTACGACACCCCTCGATTTCTCTTTAGCATTTTGTGGTGATTTCTTCCGAGGCATTTGTGGTGTCGGCAGATTCTACAATTAATTTGCAATATTATTTAGAACCACAAATAAGATAATGAACTTTAATAACATATATTTTACCCTCATGGTGCTAGAGACCAAGTTGCTCGGCCATTCGATGAAGTGCCCGACAGTTGTTCCGACTGTGAAGGCTTTATCTATTGGTTTTGGCACCGTTGAATCCTTTTGTCCGGTTACGGGTACATCGAGTGTGACCCTCACGAAACCAAGAGTGATGGGATGACCATGAATCATTCCATGGGAGTTGTGCAACGTTCCTGTGGCCACCAACCGATCGGGATCCTCCAAATAAAGGTAGCAAAAGGTCGGTGGCTGTTCGAATAAGATATTTAGTTAGAAAATTTTAATACTTTAGTCTTTAAATTAAAACAAATGTGAGACATGCACATTTGATACCTGAGAGACGTTTTGAAGTGCCTCAATAAAGTTGTCCCTAGGGTTAGCTGAAAACATAGCATTAGCGACACTATGTTCACAACTTGCTCCACTCGACGACATTTCGTGGCTCGTTCTTCTCTCGGACCTCAAACGTTCCACATCTTTAGCCAACTTGGCAACCTATTCCGTTAGTATACCCACCATATTCATGGCTTGAAGACCAGGTGTCATCGCTAACGATGTCTTCGTCACACCATATCCGACACTTCTTAAGCGGTCGGGATGCTCCTGGCGACCTATAGCCCGTCCAAACAGATCATCAGGGCTGATAATGCGGATGTCGTTGGGCGTCATGGTCTGAGATAGATGCTTCCGAATCACAAAAACAAAATATTATTATTTAATTATTTGTTTAGAAATAATAGTTTTAGAATCGAAAGATAAATTAATGGATGGATTACCGCTTCTTTTTGATGATCGTTTGTGCCTTTGGGATCGTGAATATTCTCGTCTCGACCCTTTTACGGTAGTCCGGAAATAAGTCAAAGCGGGAAAACAATAGGCTCACTCTCTCAAATTTATTCTTCTTTTCTTCTTTCTACGATAGTGATTAACATGTCCCTTTATTAGATATATTAAAAGTGAATATATAAAAAATTAAAAGTTAGGATTTTGATCTCACCATATTTTCTCTTATTAGGTGCATAACCTTTGTTGGATCCATGCAGATCGCCTCCATCGACTTGGCTTGCTCGCGATTTTTATTACTCGATTCTCAAAGATAATAGAAATATGATAAACACTTTGAAAAGCTTAGGGCATTAGAAATTGAGAAATGACATTGATCAATTTTACCGAACTCATCCTCCATAGCTCGCTCACAAACTCCTCCGGTATGGAGCCACCATAGGCTATTACGTCTGTGGGAGGCGGACTAGTCGAGTAAAGACCAGTTTACGGATCTCGTGTGTTACTTCTCAACCAAGCGAAAATTCTTGGCCATTGCTCCAAACTTGCGACAATATTTGCTTCTTCTTTGTGTGGTCAAGACCTCTGAATGTAGTCAGTACGATATAACATAACAATTTAGTAAATTTAAGGGTCATACTACAACTTTCAATAAACATATAATTAACATACCGTAAGTTAGTCCCATAATCTTTCCTTCAAAGAGTCGGTTTGGGGCTACGCCCGATCCTTGGTTGGCAAAGACGATAGGGATCACATCTCGATTGCGGCTCAATGTAGAAGGACAACGACTCACTCTCTTTTCCTATTACTGTGCAAACTCATTGAGCGATAAGCGCAATAACATAGTATTTAATTAGGTTCAATGATCAATCAATATATTTATCGATTTCAAAACTGTTCAATTGTAATAAAATTACGAAGTGGTTTTCCTCGCACTCTGAGCTCTCTTAATAGATGACATAGTGACTATACTCGAGCGCTTCTCCCCGGAGTTGCTAGTGGTGGTGGGAGCATCGATGTCACACTCAAGTCATCGGGATCTTGTCGATCATATGCACCATGATCATATCGCCATGATCTCCATCGTAATATCCATCATCATCTCCATCATCTCCGGGGATATGGCAAACGAGACACGATCCCGAAAGCGGAAAAACAACATTTAATAAACAAAAACAAACAATATTCAATAAACCAGAAGAAATAACATTTAATAAAGCAGAAGAAACAACATTTAATAAAGCAGAAGAAACAACATTCAATAAAGTCGTACATTTCTTTTTAGCACTTGTTTTTCTTTTTCATTTTTTGGTTGACTTTTCTCGTTCATGACCATAAATGTTAACAAGATCTGGATTGCCATATTCATCATCATCTCTAATTATTCTCTGGTATGGGCGTGGATTTGCAGGATCATCGAAAGATGGTACAGAATGAGTGAAGTTCTGAAAAGGATCATCAATTGTGTCAACATCTTCATCGACATGGTCGCTAATCTGGAAACTATTGTTAAATTTGTTTGAAAGAACCACAATGGACCATTTCTTATTAACTGGGTCGGGGACATAAAAAATTTGTTGAGCTTGACTGATCATTATGTAAGGGTCATCTCTGTATCCCACATTCTTCAAATCAACGCGTACAAACCTAGAACTTTCAACTTGGGGGATCCTCACCCAACTACACTCGAAGATTGGTTGACGGTGAACAATATAGTCGAGTTCCCAAATGTTGTCAATCTGTCCAAAGTAAGTAGTATTTGATTGATTCACTGCAGTTGCAGTAATGGACACTCCACTATTCTGCATAGTACTTGTGGCATCATGATCTCTGGTATAAAATGTGTATCCGTTGCTAAGATAACACTTGTATGAATACACATGTCTATCAGGCATTCTGGATAACCACTTAACTCTTTCATTCACTGATTCTTATTCCCGTGACAACATATTTGCTACATAACCATTGAACCAGTCAACAAACGTGCGATTGTGCTCAACTTCAATCCATGATCTATCTCTAGTGGGATTTCTCTCATCAAGTGATCGCATGTGCAGGTCAATAAAAGGAAGCACATCGACCGTGTTGTGAAGTACGCACAAGTGCATCAGTGTTGACCACCGGTAATGCCTTCACCATCCATCCTATTGGTGTACCGGGTAACTGGAAGTCCAATTGCATCGACATTCAGAATAAATTCAGACCAGTACTCGACTGCTTTTTCTACTAAATAGCGTTCTGCAATGCATCCCTCCGGCCTGGACTTATTCATCACATATCCTTTGAGCACTTTCATATATCTCTCTACATCATACATCCATCGCATACGAGCAGGACCACACATTCTTGTCTTGTGTACCAAATGAACTGTTAGGTGAACCATTATAACAAAAAATGATGGAGGGAAATACATCTAAAGCTCACAGAGAGTCCCCACAATTTGTCTCTGAAAACCAAGCATTTTTCTATGATCTATGACCTTGCTACTCATTGCCTTGAAGAACCAACATAACTTTGTTATGGTTATGCGCACATTTTCAGGCAAGATAGAACGTATTGCAATGGGCAAGAAAGTCTCCATGATGACATGATAGTCATGTGATTTCAGATTCATCAGTCTCACGCCACCATCTGATACAAGTCTCTGTATGTTGGACGAATAACCCTCTGGTACTTTCACATCCTTTAGCGTCTGAAGTAACTCTTTTCTCTCATTATTGGATAAGGTGTGTGCAGCAGGAGGTAAGAATGGTTTACCCCTTTCTCTAGGCACAAGTTTTAGTTCTTCTTTTATTCCCATATCAATCATATACATTCTTGCATTGTAACCATCCTTGGACTTCTTATCAGCTAGCAGAGTATTGAGCAAGCTGGCACAAAAGTTCTTCTCAATGTGCATTAGATCAATGAAGTGTATAACATACAACTCTTTCCAATAGGGCAATTGAAAGAAAATTGATTCCTTCTTCCAACCGCTAGTGGGGACACTCTTTGCAAAGATCTTTTCGTATTGTGTGTCGATATTCTTCATCTCATTCAATACATCCGAACCTGACAATAAACGTGGTGCTTCACCTATCTCGATTGTGCCATCGAATGCATCGGCCATTGTTCTGTACTTATGCGTTGGGTCCAACCACCTCTTATGTCCCATATAAACGGTCTTCCTACAATGACTCAAGTGAATGTGATGTGTCTTCTTGGTACAACAAGGACATGCATCGACTGTTGGGGAATGAGTTGCACAGATCTATTCGGGGTGAATATTTAAATACAAATTTAATTCTTTAATTATTACTAGCATGAATTAATCATATATTAATTCAAATAATAATTGCAACAACATATCATGCATATAAAAAGCTACGTAAAACCTACTCATGCGGAATCTACGGGTTTACGTGAACGTACCTCTCGGGATGGCAGTGACTTCGGTCGGACGGACTAACCAAAAGGTATTCCCAAGTATTCCCTTAGCCCTTGCTCAACTATCCGGTGGAAGGACACTTGTCAAACAATTAACAAAAGGAAAAATAAACTTTGTTGCACCACCTTTGTGGATTTGCTAATATTTCCAGCACATGGAATTGTACTTGGGAATGAACTAATCATCCCCTATTTATAGGAGAGGGAGTGGTCTAAATTCTTGTAGAAAATCAATGTGGGAAAAGACTTTTCTTGGTCACCAAGAAATCTTGAATATATCATATATATTCTTTTTCCCATAATTAAAATATTCCACAAAAATCCCTCCTCCTCAATTATTATGGAATTTCGAAAATAATGCCTTGCAAGATTCCAAGATTTGGATCTTCTTGAATTTATGAGATATTCTTGTATTTCAAGAAATACATATCTTCCATAATATATTTTCAAGAAAATCAAGAAAATCTTTCTTGCTCATTATCTTCAAATTTTCGAAAATTCTATATAGATAACCAAGTGGGAGATTTCTTGAATTTAATGAGATAATCTTGTATTCCAAGAATACATATCTTCATTCCATAACAAAATTCAAAGAAAATCTTTCTCCCTCTTTTATCCATAAATTTTGAAATAATTAGGAAAAATTAAGCAACAATATTTATTTTATTTTAATCACCTTTTCAGTTAATGGACTATTTGTTGGGCTACTCAGGGGGCCTTTAGGAGAATTAAGATTGGACCTTCTAATGGACCTTGAATATCTAATATTGAGCCACAATATAATTCAAGCCCATAAATATTAATTAATCCCACTACATAATTAATATTGCACTATCCATCTTAACCCATATTACAACCAATATGGCTCCCGATCATTATTTCCCGTGTTTAAGATTATCTAGCCCATTAATTAATTCAAGCCACTGGAATAGCTTTCCGTTAATTAATATCTTTTGTCCTTGGTCAAGGAATGGTTCAACATTATTATCCATACCGGAAACAAATTCCACTTGCAAGATTTGGTATGATAAAGCTTATGAACCTCCCAAGGGGGCAAATCAAACAAGCGTACTTGCACACGATTCTTCGTATTAAATCTTACCAATCACATGTGACCAATAATATTGCCCAAGATAAAAGTATTGAATCTCTCTTTGATTCGCTACCCATGATAAGTCAAAGCAATAGTTACCAATCCCACGTGATCCTATTTAAGGGACGAAGGTTAAGAAATAACGAACCACTGAGGTCTAATTCTTCCTTGTTCGATTCTCAAGAATTTATCCTCTGTAGGTCCTATTCGATGCATCGGTCATGCACTAGTGTAATCTCTTGGTCAAGACAAACCAATCTGAGCCTTACACCTCAACCTTTCACGATGGATTGTTCATTTCCATCTAGGTCGTGAATGGCGTACTTTTAGTTACAAGGGACTATTAATTTAATCTTTTGTGATCTGGTATCACTAAATTAACTACAATGTAACACGTACGAATTATTGAATAGTTATGCAGTAAATATATGTAACATTCAATCATATTTAAAGCATCAGTGATAAACAATTTATTTCAAAAATAAGTCTGAAAATTCAGTTTCGATTATACAAAGTAAAAAGCATACTTTTCAGTATAATCCCAACATTGGCCCCCTTCACACTATATCCAGATAGATTCCCATAAGCGGGAAAGTCATTGATAGTTCCAATCAGCATGGCCTTCAACTTGAAATTCTCCTTTCTACAAGCATCATATACATCGACACCCTCATCCCACATGAGCTTCAAGTCCTCTATCAAAGGAGTCAGATATACATTTATGTCGTTACCAGGTTGTTTGGGTCCTGATATTAACATAGACAACATCATGTAAGTGCGCTTCATGCACAACTCGGGTGAAAGGTTATAAAATAACAGAATCATTGGCCATGTACTATGGTTGGTACTTTGGATACCGAACAGATTCATTCCGTCAGTTGAGAGTGCAAGATGCAAGTGTCGTGGCTCGTTGCCAAATTCTGGATGCCTGACATCGAATGTCTTCCACTGGGGTGAATCAACAGGGTGTCTTAGTATTCCATCTTTGATCCTATCATCATTGATGGTCCCGGTGGAAAACCCATTTTGCGCGTGCGGAAGCAAACATTTTCGTGCGATGCATATAAAAACAGGGGTGAAGGAATGGTGATTCCATATTTTTGCGTTTTAAGCTCATGTGTTGTGTTTTGCTTATAATCGAATGCATATGACAAGATAAGAACATAAAGCAGTAAAGAACACAACAATGTATAGTGGTTCGGAGGCTCAAGCTCCTACATCCACTCTCCCTGTTCCTAGGGAAATTCCTTCCAACTGGACTTATCACCCTCTCGGGTTCGCCTCGGGACTTATCACCCTCCACGAGATTGCCTACAGATGTTTACCGAGTTCACACTCCAACGGGACTTATCACCCTCACTCGGGATTATCTACCCTCCCTTTCGGGATTGCTAGATGTTTACCGAGTTCACACTCACCTACAAACTTAAGGTGATTTGGGTAAGGTTTGTTTGGTTTCCAACTAGGTTGAGATTTTCCCTTACATTTGTTTAGCCTCAATGCTAAGGTTGGGAAAATCTCTCTAAGCTTAGGATACATCGTGGGTTGCTTAGATTGGGTTATAGAACACTCTTGAACATATTTGTATATCTAAAGACTTGTGTTCTAGGGTGAGAATGCTTTGGGTATAACTCTCTTTGGCTCTGTAGCATCTCGTGCTATAATCTCCACGCATCCACACTTAATTTGATGGAAGATCTTATATTTATAGTGTGGATTTGAATGTTACCGTTGGAGAGAATCACATTCAAATCCATACTATTCTTGTAAGTACAATGACTTCTTCAGTTTGGTTGTCTTCCTCTCATTGATCCACGTCGGTGATTCTTGGCTATATTCCTCGATTCCTCGCCTTGGAATCATTCAGATTCTCGAGTCTCCGGTGTCTTGAGAGACATACCGAAGTCTTGATTCTATCTGAGTCTTGAGTTTATCCGAGTCTCGGATATCTCATCGAGCCTCGAGGTTTATCCGAGCCTCGGGATACTTGATTCAACAGACTTCTCTTGGCGGACCTTATTCGATCAGCATATCCGACACTCAGTCGTGAGTTCGATTCTCTAAATTCGGACATCGACCTTCGAGTCACTTTATTTCAAAGTTATCCGATTTCTTCTTCTTTGATCGATCATTTCGGACCGATCGGATCAACATATCTTCGTGATCAACATCTCGGGATAAGATCGGTCATTACATTAGGTTTAGCATATCGGTTTAGCACATCCGATCTCAATCCGTCGATCTTGATCATCCGCTCATCTTCATATCCGATCTTGATCACGTCCGATCTCAATCGGTCTAAATCCGCTCCTCTTCCGTCGCAACCTTCTCTTACGATCTTACGGTGATTTCTTTTCGTCGAACATACGCTCTTCGATCACCATATCACCGACATTTCATTCTCCGATCATCGATCAGTGCATTTCCGTCATCCGATCTTACGATCGATTGGCTTAACTTTTCTTCTCTTCCGATTTTGCATGACTCATCAGTTAACCGAACTCATCTAACTCATATGATCTCGATCGGTCTAGATTTCTATGACCTCGTTTGATCTCGATCATCTATGTCTGATTTCGTGAGTTCCCCCTCAATTTGTTCTCTCGTTCCCCCTAAACTTGTTATCTGTAAATTAGCTTCAATAACACAAGTTGATAATGTTTTGGCATAATTAATCAAAACTAAAATATCCCAACAATCATGATGTCACGTTAAATTTCTAGCATCCACAGAGCTACTATACATTTTCCCGAATCTTGGTATTATTGGAAAGTACCACAACATCTTCGGCGGGTGATTTATTTTTCTTATATCGCTTCTCCCCACACTTGGGACATTCATCGAGGTTTGCATACTCCTTCCGAAATAAGATACAATCACCCGGACAAGCATGAATTTTCTGATGTGTTAACCCGATGGACTTGAACATTTGTTTAGCATCATATGCTCTCTTAGGCAGTACATTTCCATCAGCAATAGACCACTAATCTTTTTCAAAGATACTTGTGAAGCACTCATCGGACAACCGTGAGTGCCGCTTTTTAGGTTAAACAATATCAACACGGTGACAGTTTTGTTGCCTTCTTACACCCGGGCCACAGTGGTAATCCAGCAGAATCCCTTAACTTCTCTGACATATAAGGGTGATCTCGCAGATCATCGTCATCCCCACTCGATGTATCAACAGTTGGTACATCATCGAAAATATCCGCATCCACTGTATCTTCAAACCTAAAGTCAGTTTCTAGGTTGCTTGAGCTACATCCATCTCTTCTCTCACCATGATATGTCCAAACGGTATATGTTTTATCAATACCGTGAATCATCAAGTGGTCAAACAGACTTTCTCGACCACTAACGATTTTTCCATTCATACATTTCCAACACGGACATGGAATGTACCTAGGGTCGGTGCAGTGTCTAATTGCATGATTACAAAATTCTTCCACCACATTCTTATACTCATCTGATAATCGATCTGCTCGAACACGCTTTCGATCCATATAGAACTAGAGATGCCTATAGGAAAGACAATATGAAGACTGTTTCTCAAGACAATGTATCTTAAAGTATTAAACCTAAAAGTATTTCAATCCTAATGCATACCTAACCATACTTAATCTACATTCATTTTAATTTTCTAATTTTGAAATAATACATGCATTGATGTCACACCAAATTTTGAAGTTTAAACCTTTATGAATTGGTAAAATAATTGAACTTATATCCACAAAATGACATTGGGTAGATCAAGTCAAGATTAACCAAGTCAACAAAAGTTTATAGCTTGATTACTACTTCAAATTCTAATGTAACTAAGGTTTTGTTGCTTCTCAAGACAATATATCCTAATGTACCATCAATCATCTAAAGCAACACACTATCCATTCACCAAATCATCAATCAATAACTCAAATATATCCTAATGTATTAATCTTAATTTATGTTTAAATCCTCACACAAGCATATTATCAAACACCTTGAGTGCATCAATTAAACAACCAACCAACCAACCTAAAAATCATATAAATTCATCAACCAACCCAAAAATATAAAAATTCACATTTTAATCCACACATTTGCAAGAGCATTCACATCCCAAAAACTAAATTATACAATCTATTCATATCTAAAACAAACACATTATCCATTTCACCAAATCATAACATATATATATACTAACATATAGATATATATATATATATACTATCCTAACATATATATATACCATTAACCATTAACAATCCTAACATATATATATACTAACATATATAGATATATATATACTAACATATAGATATACACACACACATATATATATATATATATGTATAAAAAAGAAAATTACCTATATATAAATGGAGGATGGCGGTGGCGGCGATGACGGTAGGGGAGGAGGAGGCCGAAGGAGGGCGACGGAGGTAGGGGATCGAGAAGAAGGAGGAGGGCGACGATGACGGCAAAGACGCGAGAGGTAGGGGATGACGAGGAGGAGGGCGACGGCGACGGCAACGACAACGACAACAGCAACGGCAACGACAACAACAACGGCAACGGCGCAAGAGGTAGGGGATGACGAGGAGGAGGTCGACAGCGACGACAACGGCACGAGAGGTTGGGGAGAAAAATGGATTTAGCAGAGGAGAAAATTAAATCGCGTAAATGGGCTGCTAGCTCTCTGGACGCGTACGTATAAGGGTTTCGGGGTTTGGAGAGCGGTTTTGAACCGTTGTCCAATCTTCACCTTGGAGAGCGGTTTTGAACCGTTGTCCAATCTTCACCTTGGACAGCAGTTCTTAACCGCATTCCAAGTGGTTTGCACAGCAGTTCTTAACCGCTCTCCAAGTAAAAATTCTTGGAGAGCGGTTTAGAACCGCTATCTAATTTTTTTTTATTTTTAATTATAAAACCGCTCTCCAAGCTATAACTTGGAGAGTTGTTTGAAAAAAGGGTTGTCCAAGTGCAGCTGTGCAAGCCTAAATGTGTAGTAGTGTATCTGATAATTCCATTATTTTATATAAATCAATCAAATTTTATATCTTGAAATAGTATGGTACTATAAAAAATACAGATAATCATATAATTAGCAACATATATGATATCATCTCTCGTATTCATAATGAATGTTGTTTTAGGAGAAAGTGTTTGTTTTTAATTAATTGTTGTTTTACATATTCTTTTTTTTTCTCTCTTCTACCCTTACTCTAATTATCTCATCAATCTTGCACAATTTTAATAATACCTTAATGAAGTAATCAATAAAATTATATATGTCATTTTATAGCTTGTCTTAATTTTCATATGAAAATCTAAAATAATACTACATCCATCCCATAAAAGTGTGCACGCCTACTTTATTATCGAGTTTTTGTGAGCGAGTTGTTTTATTGATATTTCAAATGATAAAGTGATTTTTAAAGAGGAGTATTATAGATCTACCTCTCATCTATTGCATGCATCTTTAAAAAATATTTTATCATTTTAAATACTAATAAAAAACTCGCTCGCAAAAACACGTGAAAATAGTAAACGTGCACGTTTATTTAGGATGGAGAGAGTAATTATTATGAATAGGAGGGAGTATATAATATATATACACTATTTATTGTTGGTAAAAGAAAAATTGAAAACATGATACGTAAGGTATGTATAGTTACTTGTGAGTAGTAGATTGGTCTTGTTTTTGCAAGTTTGGGTCAAAGAAAGATTTGTGTGAGGTACAAAATGTGTTGCTTTGATGATTGCAGAGTATACTCTTTCACTTTTTGCACTCCCCCAGCCCCAGTCAGTCCACTCGCTCTTGTTTTTATTAACACTAGAATCTAAAGATCTTCTACCATCTTGTTATTACACATTACACTACTCTCTCTATCAATAGACTCATAGACTTGACATAACTTTTTATGGATTCAAGAATCATGGATTAGCCTCAAACATCCATCAACACACCCCAATAAGACATAGCGTGTCATCCCAACATTCTTATTGTTCAAATTCATTTAAGTAACTTTTTTTAAATGAAATAATGAATCCGGATTTTTAGAACTGTCATTATTTCCATTAGATCATCCATATGATGTAGAATCTGTACAGCCACTGAACCAAGTGCTTTTTAATTGAATGTCCTTATTTTATTTTACCATTTTCTAAAATAAAAATATAGTAACTTTAAATAATTAAAATATATTTTATAAATATCTCTTATTCACACTATATGTTATTATATTTATAAAAATACCCCTTACACATAAAGCACATAAAAAATATATATATACCCCACTACTAAATCAACTTTACATTATTTAATACTAATGAATAACATTTTTATTAAAATTTGTGTTGTTTATAAATGTGCAATCTAAATTGAGGGAGTAACATTTTTTAAATGAAATAAAATATTTATTAACAAAATATTCTCCTAACAGTGTTTTGTTACTTTACGAAGTCAAAGTCATTGAACTTTCAAATTTTGTTTCAGTATATACTAAACCGCTCTGTATTTATAATTGCCCATATTAAATTATGGAGTAATAAATTTTGGAAGTCCGGGTACTGTATAAAATAAAATTAAAAAACCCAGCAAGCAAAATGAATAGAAGAGCTATTTTTAACCAAACCGTGGATTTGGTAGAAAGGAAAATTAGCACTATTATTACATATACTCTGTAAAATTATGTGGATTCTTAAATTCACAATCTTCATTGTCGCCTGAATTTATGATGAAATTAGTGGGAAGGGAGCACATGTAATAGGGAGTATATAGGATGAAAAAATGATTGAAGGGAGGACCAATTAAATTGGTTTTATCACGGGATTCCAGGGACAGGATAGGTACGGCCACTGATTGTAAACTGTATGATACACGTCCTGAAACTAAACTGCCCATGGATGGGACCTTGTGTTACAACTAACAAGTGCTACTACTAATTCGATTCTTGAATTTTTTGCCAATCTATAATTACATCTACTTCCTACTGCCACTAATTATTCATGCGATACTGATTTTATTGCCTAATTTTCTTCCACAATAATTAAGTTAAGGACGTTTATGTTTTCCAAACTACTTTTCTCAATAATAGTTTTTTTTTTTGAATAAATAATAACTTGAACTCATGACCTCACAGTATACATAGTGATGTTCTAACCGCTTGTTTGACTTGTTTCACTTCATCAAAAGAAGAGTTAAACCATACGACAGTGGGAGCAATTGTCATGATTTTTCAATAATAGTATATTCTATCATCCTGAAACTTGTCGCCTAGTGAGCTAATATAATTTGATCATTCTAATATGTTGTATAATTTTTTTAGAAATGACCCATAGCTTTGGTCTAAAATAGAACTAGTCTCATAAATTTTTTTATCGTCGATTTAGTTTCAATAATTTTGATAATGTCGATTTTTAGTTCCAAATAGGTCGAAACAACGTCGTTTTGCTATGACTGAACTGTCCCGTGTTTTTTTTTAACAGTTGGAATTTCAGGCATATATAATTAAAATTTTAAATTTCAAATTAAAACATAATTGACGGCAATAATTAGTCACACACGCTTAAAAAATACACGTGATAGTACACGTGACAGTCAAGTGACAACATCCGCTGAAAAACCCCAAATAAAAACGGTAAAACAACGTTGTTTCTGCTGATTTGGGATTAAAATTGAACATTGTTAAAGTTATTAGGACTAAATCGACGACAAAAAAATTATGGAACTAAATCTATTTGAGGCCAAAACTATTGGATTATTTGTAATTCAAACTCAATTTTTTAAGTGGTACTTGGTTAGGTGGGTTTGGAGTAAAATATGAGAATTAAAGTCACGACGTGTATTTAAAATTATGTTATTATAAATTAATTTTTATAAAATAAGATATTTGCATACCTCAACAATTTGAGATGTACGAGTACCATTCTTTTCTTTTTCTCATCCTCTTTCCTTTTCCATTTCTTGATATTTTATCAAGCACTCCCTACAAGCTTCTCTTTGTATAATATGTTGATTTTGGGGCTGATTGATTGAGAATTTTACAAGTGGAGAATGAAATGAAATGAGAAAAATGATGCTTTGTGCACTATTTTTATTCCTTGTTGTACTACTTTCATATCTCAAAACCAAAAAGAATCATGATTTCTTAACATTTTGGATGGAATAATAACAAAACGATAGTTAAATCCTTTTTAATTTATTTTTTATTAATAAATTTTTTAAAAAATATATTCTATTGTTTAAACAAAAAATTCATCATAGTACTATTATTCTCTTAAACAATTAAAAAACAAAGCTCTATTTATATCAATAATAACCATTCTTTATAATCAACCAAATAATATAATGATGAAGAATACACCCTTTACTACTATTATTATCACTCATTTCCCCATCACTCATTTATTTATCAAACAGCCCCTTAATGTTTTAAACCCAACTTAGCGTGTATTCAATTAAAATAAATGGGCAAAAATAAATTCACTTAGTTACCTATCGCACACTAATATTTATTCAATTTTTTTATTAATTGATTATCATATTTTACAATTGAAGAGATAAATTTTATTTTATAATTTTGTAGTATTACATAAGAATAAGATAATATGCAACTTATCAATTCAAAATACATTCTCTCAAATGAAAACATTGGGTTAATTTGCCTTAGTTGATTGCTTCAGAGCTAAGCTTAAAAAACAGAAAAAAGAGTTAAAAAGAAAAATGTGCAATACTACTTTACTAGTTAAATCCTAAACTGTTTGCATACGTTTCTCCTATTTTATTTTGGTCAATTAGTATAGAAGTTCAAAAATCTCTTTAATCCCTCTAATGGAAAAATAAAATATGCAAATCTAGAGATCAATCAAGTTGCTTTAACTCGAGACGATACACCAGCATAATAGTACAAAATAACGCATAGTCCCAAAATGTTCCGATCGATCACATAATAATAAATTAAATAAATAAAAACATCCTCAAAACAATAAAAATAATATTCCCCGTGAGTGCGATGCTTTGACGGTGGCGCTGCGGTGGTGGGGCGAATTCCATTTTCCTTTGGAGAGTAGCAGTGTCAGTCACTGTGTGTCGGGTCGGGTCGGGTAAGTATTCGTATTCGTATTGCATTGCATGCCTCGTGATCGGAGAAAGCAGATCCATGGAAGACTGTTCCCGTTAGTCACGTGGGCTCTTTTGACTGCCCAATGACCAACCCAACCCCAATCCTGTATCTACACCCGTATCCATAGGTGGGTGACCTCTATATATATGCGTAATTGGATCAATATTAATATTCATATTTCAAACAACACACCTCTCGTGCATTATTCCTATATTCTATCCCCTTATCATACTAAACTACATACCCCCTCTGCACCCACCTATTTTTATCTAATATCACTGCGAGTGTTTTTTTTGGGTTTAGATGAAAATTTCAATTCACGACAAACTCCAGTCTTGCTGCACCAGCTGACTCCTATTTCGCCATTTTTATTTATTTATTTATTTACCACAGCTCTTTTTTTTTGACGGAATTTACCACAGCTCTCTATCCTAAGTTGTTGTTCAAACATTTTATTATTACACATCCTTTTCAACTTACTATTTCCTTGTACTTGTTTCCTGCACCCACCCCCCTTTCCCCCGTCTATATACATTTCCCAATTTCTTTATCAATTCAAATTTAAAGCAATGTATCACACACAAAGCAATTCGTTCCCAATGTTCTTCTCTATGGGCAACGGCTGTTACGATGAGGGCGATCAAATATACTCTTTCGAGAATTCCCCCTCCGCTTCGGTGGATTGTACTCTCTCCTTAGGTACACCTTCCACTCGCGTCAGCAATGAAGACAGCAGCAACAGTCACAATCACCATCATCATCAGGAGAAAAAGCGGTCCTCTTGCATGTCCAACTTCGGCTGGAACATTCTCCCCTCCAAACACACGCCGCCGCCCTCCTCCGCCAAGCCCCACCGCGGCGGAAGCAACGGCGGCGATCCTCTTTTGGCTCGCCGGTGTGCTAATTGCGACACCACTTCTACTCCATTATGGAGGAACGGTCCTAGAGGCCCCAAGGTAATTATATTATTTTTATTCATTGATAATTTATTTTCAATGTACTTGTTATTTTAATTATTGGGCTGTATATTTATATATGTGTAACATTTAGGTGCACCTAACTAATGTAATTTTGACTCAATATTAACTAAATTGAATCAATTGCGAATGAATCAAAATTTTGTTAAAATTGCACCTTTAATTTTAATTAGTATTTTATTTTCGGTGTGACCGATTTTTTATTTATAGGGCTATATACGTATTAACTTACATATGATTAATTTAATTTAATTTGATTTAATTAATGCAGTCATTGTGCAATGCTTGTGGGATTCGGTACAAGAAGGAGGAACGAAGGGCGACGGCGGCAGCCGCGACGAGCCACGGCGGCGCCAGCAACAATGCCACGTGGGCGCAACCGCAGAAAAGTCCGTGCTACTCATCGGCTTACGGGAACGAATACCGGTTCATGGAAGACGAACCGGCGGTCGAGCATCGGGACTCGGAAGTCCCATTCATGTCGTGGCGGTTCAATGTCACGGATAGGCACAGCCTCGTTCATGACTTCACAAGATGATTAATTAATTAATTATTAGCCCCCACAAATTTCAATTTAATAAGTTAACGCTCAAAAAAAAAAAATCAAAATTATTATAATAGTACTAGAAAAATTGTGGCCCAGAATCGCGTCTGATGGTGACTGATAGCTATGGCTAGTTGGAGAAATTCTTTTCTTTTCAGATGTTTTTCTTTTTTTTGTTTAAATTATTTCTTTTTATGGTTTGATGTTGTTACGTAGATAGATGGAGTGAAAATGAGTTAATTCTATGTCTGTGTGTTGGTTAGATTTTGCTTTGCTCCTTTTTCTTTTGAAGGCTCTTTGGCTTTTCAGAGACCGAGGCCATATGTAGTCTCTACGACTACCTTTTTCTGTTGGTCTGTTTCATACACTTTCTCTAAATATGCAGCAGCTAACGAGTTGGCTTTATGACCATCTCTTATTTTCAATGTAATTATATGTCTCCACTTATTATAAAAAAAATACTTTAATTATTTTTTGTTTCTTAAAATTTGCTCATAATTCCCATACATAGAGTATTAGATTTATACTGTCGCGCTTGTCCTTCGTATATCATTACTTCATTTGGATATTAGGCCTCAGAAATTGGGGTGGGTCTCACGTGCACCCGAGTGTATCGTGCACTAATAGTGCATTTTAGAAGCATGCAACTATACAAAATAGAAACGTGCAACTATTTCAAATAGAAACATACAACTATATTCACATATTAACAGTTGCACTTTTCTATATAAATAAATTATATTTTTCAACATAACAAATTGCATGCTTTTAAAATGCACAATAAGTGTATTGTGCATACGTGTGCATACAAGACATAGCCCAGAAATTGGATGCAACTATACAAGGTTGCGCTACCAATTATTGCAGTTACATCTCCATAAAATGGAATTAAAAATGGGCAAATATTTCTATTGGCTAAAAAAACACCACAAACGAGCATCGCTATTTTTATTTTCCAGATTTCTTTTTTTCAAAATAAAGCAAGGTTGAAGCATCGTTAAGATCCCGTTTGACTAATCTTATTTTTAAAATCTTATAAGTTCTAAGATAAGTTATTTCAAAAGCTTACAAGCAGTGACAAATGCAAGAATTTTGTTGAGGGGCCCCAATTAATAGGCTAAGTATTGTATGCATTCATGTGCACCCTGCACTCATAATGCATTTTAAAACTATACAACTTGTTATACTAAAAAAATCAATTTATTTACACTAAATCGAATAACTATTAATATGAAAAAATAGTTACACAGTTTAGTGTAAATAAGTTGCATATTTCAATATAAAAAGTTGGATTTTAAATGAATTATAAGCACACGATATATCTATAATCGATAATAATTTTCAAAATTTGGGCCCCCTTAGGCCCATGAATGGGTCAGTCCCTGCTTACAAGATGTAATTTTTAAATAGTTCATAAATTAATTGGAAAAATAAATTGAGAATATGATACTTTTTTTTAAGTTTATAAGTACTAAATATTTTATTCTAACATCTTATAAAATATTATTAGTTTTTTTTTTTGTTAAATTTTTTTTAAAAGCTTAATTTATTCTAATATCTTATATAATATAGTATTAGTTTTTTTTTTCCTTCAACCAATTTAAGAAATTTATAAGCTCCTAAACATCTCATAAGCTTCCAAGGAAACCTTAACTCTGTCACTTTTGCAAATTAAAGCTTATTGCAGAGGAAACATTGTCTTTGTCTCTTTTTTTTTAAATGGGGAGGTGAGAATTTTATTTGAGGTTTGTAGTTTGTACCACACCCGTTATTACCCGAACGAGTCCAAATTTTGATTAGTTCTCTTGAAAGAAGATATGTAAAAAAATCCGTTTATGACGACTTAGTTTTTCTGTCTTCAATTTTGTTTTCTATTTTATTTTTGAAAATAATTTATTACTCTTGTTTCGGAAAAAAATAATTTATTACTCTCATACTATACAAGAAAAGTCACAGGGAAACTACGGTCGCGATCGATGAATTTCAACGTGTATCCAACATTCTCAATACTATTTGTGGATTTATTTGCGATTTATAGTAAAATCATATGCTTTGCTTTCTAAATATTGACTCGGGCAATTGTTTATCGAAATCTATTATAAGTAACTTATTTAAAGTAATAAATATCTAGTGAATTCAATAGAAAAAAATGGATAGTCCGAAACATAGGATAACGTTGTTGAACAAAAATCTTCGAACAGAAAAAAAAAAAAAAAAAAATACTTGGTTTTATCGAAATCAAAGGTATACATAATGTAATTATTTTTATTTTTATGTTACATTAAGTCGTTTGAAATTAATAAAACTGAAATATTGTAGAGAACGGTAACAGTTAAAGAATATGGATTGGACAAAAGAATCTTGTTATTTATGTTTTAGATATTCTATGGATACACTACTACACATTTGAACTTTGGAAAGCTCAATTTGACAACCATTTTTTCGAATAGCTCTCCAAGTGGTCCCTTGGAGAGCGGTTCTATTAAAAAAAAAAAAAAAAAAACCGCCCAAGAATCAAATCTTAGACAACGGTTAATAATCAACATCTAAAGAAATCTTGGAGGCGGTTTTGAACCATTTCTCAAATGATTTTTTTTTTTTTTATAAAAGCTTGTATTTTTTGTTTTATTTTTTTGTTTAATTTAATATTTTTTTGAAACTCCCTTACATCTATTTTCCAATCTTCTCTCTCCTACTTAGCATTATCCAAATTCCTACAAATTAAATTCTTAATTTTCTCATTATTTTACAATTTTTTTATTACTAATTACACTAATCTTATTTTAAGTTTTAACTTCCAAAATTTCTAACTTTCTCATTATTAAATTTCCAAATCCAATGTTATATATTTAACCACTCTAAAAATTCACTATCTCTTTTTTCGTAGTTATTTTATTATTCTACATTTTTTTTATTTTTAATTAAAGTTTAATTAAAATTTTCAAATCTAATCTTAATGAAATTAATAATTTCTTTAAGAATTCCGCTTAACATGTGGGAACGTACATGTACTAGTTAACTTCTAAAATCCTTCATTGTATTTTCTCTCCTCCCTCGTGTAACACCCTTTTCCATTCACATTCGTCACGGGAAAAATTAAACAAGTCTCTTAAACAATTGTCTCTCTTCCATCCAACTTTAATAAATATTACTCACAAATATTAAATCATTGGTAGACAAATTAAATTCAAAGTTAGTTGAAAAAAATGGATTGAACCAAACCCATTTTGACTAAAAAACCAGAAAATAAATTTATGGACACTGTAAAAGAAAACCAATTAAAACTCGTTGAAATATAGAAAGATGTCACTGCTGTATTTGAAATTCGCCGGTCAATTCAAAAGTTAATTTTAATTAAATTTTGTAAAGTACAAGTAAAAAATATAATTTTAATTTAATTTAAATTTAAATTTAAATTTATATAAAAAAATTATTATATAAAAATGTGATTGAATTAATAAATAAGATAATTGAAATAAAGAATTTTAAAAAAAATTGTAAGAAAAAACGATTTTTAGAACATATAGAATTAATTTCGTTAAATTAAAGAAAGAAAAGTAAGTCGCGGAATTGATCCTCATTCGGCGCGCCAAGGTCCCGTGGTTAGGTCCCCATGGGGCGAATAATTGTCTCAATTAATTGGGAGACTTGGTGGCTTTTATATATGAGATGTTTGGTGAAAAGGGTCTTTAAAAATTAATTTTTAAAAAAAAAAAATATATTAGACAGCGGTTTTCAACCATTTCTCCAATGAAAATTGACAATGGTTAAAAAAAACCGTTTGTCTAACTTCTAATCTTGACAATGGTTCAAAACCCATTTGTCAAAGTCGATTTATTGGACAACGGTTTTTATCATTTGTCCGAAACTTGGATAACTTTCTTCTTGGAGAAGCGGTTATAACAACTCTCTAAGGTCATTTTTTACAGTTGTCCAAGCCCAAATGTGTATTAGTAATAGAAAACAAAATGATAATATTAAGTTGGGTAATAAAGAAGAAATTGAAGAAACGAGATTGAAAACAGTTCTGGAGGGGAAAACAGTTCGCATCGGTAATATGTGTATGAGGGTGTACTACAACGGACACCTTCATCATTTATATATATATACCTGCGTGCATACTGCATACTGCACACTACTTTTGTTCTAAAGAAAATTATTAAAAATATTTCACTTCTCAAGTGTTACTTTTTTTTTTTTTTTTTTAAAACACTTTTTTTTCACATATTCGAAATGTAATATAAAGAATTATCAGATGAACTCACTTTAAATCTAGAAAAAATATTACAAAAGCCCGTTAATTTGTTAGGGAAGAAAGGGATAATGAATAGTTTTTCACCATTTCAATTGTGTTATTGTTGATGTTTTTTTTTTTTCAATTCAAAAGCTCACACTTTTTTTCATTTTGGCTAGATTATCCATACCACCACCTACGTTATATTTAATATTATTAAAGAACTATTGATTTAAATACATCTTAACAAATATTTTAAAATGCTAAATATATAACAATTACAAATAAAACATGTCATTGTATATAAAACAAGCATAATACATGCTCATTAGCTGATCAGCCCAACCACCATCTTGTAAATATATATTAGCTCCCTAAAAGCCCATTGGGTATCGGGTAGGGAAAACAAACGGAAACTTGAAGTTAGTTATGGCGCAGGTTACCAGCACCCCCAATATTAGGAAATACACCACTCATTCATTTTTTTTTTTTAAATTTTAATGGACAACTAAAATGTTAAAATTATTCTTGTCCTTATTTTTTGTAACGGCATACACCCCCTCAATAGAATTCGAAACACTGCACAATTTTTCATTGAAAAAAAAAACGTTTGCCAAGAATGTCCAATGATGCTCGTGTTTTTCTCCATTAAAATACGTACATTTGTGATTGGTATAACAAGGATGGGAATCTCTTGTCATGCCCAATATGCATATGTAAGTTTCAACTTTTCTAAATATAAAACTAAGTTAGATTGCAACTCTTTTTTTTGAAGTGTTTGTTGTTTATTTTTAGCGTTTTAAGAATATGATTGTAGCTTGCACAAATCAAAGGTTTGGGTAGTATAGCAGGATCACGTTTATTTTCAAATCATGGGAGTTCAAAAATTCATTCGCACCTAGTTTTCTGAAATTTTGTTGAAATTTCGGGAAATTTTTTTAAATTTTTAGTAGAGTTTGGAAAAAAAATTCAAATTTTGTTTGTTTTTGTCGAAAATTTATT
This sequence comes from Stenogyne calaminthoides, assembly GCA_037126765.1. Taxonomy (NCBI): domain Eukaryota; kingdom Viridiplantae; phylum Streptophyta; class Magnoliopsida; order Lamiales; family Lamiaceae; genus Stenogyne; species Stenogyne calaminthoides. Next base: position 35,778,999 of record JBBCBC010000014.1, read on the forward strand.
CCGAAAACACTGGGTTTATTTTAAAATATTATTTTCAATTGTTTTTCTCGAAAATCTTTAATAATTTCAGAATACTTTTTCGAGAAATCATGAAATTTTCGGAATTTTTTTTTGAAAATCAATGAAAATATTGGTAAATCAGTTCCGAATTTTTTAATTCATTCCGTGGATATTTAGGTGGCAACGGCGACAACAACAACAACTGGAGGCTTGTGTAGGAGACTAGAAACAATTTCTTCCTTGGGGGGGTGTGACGCTTTGATTTTTATTTTATTTTTTTTCTGATGAAATAAAGGGTTAAAATAGAGAATGGTAATTTAGAAAATAAATTGGTGGTGTACTAATCTTATAAGGGGTGAACTAATCTAAGTGATGTATTTCTAAAAACAGGGGTGCTAATAACCTATGCCGTTAGTTATACATATTCGAATAACCTGGGCCATATATGTAACATTTAAAAAACTGATGGGCTGAAAATGCCCCATCTTGTATCCAGGCCTGGTTTCGCTGCTTACAATCCTGCCTGAACGGACACTGGACCGTGTCCTTGGATTTGAATCGGCCTGTTTGACTAGTCCGAAAAAATAAAATAATATATTCTGTTGCTTTATCAAAAATTCAAAATCCAATGTGAGATGCCGCGAATGAAATCCAACGCTCTCCAGGCGCCTCCTTCTACTGAATCCATTTCATTTCTTCTAATATGAAAGCGTTCTTATTAATGTTTTTCCCAGAATCTGGTAGGTCACTGAGAGCTGATTAGAGTTTGCGGTGAGGGTTTTTGCCGGATAAATTGAGGTATTTTATCTCTCGCTCCCAAGGTAATTGCTCAGTGTTTTATTTAAAATAATTGCAGCTACTTAATACTCCTATTCTTCAAGCTGTAAACATTGGTTCTCTGCCAATATGTTCTGATTTCTGATTGAATGTTGTATTTAAAATCCTGTAGATTCTGTTTTACCAGTTTACCTATATGATAAAATGTCTGTAGTTCCAGAATTTTTGTATTGCGGGTGGGGATGTGATTGTGAAGGAAGTTGCTTCTTTTTCTAGCATTACATTTCATAAGTAGACATCGAAAGTGGATCTAACCATAAGTTCTTTATTCAATAATAAGATGAATGTTTTGTATCACACATTGACAATCATATAAATGATTTATGTTGCAACTTCACATCAATTAATATATTCTCTGAACAGGTTACTTCCGTAAAAAAAACTGTCTATTGGATGTGCAAAGTTTGAAGTTATACAATCAAGAGGCGTTCGAAGTTTTATTCTTTGAGATGATAAACTTTCCATAAGAAAACAAGTAAACATTTAATCTGGTGTTGGCTTGTGCAATTGACTGTTCTCGTCTCTTTTTGCGATTCATTAGCTCTAGTAGTTATACAATTAGCAATTACTAGTCATTGAATTTTTCATGAGTGGCCATTCGTGTAAATTTGTATTGTTGGTCATGAAATTTTAGTAAGCTTGAAATTTATACTTTGCAAAGGGACTTATTTGCATTTTTTACTCTATTCCTTACTCTTTTCAGGATGTGCTACTTCTGGCATTTCAGAATGTTATGTGCCTTATTTAATGCATATCTCATATCAAATCTAATATTAAGAAACTCTTTTTACTACTAGGAATAGGGGATCCCCAAGTGTTCTATTTTACATGATATTGTACTTTTGCTGCATTACTGGTTATCATGTTTCCATGACTTCAATTAGAGGAGTTTAACATCTTGAAACATGTCATTACCAAAATCTCATGAGGTATTAGCTGATAGCATACATTTGTTGTGTATTTTAGCTGAGAATTGTTTTGTAAGAATCAAAATGCTGAGTTTAAGTGGCATGTAGAGAATATATATCTGGAGAATTGAGTGTTACTTTTACATTAATCATATCTTTTCTTGAATACTTTTCCCCTGGTACCTCTCTGTTTTCATCATATAATATGAGCATACATGAGACTGCTGTCCTTTTTTTGCATGCATATTCTTGAATGATGTTTCCGTATTCCCATTACCCAATGGAACAAATCAAGTGACTAATTTTGATTATTATTAGTTCTTGATTTAGTTTTCATGTCTTGACCTCTATTGAAGACTTGTTTTGTTCGAGAGTACCTGCTTGTAGATTTGCATTTTCAGAAATCCTAATGACATAGGGAAAATGTCTACGTCCTTGTTTGTGAACCTAAAATTTGATCAATATATGAAGATATTCATTGGATATTTTTCCAAAGAAGAAAAACAAAGACTAACCTATCTAGTATCCTCAGTGCATACTTATTTTCATTGGATATTTGGCATTGAGAGTAGATTTGTTGAGATCTTTCATAGTATATTTTCCTTTTCTATTTGACTTTTTTTGTGGATGTTTGTTTATAGGCATTTATTCCTTATGTGTTTCGGTTTTAAGATTTTCATCTGTTGAAGGAGAAGATTCTCTCATCTAAGCAACAATGGCTGATTACTTTTAATTTCTAAAATGCCTTCTGATAGCAATAGCTTCTCTCTTTTGAGAAGTAATGGTAGAGTTATAGTTTTGCTCTTTCCATCTATGATTTTGCAATAATAACTCCATTTTCTTCTTCAGCCTTTCTCCCTTTGTTTTGTTGTGGCCTGTGGGGAACTAGGACTTGTTTGGTTGGCTCGAAAGTTGAAACGCTCCCTCAATCGAAGTCTTTATTACGCTACTTGGTGATTATTACTCCTACTGAAACACCAAAGTGAAATAGGTAATTCCCTGATACCTAACAATTATGCAATTTATAAGCAACCATTTCCAGGTAACAAGTCTTTTGCATCAGGAAAATCTGAACACAGAAATGATAAATCAATCTTCATGGACGAGTTATATTCGAAGCTCTCCTTACAAATCTGTATACACTAACTCCAACTCTAGCCCATTACAAGGTGCATCAGCATGTACAACCTCAACATCAAACTTCTTCTTAGCCTTCTTGAAAAACACAGATTCCTTCTTCCATCTCTTCAAGTGTGCCATAAAAAACACCACTTCTTTCCCACTTTCCAGCAAGTAATACCTATAAGGAAAATAATATAAACAAATTAATTAATCAGGTGGGCTACTGGGCTCCTCATTTGAGTGGGAGATCCAGGTTCGATTCCCTTTGGGAATGAATTTGGAGTTATAAGAGTTATAAGATGGATTGTTGATTTTGTTGTGTATTTGGGTGCTTGGTGTACTAACTACTAACTAGTAACAACTAACAACTAACTTTCCCGATAAAAAAAAAAAAAAATATATATATATATATATAAACAAATTAATTAGACATCTCGAACTTTTAGATGAGATAAATTCTTCAATGCTAAGAGTCTCTAACAGCGGCTCGTAAAGGTGATCATGGTACACGACATCAGACCCCAACACGACATCGTAATCCCTCCCGACGCTCTCCATCTCCCGCACCTCCCCCCACGACAGCGCCGCCACCTCCACCTTGCCACCGCCGCCCTCCACGGCGCCGGCATTGGAGTCCACGTTGAACTGCAGATTCGGTAGCACGTGCGGGAGGTCGGTGACCGTGACTCTAGCCCCGAGCAGCGCGGCAGCCGCGATCCCGACGAGGCCCGTGCCGGACCCCAGCTCGAGGAGGCGGAGGCGGCGACCCTGGGCGGCGGAGCAGCCGAAGAGGGCGGCGGATTGGCGGTCGAGGAGGGCGACGAGGGCGGCGGCGGCCGGCCAGAGCTGGAAGGAGAGGCCCTGAGAGGAGAGCTGGCGGATGGTGATGGTGGAATTGATGGAGGGGAGGAGGTAGCTCTGGTTTTGTGATTGTGGATCGTATTTTGCATGGTTTTGTGATTCTTCATCAATGGCGTCAGATAATGGTGTTGGGATCGGTTGAGACATTTTTTTGTTGGAAAATTGAAGGCGGCGCATCAGGCAGGTTTTACGAAACTTGGAAGTTGTCAACCAAACCCTGTCAAAATTAAACCTGGATTGCAACTTTGCCATTTTTCTTTCATTTTTTATGCGACTGCAACTGCAACTTGCTTTAGATTCTATTAATAGTAATAAATACTACTATATCCCTTCTTTATTAATTGTTTTATCTTATCCGAAATGATATTTATATATCTGTTATTTTGTTGATAAATGATAACAATACATAATTACATCCAACAATCTATACCATATTAAAAAGCAGTTTGGTCTGAGAAATCATTTTTAGACCATTTTGCGCTTCACATAATTTAAATTTTTCAAATTGATCCTGCTAAGTGCTAACTCTCAAAATACAGACGGTCAATGCATAAGTTTAAATTAAAAAATGAAAACAATCCCAAAGGAATCCCTAGAGTCTCGACGCTAGAGGGAGGAGGTGAGGGGAGGGAAGGGTAGGGTGCGGCGCAGAGCGGTGAGAAGAACACGGCGATGGGCGGCATAGGCACGACGGCTAGAGCGCCTGAGGGAGGGGATGGCGCGGCGACGCACGACGGGGGGGAGAGCGCTTGATGAAGGGGATGGCGCGGCGAACGATGACGAAACACAAACGGTTGCGGATGCGGAACAAAGGCGAGGACGCCAGAGTTAGGGGAAGGCGCTACGACGAAGGTATCATTTTTAATCTACCTTGCAAGATAAAGGTTTTGTATTTGAATTTGTACTGTCTATTTAATTAATCTTTCAATGAAGTTGATTATAGTTTGTATCTGAGAACTTTTTTTTTTTTTTTTTTTCTTATGAGCGTGAGCCACTGGTTATAGGATCAATGTTCTGAGAGGGGTCTTGGATTGCGCCAGCTTTCTTACTGAAATTTTATCTTGATTTTTTTCTTAAAGTCTTGTGATGAAAATTAATCCATTGATTTTGTTGCCCTTATCTATATAGTTTCGTATCATAAACTGGCATAAGTAGAGAAATAATATATGTTGCTAATAAGTAGAGAAATAATATATGTTGCTAGAGCTGACTATGGAAATGCCTTTGCAAGGTATAAGCACGGAAATAAATTACATTCAAGGCACAATTGTTGTCACACTTACAGTAAGAAAATTATACGGTAGTGCTTATGATAATGGATGTAGATCAATTAGTGCTATTTATATGCATACTGCCATTTAGTTTAGTTAACTGTAGTGGAGCTTATAACAAAATATTCAATTTTCATATGTGAATTTCGTCAAAGTTTTTGTCTGCTTCATCAATAACGAGTGATTTGCATCAATAGCAACATACCTTTGTTTTCTGACTACTAATGCCAGTAAGGTTAATTTAACTGCAAAAGATGCATTAGATGGAGCACAATTCATACAACAGCTTGAATGCCTTGCCTAGAAACAAGATGATGAAAGCAAGGTAATCTTTGAGATGAGACGGAATGACAGATGAATGTGAGATGAGTCATGTGTAGTATTATTTTCCCTATGATTTATTAAGCTTCTGATGCCAATTTGAGATGCATCAACTATAAGCTATGTCAAGCTCTTTTTGTTCCTTCACGTGTTTGTGAAGTGGTTGTGAATTCCAAGGATTCAAAGGAAGAAAATGATCCTGAAGCAGAGGTTGAGGACAATAATTTTTCTAATGGGATTTGTTAGTATGAATTTATTAGAGAGTGAAGATATTGGTCCCAAAAACTGATGGTTAATAAGGAGCAGATGAGCTCATTGATTTTTTTTTCTTTAACCTTAGTATTTATTTGAAACGTTAAGGAAGGTGGGCGTGCATTCGAGGAAGACATGTCAAATCATGCATTAGTCTGGGTTCTTCGCTATTCTTTCATTACTTGCATTATTTGATCAGTGCTTTAAAATAATTGAAATTATTATTGTGCTTATAACTGTATTTTACTTATTTATTAATCTTTTGTTTCATTGGTTTCTCGCAATATATGTTATTGTAAAAATTTCTAATCTTAAGTTGGCTTGTGCTAGTCACTACAAGCTCACTCCATCAACTATGGAGTTCTCCTATCTATTTATAACTACTGGAAGCAAAAGGTATGCACCATTACTTATTTTTGTTCTTTATGATCTGAATAAGTGCCACAGATTTGGTTGTTGGGAATAAATTAGTCTTATCATACAGTATTCTTATTAGATTTTGTCTACTGCACTGTCACTCTTTCCTACCCTTTTTTTGGTGAATACTAGGTCTTTGTCGGAGAGGGTTATCTGATGAATACAATGGACATAAATATATGCATAATGGGCACCAGTAATGTATCTATTTGCTGGAGATCCTTAGGCAATCAGGGTATTCTCTTAGCTTGATAAAAATTAAAAACTCTCTGTTCAGTACGTTTACTTAGATAAAGGGTGGGATACTATGATGGATTTATGTAAACATTGACAGTGACAGGCAGAAATTTCAGGGGTGGGGTAACAATAGTATAAAAAAAGGCTAATTCATATTTTGTCCCCTATTTTTCAAGTTTTATTCATGTAGGTCCTTTGTTTGTATTAAGCCCCTGTACCATTCGTAATGGGATTTAACTGCAAAAGATGCATTAAATGGAACACAAGTCATACAACAGCTTGAGTGCCTTGTCTAGAAACAAGATGATGAAAGCAAGGTAATCAGGGTGAGATTTGTTTCCCGTTTATATTTTAGAGAATGGTTGGTGCACATCGAGCAAGTATTAATGTTGTTTTTTCCGTGAAGTTCCAGTCCCCAAGTCTAAGGAGTTTATGCCTACATCTTCAAGACAGGTACTTCCCTATCTAATTAGAAATTTATACACTGTACTTTCTGTATCACTCTTTTCTATTGTTGATTTTTTTTTTTCAATTTGATTGTCAGACCATGTGGAGGGTAATAAAGAATTTGCATTCTACGTGCAATGTTTGGGACAGTTTAGGTTGTCTAATTGAGTACATCCTTTATGTTTGGTTGATCCTGAACTTCTGGTTTTTTTATATTCATTATGTGATGATGTATAGTAAGGAAGTACAGAGATACTCTTCCACAAAGTGAAGTTTTGGAAAGTAGATGACAAAGAGGAAGCTGATGCCTAAATTGGCTTCCTCATTTAGGTTGCATATTTTTCAAGGTGCTCACAAAGTGGGTAGTGAGGAAGTTGATGCCTAAGTTTGCTTCTAGCTTTTTGCTAATTTGTTAGAAAATCACACATGTCATCCACGAGAAAGTACCATTCACACCCATCATATTTTTTATTCTCTAAAACTAATTGCATTTTAGATCATGAAAAGTGCTTTGAGGGTTGGTTTTACTAACTTTTTGCATCTTCATGAACAAAACTTTAGATCATGAAAAATGCTTTGAGGCTACTATTGTTGTAATTCTTGCACTTTTTGTAGTTGTGCCACATACAATCAATGGGCTGCGAGATTATATCTTTTACACTTTTTCTTGGGCATATTATAAGTCTATTTACCTTTACTATAATTAATGATAATTTTACTTTCATTCTTCTTTCACATTTGGCATATAAATTTCAATTCTTTTTCCTCTTGAATAATGACAAAATATATTTATATTTATCTTAACTTTATGTGCTAAGATTTTTGTTAATAAGATCAAACCTAGCCTTGTCAATAATTATCTGCTATTTGATTATAGGTATGAGCAATTTCTACAAGAAAGGAAGCTTCTAGATGTATGACGATATGAATATTATTTATTTCCTGGTTTGCTTTATGTTTATTATTTTCACCTTATGCTTTAGAGTAAATGCATCTACTGCATTAACTCAAGAGTTTGTTTACATTGGTATAATGTTGATCCCTATGTTAATGATATTTTTGTCGGCCTTGTGTGATAATAAGTGGTTTGTACTTTTGTTGATATGATCAAAATGGTTGGTCGCCAATTTCTATGCTTTTTGGAAAATGCAGTATTGGTTCTAAGTGATACCTCATTTTCAATCAGGTTTGTCAATTGCAACCTGGGACTTCTGATTTACTTTCACTTATGGCTAGAGGCTGACCTCACACGAGAATAAATGTTGGGTCTTTTTTTTGTAAGTATGTTGTATGATATTTTATTTTTAATTTTCCTTATCTTGGATCAACTATCCAGATTATTTTGTTTTATAATTCTTATTACTTAGCAAGCTCTTTAATTTCTCCTATTTTAAACATGTGTTTTAAATTTGTAGTATTTTTGCTTGGTATGGTCAGGTGAATACCATTGCTTGTGCATCCAAAGCGTGTAGTACTTCTAATTAACTGTCAGTATAAAGTAATGTTCGACAACTACTTTTATTAACATGCACCATCATATTTTGACAAATCAGAACACAAATACACGTGCCACATGCAAAGCACGTTCAAAACACCTAATATCCTTAAAAAATAATAATCATTTTCTCGTAGTTGTAGATGTTGAGCGGGTGTCATGTATATATTCATATGCATCGTGCACTTACACTGCATTTTAGATATATGCAATTTATTTATATCATATAATTATTTTTTCATGTTAATTGTTACAAGGTTCAATATAAATAAATTGTATCTTTCGGTATAACAAATTGTATAATTCTAAAATGCAATATGAGTGCACGTGGACCTGGATACATACAAGATTTAACCTAGTTATTTTCATGAAAAATAAAAAATGAAGTTATTATAATCGAATTATTAAAATTTTGTTTAATCTCTCAATTTTTTTATAGTACTTGAATATTATTTTGAAAAAAATAAAATATATTAAATAGATCCGAATATAAAAATTAATGATGTATTAAAAATAATAAGTAATCTATGATTCTGGGACAAGCAAAAATAAATTTCGAGTATATATTATTTGTAGTCTATATGATGAATATGAGAATCTTTTAATACCCTAATTAATTTAAAAATTAATTTGTGTAAATGTATAAAATAAAACAGATGAATTTGGAGGTGTTTTACAATACTCATTTATGAGGAGAGACCGTCTCACTGTGAGACGGAGTATAAGTTGGGCATTGACGCTTTAACGTTTTGGGAGAGGTGGGTGTAATTTGTGCTAAATTGTACCTCGTCTCATACATGAGACCGTCTTATATGAGTTTTTGTCTTTCATATTTATTTATACAAATATATTAAGTGAGTCTTTTTTTTTTGAGACAGGTATTAAGTGAGTATTATTGATTGGTTCAGCTTGGGAGAATTATGATTAGAATTGGGCCTCAGATTGAAGATGAGATTTGGGCCGTAGTTGGGCCGGCAACTATCTTCCAATTGAACTAACTGCGAGAAATCCCATTTCATTTCCTGCCCCTATCTCACTGTCGCCGCCTCCTAACGCCCTTAAAGCAGCTCACTTTCGACGGCATCTATCCCTTCCCTCAGGTAATTCCTTTTCCGCCCAAGATCATTCTGAATCTGATTTATATTTTTTACTAAAATCACCTAAATGAAACAAAATCTTTAAGGTATCGGCCGTTTCGTTGAATTTGTTAATCTTAATCGAAATAGTTAAAGCGGAGATGGGAATTTGGATTCGTCATTTATGGTTAAGTGTTGGTTGAACGCTGTGCTTCAATTTTGAAAGGAACATAGTCGAGGGCTTTCGATTTCCCAATAGCCAATATAAGATTCTAACCAAATAAGTCAGATGTGTTAGTATTAGTTTTGCAGATGAAGTAACAAAATAAAAGATCTCAACTTTTAACACTTTATGTGAATTTACGTACCTGGGATTTGGAGCTTTGAAACCAAGTGATTTCTGACAAGGTGAAATTGTAAACTTGTTTTATGCTGAAACATTAACGCAAGGGGGGAATTATAGTCTTGTTAATCAACTAACAAATACAAAGAGCAAGAGCAATAACTTTCATAGTGTTGGAATACGACTGATAATTTCTCTTATTTTTTAATTCAGGTATGCAGCATTTCCTCGATCAGTTGAGTCTTTTGAGCATTCAAATAATCACTTCCCTTGATTATTCTGAAGTTGAGTACATATAACGGTAACCAACTGGAAAAAATAAGTGTCACTTATTATGCATGATATGCAAGTGTTGTGTCATTTTTTATTTCACTTTTGTTTTTTGTTATCTGAACATTTTACATATCACACTATACAAATCATGTTTCACGAGCTCATCCAATATGCATTTTGAATTAGAAATCAATTGATGTAAATAGGGGAAAATTTTAAAACTTGTCCTGTAACTTAGGTTGATTCCATTTTTAGTCCCGTAACTTTTTATCTTTCAATCTTAGCCCTTCTCTTGGAAAAATTCAAAATTTTGGCGGACTAAACATGTGAGGAACACTTAATCCCTTTAAAATTGATAATTTTTTATTTACCAGCGAATTGCACTTGTGTAATGCCACATAACCAAAAAAATGATCGACCCGATCCATGTCAGGAGGTGACGTATCTTTGGTTGGGGTAGCAGTCCGCGTGCACGAAGTGACAAATAAAAAATTATCAATTTAAAAGGTCGCATTAGACGCACATATTTATTTCCAACAAAAATTTGAATTTTTTGACAAATAAAAAACTAAAATTAACACTTGAAAAAAAGAAGTAAAAATTACAAGACTAAAAATAAAATTAACCTAATTTACATGTTTAGTTTTGAAGTTTCTCCGGATCAAATTAATTTATTTCTAGTTTAGTAAATCCTTTTTTTGGAAGTTTTAATTAAATACTCGTTACATAATCTCCTCTAAAAACACTATTGTATTAAGTTATTATATTACATAAAAATATAACTACGTTTTATTAATCGATAAGTCGTTCGCGGTAAAGCTGGCTTAAACCCTTGTAAAATTCCTCCCTGCGGCGGCGTCACCACTACTATGACAAAAACATGGTGACATTTCTGACCAGTGTCTTCCGCCCGAAAACACCACCGATAACTGCTCTTTTCTCCACAACCACTACATCTTCATATCTCCACTCCAAATACTCCTTCGTCACTCCTCCATCTCTCCACCCCCGCCACGCACCAATTTTCAACCCAAACCCCAAACCCGGAAACCACCCAAACCCGCTTACCGCCCTCCGTCATCCCTGAACCGGACCGCCCCACCGATTAAGTCGGACCTTCCATTTGACTTCCTGTTCAGCTACACCGAGAGCAATGCAAAAGTCAGGCCCATTGGGCTGAGAGGGCCCAAGTATTCGCCTTTTGGGCCGGATCGTCTGGACAGGGTATGGACCGGGGTTTGTGCTCCGGCCGTCGACCCGAAAGTGGGGTCAGCCGGAGTTGAGGATGATTTGGAGGAGAAGAGGAGGAAGATGAGAGAGAGGGTTCAGGGTGAGCCCCTGACTAGTGCTGAAAGGAAGGCTCTTGTTGAGAGGTGTCAAAGGCCTAAAACTAAGATGCAAATTAATTTGGGTGCGTTCAATCGCCATTCTTGAAATTTTTTATTTTGTTTCTTGTTTTTCTTGGTGAATTTGTTGAAATGTGGTAATTTATTTGGGCAAATTTTGTTGCATTTTTCATCATCCTCTTCTGTGGAAAGTTGAATGTTTGATGTTGTTAGGAGGGTTGAGCAATTTGAATATGCACTGTAGTTAACTTGTGTTGTGTGTGTGTGTGAAGAATGAGAATTTTGGTTCAAATATGAAAACCTTAGTTGGATAAAGTTATGAACTTTAGGTGGATAAATGTTATGGCATTATATGAACTTGAACAGTAGAATAGCTGATTTTCAATGGGAATTTGGTTCAGAAATATGAAGAATGGGAATTTGGTTCAAATATGAAGCCTTAGTTGTATAAAGTTGTGAGTTTTCATAATATGATTTGAATATTAAAAATTACTTTTAAATTTTATTATGTTTGAGCGCAAGAATTGAACTACTCGGGCTCTCATCTTTGTAATTGAGTGTGCTTTCGTGTTTTTCGTTTATAGGGAGGGATGGTTTAACACACAACATGCTGGACGTTATTCATAAGCATTGGCAACGTGCGGAGGCTATTAGGATAAAGTGTATGGGAGTGCCTACTGTTGATATGAAAAATGTATGCGCTCAGTTAGAGGTAACTTCTTTTTCCACGTCTCATCCTTGACATTTTATCATTTTTTTACTAGCATACTGCCGGATGCAAAGTTCAGTTCATAAATCTGATAAGTTATTTTTCCCATTGTTTGCCTATAAAGTGGAGTAAATCTTTTGAATTGTAGTTCATGAACTGTAGCTTTTGCACTACTCATGGTTTTTATATGTAAGTCATTTAAATGTGTATTTCTCAGGACAAAACATTTGGGAAGATCATTAAAAGACATGGTGGCCTACTCGTACTTTATAGGGGTAGGAATTATAAACCAAGCAAATGGCCTGTAATTCCAACAATGTTGTGGAAGCCTCAAGAGCCAGTGTATCCAAAACTCGTAAAAACTACCATCGACAGCTTAAGCAATGAGGAAACGAAGGAGATGAGGAAAAGAGGTTTATCTGTCCCGGCCTTAACTAGACTCGGTAAAATTTAAATGCATTCTTTCTTTAGTAGCAAAATTTTAATATGATCTTTAGTAACATGTGAATCACTACTGCAGCTAAAAATGGCTATTACAATAGTCTTGTACCCATGGTTCGGGATGCTTTTCTCTGCGATGAGCTGGTTTGAATAGATTGTAAGGGCCTCCCAAGAAGTGACTACAAGAAAATAGGTTGCAAACTCAGGGTAATGCTTTTTTGTTTAATGAAGTTTTAAGCGTTTCATATCAACTGATGTTTTTTTGGAAGGCTATGTGCATATGGCATATCTATCTTGTAACTTTGTGCTAAAAAATGCTCTCTCTAGTCCTTAAAAAACAAGTGTTACCTTTATTAACCAACTGCAAAATAGGAAAAAATACGTACGCAAAAATATTGATATTGTTTCTTATCAGTCCTTGAAGGGTTCTGAAGCTTATTTCTTCCTTTTACCACTTCAATCGTTACAGTTACAATCTTTTTTTTTTTTTATCGGACAAAGTTAGTTATTAGTATACATCAAGCACTCAAATACTCCAAGAAATCATCAATCCACCTTATTACTCCTATAACTCCAAAATCGTTCCCAAAGGGAATCGAACCTGGGTCTCCCACTCAAATGAGGAGCCCAGTGGCCAGGTGGGCTAAGCCCCCTGGTTACAGTTACAATCAACAATCAAAAATAATATAATCATACAACCTTGTATCCTTGTCATCATTAACTTTTAATCCGTCTACCGATTTTCTGCATCGTATTTAGTGCTTGTTGTTAAACTAGATCGTTACAGGACTTAGTTCCTTGTATCCTCGTCACATTTGAGAAGGAGCAGATTGTCATATGGAGGGGCAAAAACTATAAGCCCGCAGAAGATGGTTTCTTCCTTACAGAGAGTTAATCATTCGACGATCCAAATGATGCAGACGAAAACTATAGCACAAGCAACGAGCAGGGGATAACTGAATTTGATTCCGGTAGTTCTGATGATGAGTAACCTATGCAACCATTCGTATGACCGTATCGTCCAAAAACCATGATCATCCAAGTCCAACAACAGGACATCAGGTAACGAGCATGTAGCAGTGAGATACAGATGCTGTTACATTAACATTCTTTGTTCGTTTTAATATACGTATTCTTGGCTGAATCCTTCTGTATACGTATCGCAGAACATGTACACAAGTGGAGAAATGTAGATCTTAGAAAACATAGATCGCATGAGGTTTCACATGTTTGCTGTAATTATGAGATTGCTCGCATGTTCTACATAGGTAAGGTTGGTGAGATTCTAATGGACACCATGTTCATTGATGTGTAAGTTAGAGCTCCTTGTAATATAATATTTCTGAGGTAATATTATTTTATTTTTTATTATCTTTCAAGTGGCCATATAGTAGTTTATTCCACCGTGTGTGCGGACTCTAAAAGGAACTTCACTTATTATTTAGAACAAAAGTGACTTTGGAGTGTTTTGAAGTTATTTAAAGAGAATGAATCATTTTTTTTAGTCCTGTTATTTATTTTTATTTTTATTTCAGGCCTGTCAATTTTTATTAATTGAAAATATTTATGTTACTTTTAAGGTTTTGATATTTTAGTCTAATAGCCGATTGTAGGATGTGAAATATCCGATTGATTTACTAGATTCTATCATGTGACTAATAAAGTTATTTGTTCTATTTTAAATTACTTCATTTTATATTAGTTGTTGCTTTGGGGTTAAATTTTATTTCTCATTGATTATCATTATTTGCTTTTTAGGTTTTTTCCATGTTTCTGTAATTTACTCTTTTTATGTCCTTCAAATATACCCTTATTGTTGAAATATATATTTCATCTACTCACACTCTTTTTTCTTTTTCTCTTTTGGAGGACAAATTTATATATTTTTTAATTCGATACAAAATCTCAAAGTTGACGATTAATATGAAACAGGTTGACTATTATTACTATATCATACGAATCACTTTTTAAGTTGATTTAAAGAAATAATTCCAGACCTGCCTAACTTTTTCTTAATAAGGACAGTTGTTTAAATTTTAAATAGGCACACATGCCCGTGAATTTTAATTTTCACACATTTAGTCCAATTCAGTTCAAAAGTATTTTCCGTCAAAAAAAAAAGTTCAAAAGTATTTTGTATAGCAGAATACCAGTCTAACTCGTGATTCCTATTTCCAACCAAATACCAGTCCATAGGAGGGTTAAAAGTTGATATTATTTGTAAAAAAAATTAAAACTCCAAAAGTATCATTTTCAGCTTTTAAATTATAGGTTTTGACCACTTATTTATTCTCATAAAAGAGATACAATACACTTCAAATTATTCCACTTATATTTTTTTAAAAAAACATCCCCAGCATATAAGAGGGAATAAAGGATATATATGTTGGAAATATTAATTGGAAGCAACAATGGATGCCTATTCAAATAACTTAATCAATTTATCTCTAATCACTAATTGATCACTTATGTCACACTTGGCCACAAAGTCCAAGTTGACGTGCATTGGTCAATGACTTTGATCCAATTATGATGAGAAGATGAATAATATCTCTAAATCCACTTTGAGGAATTAATCATTTTCTTGGCTCAACTACCACGCACATGCACTTCGTGATGAACTCAATCCAAGTCATATCTACCCATGGAAGGGTGCAAGCGTCAGTCATGGTCAAAGTTCATCACTCCACACATGTCGTGCGTATTGACATCAAGTCAAAGGAGTATCGCATCGCTCCCACTAACCTAGACACCAATAGACACATATAGTGGAACTACATCAAACGGTTTCTCGGATGGGTATACCAATACCCTCTAAGGTATTTGTGCATTCATCATGAGATACCTAGTATCTCGTAGTAAGTGAGATCTTACTACACTCTCAAAGAGTATGATGCAGATCGCACATCAATCTCCATTGTATCATCAATATCTCATTCTTGATGATCCTTGATTGGGACCATTTGAGAATCATGCTTAGGTCATCTATGTTCTCACACACTGAATGACAACGGTGACTCAAGGGAACACAAATAAGAACAAATGCAAACAATCAAACATAATATTCTAATAAGTGCAACTCCATATATTTAATATTAAATAAACAATAATATTAAATCAATACTGAATATTATCTGAGCATTATGTCCTTACAATGGATTGTCTCTAGGACACTAACACTAACAATCTCCCACTTGTACTAGAGTCAATCACCTACATGTTTAACCCCTAAACCATCAAAATGTCTAGTGTGTACATGAACACTCAACGCCTTGGTGAAAGGATCAGCCAGGTTATCCTCCGTGGGGACACGTTCTAAATCTATCTCTCCTCTAGCGATTATCTCTCTTATCAAGTGATAACGCCTCGGTACATGATTGTTTCTGTTATTGGATCTCGGTTCCTTAGCTTGCGCAATCACACCAGTGTTGTCACAATACAACTTTATTGGACTGCTGGCACTCGGAACTACCCCTAGTTCACTTAAGAACTGTTTTATCCAGACAACTTCCTTGGCAGCTTCTGCCGCAGCAATGTACTCAGCTTCGGTTGTTGAATCCTCGGTAGTATCTTGTTTGGAACTATTCCAACTAACTGCCCCACCATTAAGAGTGAACACATAGCCTGACTGAGATTTGTAATCATCACAGTCAAATTGGAAACTTGGGTCAGCATAGCCAGTGGCAACCAGCTCTGACTGTCCTCCGTAGACCAGAAAGCAATCCTTAGTACGTCTGAGGTACTTAAGAATGTTCTTGATAGCAATCCAGTGAGGTTCACCCGGATTCTGTTGGTATCTACCAGTGGTGCTGACAGCTAAGGCCACATATGGCCTAGTACATGTCATGGCGTACATGATGGATCCAATTGCAGATGCATATTGTATATCCTTCATGCGCTGGATATCAGCATCTGTAGAAGGACAATCCTTCTTAGACAGCTTTATACCATGATGTGCCGGCAGAAAATCTCTCTTAGAGTTCTCCATCGCGAATCGCTTCAACACCTTGTCTACATAGGTGGACTATGACAGCCCCAACATCTTCTTGGATCTACACATGCATGCAACTCCTTCAGCTCGTGCTAACTGAAGTATAAGTGCATATCTTTCATCTAGTGAGTTGAGTTAGTTAAAATGTCCAAATCTTCAAATTAAGTGTGACGCTTTTAACCAATTTGGAACGTTCTTGATCCATAAATTTGCTAACGTCATTTCTTGTCTTAGAAAAGTAGATTTGATTTATAAGGGGCAATGATCAATTGATAGACTTGTTTCTAAGATTTGTGTGTCTAAAAAGTATGTATTTGTTTAGCTTTGCTTGGCGGCATTTATTTTTAGCAAGTTAGTTTGGTTATTAGAGAGATGTTGCAAAGCTAAAGTAATTAACATGCTAAACCCGTTTATCTTATCATAATTACATACAATACTACCTTATTATATACTCTTTCCGTTTTGCAATAATTGTCTTTTTAAGTTTTCTTGTTTGTCCAATTTTAGATGTTCTTTTATCCTCTTTTGCACTATTTTAGGGATGGCAAAATTTAATGACTTAAAAATATCAACTTGCTTACCCTTCACAAAGCAGTTTGCTGCATTATATGTTATCGTGTTTGAATGTTTCCATGACTTCAATTAGAGGAGTACAACATCTTGAAATATGTCATTACCAAAATCTTACGAGGTATTAGCTGATAACATATACTCCCTCCGTCCCACACTCAATTGAACATGTATTATTTGACTCGTGTTTCAGCAATCGAATTGTTTATTAATATTTAAAATGATAAAGAGATTTTTAAGGTGGGGTATGATAGTGTTACCCCTCATCTATCCTACCATGCCTTAAAAGTCACTTTATCATTTCATATACTATTAACAACTCGATCAATAAAACACGAGCCAAAAAATGAAATGTTCAATTGAGTGTGGGACGGAGGGAGTATTTGATGTGTATGTTGGCTGAGAATCGATTTGTAAGAGTCAAAATGCTGAGTTTAAGTGGCCTGTGGAAAATATATATATCTACTGGATTGAGTGTTACTCTTGCATAAATTATATCTTTTCTTGAATACATTTCCCCCGGTTTCATCATATAATATTAGCAAATATCGTTATCGCAACCTTAATTTTACGGATATATCTATATCGCAAAAAATTTTAAAAATGACGGAAATTATGTTAAAAATTTGAAAATTTGACATGAAATTTTACAAGTTATTATTACACACAATAATGCATACATTTCATTTAAAATCACCATAAAATGACATGTTTAAATAAAAAATATTAGCAATAAACTATATAAACACTGTCCATCAAAAAAACAGCTGACAATACAATACATGATACAATACAAAATGACTAAAATTACATGATAAAATATAACTAGTACCAAAATGATGATCTATGAGGTTCAAAAATAAAAGATAGAATGTCATCTCTATTCAAAGAATACTAGTACCAACTCATCACATTAAAGTACTTATGGATATAATTATGCACATGTCATTTATATGTTTCTCTATCTCTTCCAACTGTTTCACCATGAATTGAATATTGTGCCATGACCCAAGTATTTTGTTGATACACATTTTGACCTTCAGAACACATTTGAAGAGGTGGACAATGAAAAACATTTTAAGTATTTCAATCAAACTATGAACTCGCATATGTGTCAGAAACATATGAATCTTGAGACATATCACTATGATCATGGTGCAATTAAATTTAAAAATAAAATAAAAAACTGTAATAATATCGCGATATTTCCCGATTTTTTCGCGATATTTTGCGATATTATGCGATGTTTCGCGATATTTGCACTGTTCACGGTAAGAAAAAATTTACACCCGATATCCATATCCCATAGTCCAAAAATGCGATATATCCGCGAAATATCTCGATCTTTTCATCCTTGATTAGCACACGAGACTCCTTTTCTTGCATGTATATTCTTGAATGATGTTTCTGTATTTAATTGAATGATTCCCATTACCGCGTGAAACAAATCAAGTGACTTATTAGATGAGTAATCATTATTATCAGTGCTTGATTTTGTTTTTTGTATTGCAGACTTGGTTTGTTTTGAGAGTACCTGCTCATAGAGTACGTATACAGAATTAAGATCCTAATGATATAGGGGAAAATGTATGAAGGTATTCATTGGAAAATTTCCAAAGATGAAAAACAAAAACTAACCAATCTAGTTTACGCAATGCCATACTTATTTTCATTGGATATTTGGCATGGAAAGTAGATCTATTGAGATCTTTATAGGATATTTTCCTTTTCTATTTAACTTATTTTTGTTATTGGTGTTTGTTTTTAGGCATTTATTTTTCAGTGATACATGTGATTCTGTTTCAAGATCTTCATGTGTAGAAGGAGAAGAAGATCCTCTCGAGTCTAAGCAGCAATGGCTGATCAATTCAATTTGTAACATGCAAGCAATAGCTTCTGTCCTTTTAAAGTGGAATGGGAGAGTTATAATTTTGCTTTTCCCATTGTCTCAAAATGCTTCCTCAATCTAAGGACTTGAATACGATACTTGATGATTATTGCTCGTACGTACCGAAACACCAAAGTGAAATAGGTAATTCTCTGATACCTAACAATTATGCAATTTATAAGCAACCATTTCCAGCTAACAAGTCTTTTGCATCAATTAGGAAAATCTCAATACAGAAATGATAAATCAATCTTCATGGACGAGTTATATTCGAAGCTCTCCTTACAAATCTGTATACACTAACTCCAACTCTAGCCCCATTACAAGGTGCATCAGCATGTACAACCTCAACATCAAACTTCTTCTTAGCCTTCTTGAAAAACACAGATTCCTTCTTCCATCTCTTCAAATGTGCCATAAAAAACACCACTTCTTTCCCACTTTCCAGCAAGTAATACCTATAAGGAAAATAATATAAACAAATTAATTACACTTCTAACTTTTAGATGAGATGAAACTATTTCAATACCTGAGAGTCTCTAACAGCGGCTCGTAAAGGTGATCATGGTACACGACATCAGACCCCAACACGACATCGTAATCCCTCCCGACGCTCTCCATCTCCCGCACCTCCCCCCACGACAGCGCCGCCACCTCCACCTTGCCACCGCCGCCCTCCACGGCACCGACATTGGCATCCACGTTGAACTGCAGATTCGGCAGCACGTGCGGGAGGTCGGTGACCGTGACTCTAGCCCCGAGCAGCGCGGCAGCCGCGATCCCGACGAGGCCCGTGCCGGACCCCAGCTCGAGGAGGCGGAGGCGGCGGCCCTGGGCGGCGGAGCAGCCGAAGAGGGCGGCGGATTGGCGGTCGAGGAGGGCGACGAGGGCGGCGGCGGCCGGCCAGAGCTGGTAGGAGAGGCCCTGAGAGGAGAGCTGGCGGATAGTGATGGTGGAATTGATGGAGGGGAGGAGGTAGCTCTGGTTTTGTGATTGTGGATCGTATTTTGCATGGTTTTGTGATTCTTCATCAATGGCGTCTGCTAATGGTGTTGGGATTGGTTGAGACATTTATTTTCGTTGGAAAATTGAAGGCGGCAGGTTTCTGAAAGTTGAAGTTGTCAAAATTAATTGTGGGCAAGGTAAACCTGGATTGCAACTTGCCATTTTTCTTTCATTTTTTATGCGACTGCAACTACAACTTGCTCTAGATTCTATTAATCTATTACAAATAATAAAGCGTGCTAAGTTGAAAATGGATCAGTACCCAGCAGTGGCCCAAAGCAGGAGCTGTAAAAGGCCCATAAATGTTCAAAATTCACGCCTCTTTCCCTTTATGCCACTGTTCTTTAACAAAATTTCTCATTTCACTGGCGTCAATATCCGCCTCACCATCCCTATCTCCGCGCACCACAGCCACCTCCACTGCCATCTCCGCCGAGAACCTTCGAAAGTCAATTCCCCAGAATCTCGCCCGCAACATTAAATTTCAAAGTTTTGTATTTGCCACCACTCCTTTCTCTCGTTGTTGTGATTTTTCAAACACTTTGATTATTGCTTTTTTGTGCTATTTGGTCTTGGTTTTGATAATATACTGATTTATTTTTTTTTGGTAATAAGTTTATATGGGTTTATAAATTTGTTTAGCTCAACAATTTTTGGGGTGTTCCTTGTTTTTCTTTGAATTGGGTTCTTGCGGCACTGCGTCTTACGGTGTTTCTCGATTTTTGAATTTGTAGTCTCATAATTTGAGTGATTGAATTCCTTTATAATTTCTTTATTGCTATGATTTATGTTTCTACTGATAATTCAATTAGCGTCGGAATCATTTATGTTCATTTACGGAAGATCTATTTTTTGTGTGGGATATCTGATCAAGAAAAACTAATTAAAATTGCCCCAGTTTGTCTTTTTTACTCGATTAATCCAAGTTCTATATTTAGTCTCATTTATAGTGTTGCTTATATGTCACACGTTCAGCATTTGCATTGCATAAACTTTCAGATATAATTTACAGATGTATATAGGCATATGTTAATGCGAATAGTAATGAGAATCATTGGATGGTGAATTATATACAATGAGAATGATGGTTATGTTAGTGTTTTGTTGTAATCTTGGAATAAGTTGGTTAAGGAATATTGGAATGATTGAGATAAAATGATTATAGGAGGGGGAGGTAGTTAATCAAAATTCGGTAATGATTTTGAGTCTTAATTGAGTTCTCTAAGACATTGTATCACACTTGGTGATCACAACGTTTTCCCCACAAATTTCTAGAGAACAACTAAAATACAGATATACAGATTAGAGAAGGGAGACTCAAAATCATGGTTTAAATAAACTTGAGCCTGAGTGAAGCCGAATGAAATTTGAATTCTATTATTTTTATGTTCCCAAAATTTGATTTTCCCTTTTTTATGTTGGTGTTGTAGCTGACACTTTTAGTAGCTTTTCAATTTTGTAGGGCTTTCCGTTTGAGGGTCTCTCTTTTTGTTTCCATGATTTGAATCCGAATGAGTCCATATCCACACATAATAGACCCGTTATGTGGCACTAGGTTTTGTATGAGGGCAGAAAGATGGAGACACTTAAATTTCACTTATTGTTTGAGGAATGGAGTAGGATCTATATAGAGTGGGTAAGCATATTGGTTTAATGATATATGGAAGAAAGTTGAATGCGGAAGTTGGAAACTTGAAGCCTGAACACTTATTTACTGATAATAGGTGTATTTTTCCCATCTATCTTTTCTTATTTAAAAGCTATAATTTCTTGTGTATTATCTCTTTTTATGTACAAGATTGCTCATTATTGGGATTACAATGTGCTACAAATTTATCTCATTAATTATAAACTGCACTGACCATTTCGGTTCACGAAATTCGATGGAATGATGAATCTGTTGTCAAATGAGGAGTTATTTAAGTTCAGTTTTCATCTCTATTAAACATTTTTAGCCACAGTATGCAATGTAGAAGTTAATGTCAAATGACATTTATTCTCCTAGGTCTTTTGCACCTATCCTACTTTCTAGCAACGACTGAAGTTATGGACTATGGTTTATATATTGACAGACTTCAAGAAATGATTGTTTCTGTTGATCCATTATATTTTATTTTAAGTCACCCACAAGTCATTATTGCTTGGTAAATGTCAAATGATCATATCTCCGTCCTCTTGTTTGCCATGGATGTGTTCCTGAGGCCTTTTATCCATTTGTATGTAGAAATATAATGTTCTTTATAAGCATTTAAACTGCTAATAAGCCTTTAAATCACATTTCAGTAGGACTGCTCTTGCTATATATTGTTCTTTTATGTTTATATATTTTTTACTGCAGGTATAGTGCTTTGTTACAAATGGAATATGTTGTTGATTGAGAATTACCATTTTCTTACTCACAACAAGCAAGACACCAGAAGCATAAGGCTTTTTTAGTCTTCTGATGCTAACAACCATGATTGGGTGGTATAGATATGACACACCTCCAGCATAAGAGTACTAGCTGAAACTGTAATTGCAACTAAATATACATAGGTTGTTGAAGAAACTAAACCAGCTCATTGGTTGTACTCTTACAAAAGTTGTCAATGTAGATTGGATGTTTTCCCTCTTACTAGACTATGGTTGGTATTTAAGATGAACATAAATACCTAGCTATACGATTTGATTAGTTGCTTTACATTTTTAAAATATATATTTGTATTGTATTCAGTTTAACAATGCTTCTCTATATATTTGTTTGATCACATAGTAATTTTTACTAGCAATGGCAATTATAAGCTTTGACCGCAACTTCAGTTAGCACAAATTTAATTACTTTGTCGTATTTTATTTGGGTGAACACCTCAACTCTTGAGGTGCACCCAAACTAGTAGTACTATAAACACTACTATATCCCTTCTTTATTACTCCCTCCGTCCCAAACTTGATTTCCACTTTACTGTGTGCTCGAGTTTAAAAAAAAAAAAGATAAAGTGTTGGGGTAGAAAGAGTTGTTTATTAGTATTTTATGTGATAAAGTGATAAAGTGATGAGTTATTTATTAGTATTTTATCACCACAAAATGCATGTAATTTAAAGAGGGCGTTAAAGAGGGATTTAAAAAGGGATATCTGTTTTGTGAGGGTTTTAAAGAGGGATATTATCCCTCTTTAATATGG
The DNA here is from genome assembly GCA_037126765.1 of Stenogyne calaminthoides. Lineage (NCBI taxonomy): Eukaryota > Viridiplantae > Streptophyta > Magnoliopsida > Lamiales > Lamiaceae > Stenogyne > Stenogyne calaminthoides. Next base: position 35,801,970 of record JBBCBC010000014.1, read on the forward strand.
GCGTCGACAATCGTGTAACGAGGGTAAAACAAAACCCTCGTTAAATTAAAGAGAGTTTTGGCGACGTACTGACATGTGTCAGGTTCCCGAGATTTTTTCCCTCGTCCCGTTTCCCGAACAAATTAAAGAGGGTTTTTTGCCTTTTTTAAAATTAAAAAGGGTTTTCTGCCCTCTTTAGCTGTGTAAAAATTTTAAAAATGAAACCGCGCAGATTCGAACCCGCGTCGCGCGCCCCCTCACACGCCCACACAACCACTAGGACACGCCCCACCCTACTGTTTGCATAATTTGGGTGAATTTTCGCCCCATGGTGAATCGAACATGCGACCTCCTTGTATGTGGAGGCCTTGCGTGTTTCACCAAACCGTTTGGGCACGGCTAGTTACTTGACATTAATGCCTTTCTAATTGTATATATTATATATATGTATGTAGTGTATGTTTATGTGTTATTTCTTAATTATATCATTTATAATACAAATGTTTATTATATATATATATACACACACATTTTAGTTTAATTAAAATATTTATAATTAAATTATAAAATAAATAATTTATATTCTTCTATATACTTATTAATATGAATAATTTTTTTGTAAAAATATTATTTTAATATTCTTCTTCACAATTTACTTTAACACTATATATGTACACTCTTTTTTATTAACACTATATATTTTTTAAAATTATTATTAAAATATTTTTAATAAAATTGTCAAATAATCACTTTTATATTGTCTTTCACTATAATCACTTTATTAAAATATTTTTTAAAAAAATTATCAAATAATCACTTTTATATTCCTTTTTCATTATATATGTGCACACATATATATACGTACCAATTCTCATATACTAACCCCAATTAATCAAGATCCTACGTGCATTCATTTCCGACTTAATCAATTGAAATTAATCAAGTCGCGCAGACATGTTCTACAACAAGCAATAACCAAAAAATATTCATCACCATCGATCCCTCCACTCCAACATAATTAATATATTATTTACACCACAACTACACTAAATAAGCTAAATTAAGCTAATACTAAATTAACCTAAATAGTACTAATTAATATATACGTGTTAGTTAAATAATACAAAACTAATACTACACAATAAAACAAGTAATACTAAACAACAAAGCAACTAATATTTATAATTACAACAATTAATCAACTAATACTACAAAATTAATCAACTAATACTACACAATGAAACAATTAATCAACTATAATACTACACAATAAAACCAACTAATACTACACAATTAATCAACTAATACTACACAATAAAATAATTAATCAACTATAATACTACACAATAAAACCAACTAATTCTACACAATTAATCAACTAATACTACATAATAAAATAATTAATCAACTAATACTACACAAGAAAACCAACTAATACTACACAATAAAATAAGCAATACTACACAATTAATCAAATAATACTACACAATAAAATAATTAATCTACTAATACTACACGATTAATCAACTAATACTACACGATTAATCAACTAATACTAATTTGTGCACACATATACGTACCAATTCTCATATACTAACAACAATTCTCATAATTAACTAATCGTAGAGATTAATTAATCAACAATATTCATAATTAATAACCATGACAAACACATGTGATAAATATTCAGGTGAATGAAACATGTTTCATTTCTATATAATATTCAGGCATGAATCTATTTCTATACAAATGAGCTTTCACGTCATCAGGTGAACGAAACATGTTGTTCCGACATCTAAATTTGTTACAGGGATCCAACGTAAATTGCCAGAATAATCCATATCAATATGTTTTACATTTACGAATTAATTAAGTATATTCAAAAGCCTACATAATAATTAATAATTCATAAAAATTTCGGCAGAGTTTCATTTTATTTTATTGTATTCTCCAATTAATCAATATCCTACGTTCATCCATTTCCGACTTAATCAATTGAAATTAATCAAGTCGGAACGGAAATGTTCTACAACAAGCAATAACCAACAAATATTCATCAAATCGATCTCTCCACTTGATCCAAAGTAATTAGTTAAAATATTTTTTACATCACAACTACACTAAATAAGCTAATTAATTAAGCTAATACTAAATTGACCTAAATAATACTAATTAAACAAAGCAACTAATATTTATAATTAAAATATTAATTAATCAACTAATACTACAAAATTAATCAACTAATACTACATAATAAAATAATTAAACAACTAATACTACACAATAAGACCAACTAATACTACACAATAAAATAAGTAATACTACACAATTAATCAACTAATACTACACAAATTTCCGAAAACTGATGACTGCGGCTGGAGGGGATAATTTATAGGGGGGTTGAAGAGGGTTTTAAAGGGGGCCGAAAACCCTCTCGAAATTGGAGAGGGTTTTAAAGAGGAAAAAAACCCTCGTTTTCCTCCTCGTGTAGAGCGCGGCCAGAGCGCTTTTGACCGGTGGTTTTCACGATAGCGTTTTGAATTTAGAGAGGGTTTTCTACCCTCTTTAAATATTGTGTCAGATTTAAAGAGGGTTTTAAACCCTCTTTAAATTCACCCTCTTAAAATCCCTCGTGTTGTACTCGTAAATAACATCCCTCTTTAAAATCCTCTTTAATTAATAAGGGTTTTCTTCCCCTCTTTAAAAACCCTCTTTAAATCAAATATTTTTTGTATTGTATGTGATAAAGTGATAAAATAGGTATTTCCTTTTAAGGAAAGTCGAAATCCAGTATGGGACGCCCGAAATGGAAATGTGAAAATCAAATTTGGAACGGAGGGAGTAATTGTTTTATCTTATCCAAAATGATATTTATACTTATCTCTTATTTTGTTGATAACAATACAAACTTACTCATTTTCATCCAACAATATTCTTAATAAATAATATAGTTTCTCGTAGTCGTAGATATGATGCACTCAATCCGCTCCACAAAAAAATAAACTTGTAGTTATTTAATGGATCGCATGTGCATTTAGGTGCATTGTACTATAGTGCATTTTAAAATTATATAATTTATTATACTAAAAATTATAATTTGTTTACATTGAATCATGTAATTTTATTTTTTTATATTAATAGTTATACATTTTTTAATTTAATAAGTTGCACGATTTTAAAATGCACTATGAGTGCATGTGCGTCTGGATGCATATACGATTTAGCCATCGTTATTTTTGTAAAAAAAAAAAAAGTTATTATAATTGAAATGTTAAAATTTTGTTTTATTCCTCATTTTATTCGTTTTATAGTACTTGGATATTAATTTGGAAAAAATAAATATATTAAGTAGAGGTAAATATAAAAAATAATGATATATTAAAAATAATAAGTAATCTAAGATTATGGGACAAGCAAAAATAAATTTCAAGTATATATTATTTGTAGTCTATATTATTTGTAGTCTATATGATGAATATAAGAATCTCTCAATACCCTAATTAATATAAAAATTAATTTGTGTAAATGCATAAAATAAAACCGATAGATTTGGGGGTGTTTTACAATAGTGTTTTTCAAATATATTAAGAGTCTTTTTTTTTTTTGACAGGTACGAAGTGAGTATATTATTGATTGGTTCAGTTTGGGAGATTCCGAAGAAAAATACATAAAACCCATTATGATAGAATTGGGCCTTAGTCTGAAGATGAGAATTTGGGCTGTAGTTGGGCCGGCAACTATCTTCCAATTGAGCTAACTGAGAGAAATCCCATTTCATTTCCTGCCCTATCTTACAGTGCCGCCGCCTTACGCCGTCGTTCCGCCACGCCGTCGCATCTCACGCGTTCAACGGACACCGGCCATCGGTCACCGCCCTTAAAGCAGCTCACTTTCGACTGCATCTATCCCTTCCCTCAGGTAATTTCTATTCCGCCCAAGGCCATTCTGAATCTGATTTATATTCTTTACTAAAATCACCTAAATGAAACGACGTTGAATTTGTTAATCTTAGTCGAAATAGTTAAAGCTATATGTTTCATGGAGATGGGAATTTGGATTCATTATTTATGGTTAAGTGTTGGTTGAACGTTGTGCTTCAATTTTGAAAGGAACATAGTCGAGGGTTTTCGACTTCCTGACCTGCTTAAATCACTTTCTTAGTTGCTATGTTTTTTTGCCAAAATTCACTTATTCGGTCCCAAAAAGTTCTCAATTTCTCTTCTCCCATCCGGCCCACTCAATCTTCACAATATTTTGTTTCTTCTTGCGAATGCTTGCACCAGAAAATGCACCATATTTATGTGTTATAAATGTAATTGAAATGTTATATAATGCATTCTTTGTTTATTGACAGCATTTCATCGGTTTATTCAGTATAACCAAACGGGCCAGGCTGGGCCAAGTTGTAGAATCTCTTTGCCCTAAAGCAATTATAAAAAAATCCTGTTCAGTGCATTGTCTTGACCTGGTAGCATAATTTCCTCTTATTTCAGTTTTTCAATGATACTATTGAACATATACTTACGTTTTGATTGCCCTTTGTTTACCTAGAATCATTAGCATGTGCTCAGTTCTTCATCCATTTAAATTTTGAGGTACACTTGCATGAGACCGTCTCACAGTGAGACGGGCATAAATTGGGCATTGACGCTTTAACACTTTGGGAGGGGTGGTTGTGATTTGTGCTTAGTTGTACCCCGTCTCATGCATGAGACCGTCTCATACGAGTTTTTGTCTTAAATTTTATATTATTCAATTGATTATCATGAATAAGTTGTCTCTGCTCATGGTCAAATTTTGATAGCCCATTTAGTTACCTGGCTCCACATGGTTCACTATCATATAGAGAATCTTGTTATCTGAAGTCCGTTCTTGCATAGGATTTCCAAGAACAACCCTTTAATGTTGTTGGTTCTTGAATGCTACTATATGTCATAGCAATAGTATTTCTTCAATACACTGTGTTTCCATGTGTAACCTTGACCCTGTAGCATAATCTCCTCTTATTATTTCAGGTGATCAATAAGAGTGGTGTTATATGGAAGCCAAATTCTTTCGGTTTCTTAAGATAGTTGGGGTGGGTTTCAAAGCAAGAGCAGAGGCAGAAGGGCGTGTGTTGTACCTAAAACTCGGGTACAGCCATGAGGTGGAGCTGACCGCGCCTCCCGCTGTTCGGGTGTTTTGCTTCAAGAACAATGTAGTGTGCTGCACAGGGATAGACAAGGATAGGGTGCATCAATATGCTGCTGCTATTCGTAGTTGCAAGCCTCCTGAACCTTACAAGGGTAAAGGTATAATGTACGTTGATGAGGTCATAAGGAGAAAGGAGGGTAAGAGGTCTAAATAAGGGCTGCTTTCCTTACATAGCTGTGTTTCTGTTTTAATTTCTTCATAACTTCTGAATGAGAGGAGCTATATTTTCATAACCATCTTGCTAATGGGCATTCTATCAACATTGGATTGTAGAAATTTAGTAACTCAGTCGCTTCCTTGAATGCAATACACTTGCGTGAGATGGTCTGTTGCGGGGCATAATATGGGTTATAACTCATCTCAACCGTCTCATACGAGTTTTTGTCATATATTTTTGTATGTTGTGATCACTCATATTGTAGACGTACATCTGAGCGAGTGACCTTAGTAAATTGGGGAAATAAATAAAATTGTTTGTGTCGACATTCTTTTCAGATTTTTGTAGCACGTAAAAAATGAAGCTAACAGCATGGGTCTTTCAATTCTGATGTATATTCGAGTATAAAGTGCCACTGCAGATTTTAATTCCACCCTTCACAATGAATCAGAAATGGAAGACTAATACTAGTGATTGGAATGTTAATGTTTTATTTTAATTCAGTAGTAGCATTTGTCCTGTATGTATTGAATGACACTTCCAATATGAAAGTGTGAGTTGTGTGGATTTTGAATTCTGTTTACCACTGGAATTCTACAAACATTTGATTATAATTTATAGGTCTGTGAACATAACATCTAGAAAACATTGGATTACAATTTATAGGTCTATGAAGTATGTACATAACTATGTATATGTTGACGCACGATGTAGGGTGAATGTGTTCACCTGCTGGGTGCAACTTGATGCATATTGTCTGTACTGTGCAGTTACGTTTTCAAAAGCCGTGCCTTTTATCACAAGTCAAGCAACGTCTTCTTATATTATACTACATCCGAGTGAAATTTCATATTTTCTCATCCGTAATAAAGTGACGGTCTAATTTTTCGATTTAATCTTGCAAGTTGCAATTACGTCATTTATAAAATTTGCATATGAGATGTATAAAAGTCGTTTGTTACACGGAGCAAACACCACACTAGCAGTGACGGCTTTATTCATGTTTTACACGTATATTAATATTACTTTCTGGCCCCACTCCTTTTCTTCCGGTTTGCACCGCCACCGCCCCATTCTCCACCGCCCTCTGCAAATAAATATCATTAATCTACACTCATTAAATTCGAATATTTGTTCAACTAAATATACCGTCTTCATAATCAAAGCAAACCTCGACCGGATTCCTCCCGCAGTGCACAGCTCCGGTGAGGTCGTCCGTCTCGTGTTGTTTCGCCGGCGTAAACGCTATCGTACTCTGCCCGCTTTCCAGCTCACCCCATCTAATTCATTTTTATTTATGTTTAATAATTTAATTAATCATCAAATACATGATTAAAATTAAAGAAAAGTTACCGGTGAGAATCGTCAAGGCGGCGGACGGGATAGCCGAAGGCGTTGGCATAAAAGGCAACAGATTTTGCAACATCTTTGACGGACACAACCGTGTATGCGAACTTTGGGCGCATTGTGTTTGATGCCATTTCTTGTAATTTCTTATAAAGGGAGTCAAACCCAAGTTAAGTAAGTTTTGACTTGCAGTATTAATTAGTACCTGCAAAGGTATTAGTTGAGTTTACATCTTCCATCCACACCGCATTGTATAAATAGAGAGGACTAACTCTCTATCATTCACTTTTCCATTCCTTTCTGTTATGCAGTTACCCTAGAACACTTTCTTCCAATCTTGTAATCTTGATTCATCAATGAAGTTTTATATTTTGTTCATGGATTCATCATATGGTATCAGTTTTTAGGTTATCGATCGATTTTGACGATCTTTTTGCTTCCGTATTTTTTGATTACTTCGCGTTCCTTTTCGTGATTTCCTTCGATTAAGGTCTATCCTTGATCAATTTATGCGTGTTTATCACGATTTCTTAATTGTTTTTGTCCAATTTCGCTTTTGATTTTTGATGGCGCATCAAAATCCTACTGTTATCGATCCGACGTCTTTGAATCCGGCGCTAAATCCGTTATCACCTTTATACTTACATCATAATGATAATACTGTGGTTTGCATTGTTCTTGAGCTGTTAAATGGATCCAATTTCACCTACTGGAGCCATTTTGTGAAGAGAGCTTTGAGCGTTAAGAATAAGGTGCCCTTAATTGACGGGACGGTTCAACGGCCGGTTGAAGCAGACGATCGAGCGATTTACTTGGTCTGGGTAAGGGCTAATGACCTGGTGTTGACATGGATATTGAATTCCATCGAGTCAGACATCAAGAAGACATTGGAATATTTCACTGTTGCGAAGGATGTGTGGGATGAGCTACATGTTCGCTATGCAAAATCTGATCTCTCTCGGGTTTTCCAGCTTGAGAGGTCTCTGAACACCGTCTCCAAAGGTACTAAATCTCTTGTTTTGTATTACAATCAGTTTAAAGTACTTTGGAATGAATATCTTAGTTTTAGGCCGGTTTTACGTTGTGCTTGTGGGGCTATGGATTTCTGTACTTGTGAGATACTTAAATCTGTTATTAAAATCCAAGACCAAGATGTTGTTATGAAGTTTCTTGCTGGATTGGATGATTCTTTTACTGCCATTCGTAGCCAATTGTTTTTGGCATCCCATTTTCCCCTCTTGCCAAGGTGTATTCTCTTCTTTTGCAAGAAGAGTCACAGAGGAATTTGCATACGTCGGTTGATAGTGTTGACTCTATGGCAATGTTGGTTAGAAATACAAACTATGGGAATAATCTAAAGGATAGAAAAAAAGGGTTGAAGTGCAGCCATTGTGGTGGTCCTGGTCATACAATTGAAAGATGCTTCCAATTAATTGGTTATCCACCAGGGTGGAAAGGCTCAAGGGGTTCTAAGCCTGCTGATAAGGGTCATACTTCTGCCAATGTTTTGGTAACTAAATCTTCACAAGAAGAGATTACTGGTAATGTTGTTAATTCTAACCCATTGTTCAATCAAGAAATGTTTGAACAGTTTTTAGCATTCACAAAGATGCAAAAAGGGGATGAATCAAAGCATTCTGCAGCTGCTGCATTCACATCCACTGGTGAGCAGTCAGGTATGTGTTTCTGTTTTAATACTTGTATTAAGACTACTAGAACAACCAGTTGGATATTGGATACTGGTGCAACATATCATATGATCAGTGATGCATCATTGTTTACTGCTACTTCTCAGCTTATTTGTGTTAAAATAAATTTACCTAACAATGAAATGGTTGTTGCAACTTTGAAGGGTGATATAGTTTTAAGTGACAAATTGGTTTTGCATGATGTATTGTATGTTCCAGGTTTTCATTTCAATTTACTATCTGTTTCTCACCTTACAAAACACTCTTCCTTTATTGTTGTTTTCTTGTCTACTCATTGTGTGTTACAGGACAAGTTAACACAGACTGTGATTGGTACTGCTGAGCAAGTAGGAGTCCTGTATCATTTGAGATTTCCTACTGTTTGTTTGAATACTGTTCCTGATAGGAATATTTCTAGTTTTAGTATTTGGCATTCTAGATTAGGACATGCTTCTTTGAAATGTTTGTCTCATATCAAGCATATAAATGTGAAAGATCAGACTGATGTTCCTTGTGATATATGTCATTTGGCTAAACAGAAAAGGTTACCCTTCAATAATAATGCTCCTTTCGATTTGGTTCACTGTTATGTTTGGGGTCCATTTTCCACTACTTCTTACACTGGTCATAAGTACTTTCTAACTATAGTTGATGACTACAACAGATGTACTTGGATTTATCTTTTAAAAGCAAAGTCTGATGTTAGTATCTCTTTAACAAGATTCTATAACATGATTTCTACTCAGTTTAATAAGAAAATAAAGGTTCTTAGGAGTGATGATGGAACTGAGTTCTTTCTACATGATTTTTATAATAAAAATGGAATAATACATCAGACCTCTTGTGTGGAAACACCTCAACAAAATGCCAGGGTTGAAAAGAAACATCAACATTTACTCCAAGTTGCTAGAGCTTTATTATTTCAATCTTGCTTGCCTCTTCAATTTTGGAGTGAATGCATATTAACTGCTGCACATATCATAAACAGGATTCCTACTCTAATTCTCAACAAAAGGTGTCCTTTTAAATTATTGTTTGATAAACCTCCTGATTATGAGCATATGAAGGCTTTCGGTTGTTTATGTTTTGTTAGCACGTTAATTGCTCATAGGCATAAATTTCATCCTAGAGCTACAAAATGTTTTATGATTGGCTACCCTTTTGGTACAAAAGGTTATAAATTGCTTGAGATATCCACTGGGAAAATTATTATTTCTAGAAATGTAAAATTTTATGAATCCATTTTTCCTTATTCAGACAAGAAAGGTACTGATATGTTTTTGGATAAGCTTTTTGCTGAAACTTTGTCTTCAGATACTTCTATGCTGCATGATGATGAGATTCAACATGTTAATAATGTTCATAACATATCTGATACTGATTCTGGACTTGGTCCTGATATTTTTATTACTAGTTCTGAACATGTTTCTCATAATCTTCATGATAACACTTCTATTGATAATCACAATGAGTTGAATGAAGAAGTTTCTGAAAGTGTTATTAGCCATTCTACAAATGGTTTGCCTATTGAATCAACTGCTCAGGTAATTGAGATGGAACCCGGAAGATCAACAAGGGACAGACACCCTCCTGCTTACCTTCAAGTGTATAAGACCTCTTTACCAGGTTCAATTTCTCATAATGCAAACATGGTAAACACTAAAGGAAAGTTGTATCTAATTTCTGATTATCTTTTTGTTCAAAAATTATCTTTTGTTCATACTCATTTTGTTGCTGCCATTTCTCAAATTACTGAACCAAGAACCTATAAGCAAGCAAGTACAGATTCAAACTGGCAAAATGCAATGAATTTAGAAATTCAGGCTTTGGAAAGAACTAATACTTGGTCTTTAGTTTCTCTCCCACTTGGAAAACATTGCATATGCTGTAAATGGATTTATAGAGTTAAATATAAAGCTGATGACTCTATAGAAAGATATAAAGCAAGATTAGTTGCTAAAGGTTATACTCAAGAAGAGGGAATAGACTATTTTGATACTTTTTCACCTGTAGCTAAAATTACTACAGTAAGAATTTTACTTGCTATTGCTATTTCAAAAGGTTGGCATATTCATCAATTAGATGTCAACAATGCTTTTTTGCATGGAGATCTAGTTGAGGAAGCATACATGACCCCTCCCCCTGGTTATCTTGAACATACTGACAACAGGGTTTGCAGGTTAAACAAAAAACAAGCTTCAAGACAATGGTTTCATAAGTTGTCTGTTTCTCTTATTGAATTTGGTTACATTCAATCTCTTGCTGATAGCTCCTTATTTATCAAATATTCTGATGATCACTTTACTGTTTTATTGGTATATGTTGATGATATTATATTAACTGGTGACTGCATTGATGAGATTAATAGAGTCAAACATTTTCTTGATAACAAGTTTACCATTAAAGATCTTGGCATATTGAAATATATACTTGGTATTGAAATAGCTAGAAATAAACATGGTATGCATTTGTGTCAAAGAGAGTATGCATTAGATCTTTTAGATGAATGTGGATATTTGGGAAGTAGGCCTTGTTCTACTCCAATGGATTCTAAACAATCCTTTATTTCTGAAAAATCACCATTGTTACAGGATCCTTCTACTTATAGAAGGATTGTTGGTAAGCTTCTATATCTAACCATTACTAGACCTGACTTGTCCTACTCTATACAAACTCTTACACAATTTATGAGTCAACCCACTGATGCTCATTTAAGTGCAGTACACAGGTTGCTCAGATATTTGAAGGCAAACTATGGCCAAGGAATTTTCTACTCAAACAAGAACACCTTCAAATTGCAAGCATTCACTGATTCAGATTGGGGAAGATGTGAAATCACCAGAAGGAGTATCACAGGATATGCAGTCTACATTGGAGAATCTTTGGTCTCATGGAAGTCTGTTTGTCCCGGTGAAAAACCCATTAAATGCGAAAAAATCATGTAGTGCATATAAAACAGGGGTGAGGGAATGATGATTCCAAATTTTTGCGTTTTAAAGTTCATGTGTTGTGTTTTGCTTATAACCAAATGCATATTACAAGATAAGAACGTAAAGCAATAAAGAACACAACAAAGTATAGTGGTTCGGAGACTCAAGCTCCTACATCCACTCTCCCTGTTCCTAGGGAAATTCCTTCAATCGGGACTTATCACCCTTCACGGGATCGCCTACAAGCTTTCAGGCTAACTCACTGTAGCTTACTCACTTCTTCTACATTTGAGTTTTCTGGCTGACTACTCTGCAGCTTACTTACTCAAACACACACAAGCTTTCTGACTATCCAAGATAAATTTACTCACTTCTTCTCTAGAGTTTTCTGGCTGACTACTCTGCAGCTTACTCACTCTTTACAACTCCAACAATCACACAAACTACCTAACAATAGGGTTTGGATTTGGGTTGGTGTCTCCAACTAGGTTGAGATTTTCCCGTACAATGGTTTAGCCTTTTTATTTAAGGTTGGGGAAAATCTCTAAGCTTAGGATATATCGTGTGTTGCTTAGATTGGGTTTAAGAACACTCTTGAATATATTTGTATATCTACAGACTTGTGTTCTATGGTGGGAATGCTTGAGTATGTGGCTCTTGGCTCTGTAGCATCTTTTTCCACATTCTCCACACTTAATTTGATGGAAGATCTTGTATTTATAGTGTTGATTTGAATGTTACCGTTGGAGAGAATCACATTCAAATCCATACTATTCTGTACGTTCTGCAGCTTTTTCAGGCTGGTTGTCTTCCTCTCATTGGTCCACGTCAGCTGAATCTAACGGCTGTATTCTTTAGGTTTCTTCTGAGTCTTCAGATTTCTCTGAGTCTTCAGATTCTCAGTCTGAGTCTCAGGTTTCTCCTGAGTCTTCAGGTTTCTTCTGAGTCTTCAGGTTTCTCCGAGTCTTCAGATTCTCAGTCTGAGTCTTAGGTTTCTCCTGAGTCTTCAGGTTTCTCTGAGTCTTCAGGTTTCTCTGAGTCTTCAGGTTTCTTCTGAGTCTTCAGGTTTCTTCTGAGTCTTCAGATTCTCCGTCTGAGTCTCAGGTTTCTTCTGAGTCTTCAGGTTTCTTCTGAGTCTTCAGATTCTCCGTCTGAGTCTCAGGTTTTTCTACAGTCTTGAGTTTTCTTACGAGTCTTGAGTCTTTTCTCGTCCGAGTCTCGGGGTTTCTCCAGGAGTCTTGAGGTTTCTTACGAGTCTTGAGGTTTCTGCGAGTCTTGATTCTTCGTTGAGTCTCGGGGTTTCTCGAGTCTCGGTTTTCTTCTCGGCCGGACCTTATCGTCGGGCATCTTGACCTTTCGAACTTCGAGTTGACTCTTCGATTAGACATCGACCCTCGAGGTCACTTTTACTCTTGACCCTCGGTCGTTTGAATCGAGCTATCGATTTCTTCTTGTCGATCCGTCGATTAGCTCGATTGGTCGGGATCAACACAAGTCAATATATCGGGGATAGCATCATGTCGATTACATCGAGGTTAGCATGTCGAGGTTATCTTATCTTATCTCGATCCGCATCGATCAATCTCATCTGCTTTCCTCTTCTTCGATCGCAACCTTCTCTTATGATCTTACGATCGGTTTTTTTCGATCGGCTTTTATGTTCTTGATCACCAGATTAGCTCGTCATTCTTACGATCATATCGATCAGTCCATTAAGTCATCGATCGGTGACTCTTTCGCCCGATTTCTTCGGCTTAGCTTTTCTTCTCATCGATTTCCAGATGACTCATCGATTAACTCCGGAACTTCGTTTAACTCATTTCGATCTCGATCGGCCTCTCGTCTCTGATCTCGTCTCGATCTCGATCATCTTCTTCCGATTTCGTGAGTTCCCCCTCAACTTGTTCTCTCGTTCCCCCTCAACTTGTTATCTGTAAATTAGCTTCAATAACACAAGTTGATAATGTTTTGGCATAATTCATCAAAACTAAAATATCCCAACAAAGTCTAAGAAACAACCAACAATTAGTAGATCTTCAGCAGAGGCTGAATACAGAGCAATGGCATCAACATCTTGTAAATTACAATGGATCTTATATGTTCTGCAAGATCTAAAGATACCTCATCCTCAACCAGCAGTACTCTACACAGATAGCAGTTCAGCATTTTCAATAGCCCACAACCTTGTGCTACATGAAAGAACAAAGCATATACAGATTGATTACCACTTTACCAGAGAGAAGATTCAAGAAAGAGTCATCAAAGTAGTTCAAATTCCAACAACAAAGAACTTAAATGACATCCTTACCAAGCCACTGGGACCAAGTGTTTTTCAGGATCAAAAGTCCAAATTGGAACTTATTAATATACACTCCCAATTTGAGGGGGGTATAAAGGGAGTCAAACCCAAGTTAAGTAAGTTTTGATTTACAGTATTAATTAGTACCTGCAAAGGTATTAGTTGAGTTTACATCTTCTATCCACACCGCTTTGTATAAATAGAGAGGACTAACTCTCTATCATTCACTTTTTCATTTTTTTCTGTTATGCAGTTACCTAGAACACTTTCTTCCATTCTTTTAATCTTGATTCATCAATAAAATTTTATATTTTGTTCATGGATTCATCATATTTCTCTAACTCTTCCGGTTCTTTAGTTGGATATAAATATGGATTGATGGAATTCAGGATCACCACAACTGCATAAAGTTATTTGTACAAGTGAGTATTAGTGTTGAAGCCTACACGTGTGCCTTCATGCAGCTTCCACGTCCAGCCAACTTTACTTGACCCTCCATTATTCGAAATATTATGTATTTTACAAATATAAATTATACCTGCTCCCTCTCATATTACATTCCTCAAAATCTCTAAATCAATTTCTTTTTTTAAGTTTTCGCATCCCAAAATGGTAAAATACTATACTTTCTCAAACTCATCTCTTGTGGACATTTGGCTGTCTTTGTTCTCAGACTCACGCTGGTCAATTTAGAATTTTGCGTTCCCCGTCTCATACAAGTTTAGGATTTAGAGTCTGATTTTTTAATTTTATATTCAATTCATATAAAATCTATTATTAATCTTCTCAATATATCACACTTTATAATAAAATCTATTATTAATCTTCTCAATATATCACACTTTATACATTTTATTACTCTTCTCAATAGAATTAATATAATATAATAATACAAACATCAATCACTATTAAACATGCTATGAAGTTAAATCTCATCTTACTCAAATCTCAAAACAAACACATGCATTTAATATTTATCAAGAATTCTAAAATTTTGACTTGTTCAGCACACTTAAATTCCAAAACAAATACAGTCTTTGATATTTACACTTAATGCCTTCTAGATTTTCCTCCTTCTCTTTTCTTTTTTCCCAAAATCTAAATACAATATAAACATTAATGTATGGAATGAAATTAGATATTTGGTAATAGGGTATGGAATGGAATGAAATCCAAAAGAGGGGAATCAATCATACCACAAACCCATATATTTTCCATTCCCTTTTCTTTTCCTTTAAATTTACCAAGCAATGAATGTAAATTAATCAGCTCATTTCTGAACCAAACTCCCCAAAACAGAAATGCAGTGCCAAGTCAACAATGTTGCTGCAAAAGCGAGCACAATCAAATTGCAACCAGTTTCACCAAAACATTATTCATCACCAAAATCCCATTGCATAAAAAAAAATCCAAACAATGGCCAATCGCCCAGTATGTACTTCGATAAAGCAATGACTATATTTTGTTTGAATTACTGATGAAGATACAAGAGAGCTACATTCTGCTTTCTGAATCAGTTCTTTTACTGGCTGATAGCTACACTTATTACCTAAATTTTGCCCTTCTATTAATAATTATAGCAAAGCTTAGCCTCAAACTTGCAATCTATTCCTCAAGCCATTAAGCATGCTAGTAAACTCGAGCCTTGGGAGGGAAGGTTTCAATCTCATCATCAAGTGTATTCATGTGCACTGGCCGGTAGTCCAGTCGAACCTTCTCATTTTCCCAGTATCTGCAACCAACATAATTTGTTTTATCAAATTATAAACAAGAAAATATGATTATCTATAATATACTACATTAAAAAATAAATCATTTGATTCTTAACATCTCTCAACTCGGCCAAGACATTATTGTCTACTGTGCAACATATGAAAAATAAATGAGGGAAGAAACCTTACCCTAATGTATGTTTCATCCACTTCTCATC
The DNA here is from genome assembly GCA_037126765.1 of Stenogyne calaminthoides. Classification (NCBI taxonomy): domain Eukaryota; kingdom Viridiplantae; phylum Streptophyta; class Magnoliopsida; order Lamiales; family Lamiaceae; genus Stenogyne; species Stenogyne calaminthoides. Next base: position 35,817,493 of record JBBCBC010000014.1, read on the forward strand.
GTCTCTTTTCTGCAAATCAGACCATTGCATAAGAGTTATGCAAAAAGATAAAAAGTTGACAGCACCCACATCCAAAACGTTTTAAAAAAAAGAGAGTTTTAACACTAAAAGGATTTGGAACTTACAGTAAAATCTTCTCGGGCATGAGCTCCTCTACTTTCTTTCCTTGCTTCAGCAGAGTGCATAGTGATACATGCATTAATCAAAAGATTCTCCAACTCAATAGTCTCTATCAAGTCCGAGTTCCTAAGTCAACAAACAAGATAAAGTGAGGCACATTAAAATAGATGCACTACTAGCTTAGGAGTGTTTTGGGAGGAAAGGTACCATATCAAGCCTCTGTCCTTCAACTGGACATCATGAAAACTCTCCCAGGCTTTATCAATCAGCTGGCAGCCTTAAAGAAAGTAACAAACAGTCAATAAGAGAGTAAGATGATGTAATATTATCATTGTGATGAAATAACAGTGAAAACAGGAGGCATGAAAACCCTGCTGTATACCTTCCTCCAATGTTTCTTGGGTCCTAAATACGGCAGCATTGTTTTGCATTATCCTTTGCATGTTCAACCGGATCTTTGAGGTGGGGAGGGAGCCATTTGAATACCGAAGCTTGTCCAACCATGCGATGGTCTTCTCTCCAGCGTCATTTTCTAGTGGCTTTTGTTTTGCTCCTGATGTATTACAATTTACAAGTAAATAAATGTATCTCAAAATTGTATTAAATGGACATTATGGCAACAAATTGAAGAACTTGTGATCACCTGCGGTCTGGATCTCTGCAACCCTATTTGCACAAGCCCGGCCAAAGACAACAATGTCAAGAAGCGAATTGGCTCCGAGACGATTGGCGCCATGAACAGATGCACAGGCAGCTTCCCCGGCAGCAAATAGTCCAGGAATTATAGCATCGGGGTCGTTGCCTTTGATGGTAACCACCTTAACAAGAACAAACAATCTGTTATAAGGAAAGGAAATCTATTTATGTTCAGTAAATATCATGTTGTCAATTCTACCTCTCCGTGGTGATTTGTAGGAATTCCACCCATATTATAATGTACAGTTGGTAAAACAGGGATTGGCTCCTTAGTAACATCAACACCAGCAAAAATGGCTGCAGTTTCAGAAATACCGGGAAGTCTCTCCTTGAGGACCTCAGGGGGCAAATGATTTAGGTGAAGGTAAATATGGTCTTTCATGGGTCCTGTTTTAAAAAAAAAAAAAAAAAACAAGGAAAAATAAGTCAGAATCATGCTAACATCAGGACTTCCAAACAAAGGATAGTGAACAAATCAACCACATGTTAATGTGCTTTATAAATTACATACCAACACCACGGCCTTCTCGGATCTCCATGGTCATAGATCTAGACACGACATCTCTAGATGCAAGATCCTTGGCCGTTGGGGCATATCGTTCCATAAATCTTTCCCCTTCACTATTCCTAAGAATACCACCTTCACCTCGGGAACCTGACCATAGTGAAATGGCAAATGAAAATTAGCAAAGCAAATAACCTGAGGCAAGAAAAATATATTAAATACCAAATGAAGTAGGACTGAATAAACGAACCTTCAGTGATGAGACATCCAGCACCATATATGCCAGTAGGATGGAACTGAACAAATTCAAGATCCTGTAGGAAGGAAACACATGATTAGTTGGAGAAAAATCACAATATATAATGCCATTTAGAAGAAACAAAAATTGCTCAACACCCATAATTATTGTAGTATTTTATGGATTAAACAGACCTCGAGAGGCAGGCCAGCACGCGCAACCATTGCATTGCCATCTCCAGTACAAGTGTGAGCAGAGGTTGCTGAAAAGTATGCTCTACCATAACCCTAAGAGGAACAACAACAAAATAAAAAATAGCTTATTCAAGATGCAACTGACTAAATTAGAAAGAATATTGTTCAACGTGATATGTCTTACCCCAGTAGCAAGAATTGTTGAGGAAGAACGGAACCTATGCAAGGTGCCATCCTCCATATTTAAGGCAATTACACCCTGGCAGCTACCTGATATAAATTAGCAAAAACAATCTGATGTTTAGGAATTCATATTAATAATAATATTTGTGTATCGTGTATACTGTCATCAGGAAAACAGGAAGTCCCATTAATTCATATAATTTTCAAGCTGATGAGCTAAAGAGGCCCCTTTAAAGTTTCTAATTTCAGTTGACTCAGTGAATCGTAGAATATGCCAAAGGGTAAGGTCAAATGCAATGGTCAAAACATGGAGAAAATTTTGAGTCAGCTTACCATCTTTTCCCATAATTAAATCTAGGGCAAAATACTCCACAAAAAATTGTGTATTGTGTTTCATAGCCTGGCCATAGAGAGTGTGCAATAAAGCATGTCCAGTTCGATCAGCAGCACATGCACAACGGTAGGCCTGTCCACCTATTGAATATAGAGATTTCTTGTTTAAAAAAATGCCGATAAAGGGAAAAAAATTAAAATGGGAAGGAAGGAATGTGTTTCTACTGAAAATCACACAATACCTTTTCCAAAATTCAAGCTTTGACCACCAAATGCACGTTGATATATCTTCCCATCGTCAGTCCGGGAGAATGGCAGCCCATAATTTTCAAGTTCTATAACTGCTTTTGGTGCCTCACGACACATGTACTGAATGGCATCCTGGTCCCCTGGGGAAACACGGTACAGATTGCATAGATACATAATGTCAGAGAAGTTATTAATCATCTATGATAAATATTGATACATAAGACGCTCATTCACCAATTTGGACGTTTTAGAACCTAGGAGAACCACTAAAACCTTAAAATAATAGACAAACAGCACCAAGTTTGTACAAAATCCATTACACGTTATCTAGAATTAAAAAAAAAATAGTAATTGGAAGCATTAGTTGATCTTTCTGTTTTTAAACTTAAGGATGTCAAAAGCCAACTCAATTTGAAAGAAGATACAAGAAGAACAAAATACGTCTTCCAGATTGTAGATTAATCAACAATCATGCATGCTTCAGTATCATTGAAAACTTGTACCAAATGAGTTCAAGAGCAGTGAGCTTTTACAAGTTATTAGAACTCCACGGTCGGAACATAAAAGAAATCCAGTAGCATCAAGTTTACTTCAGGATACAGAAAAATCTTTCTAAAGAAAAGGAAAGGGAATTTAAAACATAATCATATAACCATGGTTATTAAATATAACGCCGAGCATGCCATAGGGATATTTGAACCTAAAAGACATCTAGGGTTTGAAATAAAAAAAACATTTTTTATTTGTCAAATAACATCAATTATAAAAAATACTATCTCTTAAGTCTTAATATTTAAGTGAATCACATCTAGGGTTTCAAGATTCACTTTTTTTTAGGGCAAGGGCAAAGTGTGAGAGGATCATCTTTTTTAGCGACCTTAGAGATGAAGATGAAGATGAAAATGAAGATGAAATTGAATTTAACTTAGAAGGTGAAGATGTGGAGGAAGAAAAGATTTTTGAGGACGTTTGCTTTTGATGAATTAGATTTGGAGATGATTAGTTTGCTATTTATGTCTTTAATTTCGTGATTAAAATTTCGGATATTTCTTTGCTTTGTTATTATCGTATTTCTATGGTTTGAAGTTTATGTCTTTACTCTTTTATTTTGTGTGATTTATATGTTTTTAACCTTCAACTTGTTAGTTAATTATATGTTAGTATGATTAACTTAGGTTTACTTCCATGGTTAGGTTTACTAAGAAATTTTCAAGGTCTTAAGTTGTTTTTTTCCAGGATGGCCCAAGGTGCTTGCGCCCTTTAAGGCGCTTAGGCGCTGCTTGGCGCTTTGTAATTCTATGCATATAACTATGTAGGATATTTGACCTAAAAGACATAATCAGAATATATTACCAAATATCACTACTAAAGCACAAATCACAAATACGCAAGCCTGAAATCAGGTACCTGATTTAAGACAGAATACCAAGATTTAAATTAAACTTGATCTCTTTATGGTTCTTTATCACTTAACTACAACCCAATCAGGGGCTCAATGTTGTCTAAGTAACAAAAATTTATTCATCCTTGAGCTTGAGAAGGTGGAATTTGTTTGTGTTTTTTTTTTTTTATTTGTTGGGGTGGGGGGGGGGGGGTGGGGGTGTTCTTTTAGAAGACAATGACCAGATTTTTTTTGCCTTAGAGGGGAGAAAGCCAGAGTTAATCATAAGAAATTAAAATACCTAGCCAATCGCTTCCCTTTACTGTGTCATACATGTGCCACCTCCAATCATCCTCTGACATATTTCCCAAAGCTGCATTTATTCCACCCTGCAAAAAATGTTCAATGAAAAATATTAGAAACAGAAAACTATTTGTAATGCAATCAAATTTATCATTGCCATCCCAACAAGTACAAAGTATATTTCCAGCTATCACCCAACAAGTACAAAGTATATTTCCAGCTATCATTGACAAAACAATCTCTTGGCAGGAGACATAAACAGATTTCCGAAATTCAGATTCCATATTTGAATTTACATAAAAAACATGAGTTCAGAATGTATTTGAGTGAACTCGAATCATTCCAAATCCAATTGATCCTATTAATCGAGATTTTAATGGTTTAAAAATAACAATTTCAATGTATCAACTGTTTATAATCCCAATATGTTGGTAACCAAAAGGATTTAAAAAGTATTTTGAAAGCACATCTATAGGAAAGGATTTTAATGGGTCTAAGATCGGGATGAGTTCAAAACCTTAGTGCAGATAGAAAGAAATACATCATCCCAACATCTACAATAGGTCTATCATTGCGGATTTGAGGTTAGAACTGTTCAAATCAAAACATGTCACCTCATTTCATTTCTGCTAATAGAGGTGAAGCAGATTAGAAATAAATGAGTTCTCCAAATTATAGAAGACAAACCCTGCATCTTAATGCTAAGCATATTTGGCCAGGCAACTACATTAACAACAGAGGATGAAGACTAGGAAAGGGGAAAACCAGAAAGAAATTGCAAGAGTCAAATAAGAAGTGTTATAGACAACCAATAAACAAAGCTGTATTTGAAATATGTTTTGACTTTTTTTAAATATTAGAAAAACACTACCATTTCAGCATTATAAACATAACATATCATTCAAGAAGTAATCCAAAAGGAAGAACTGAATAGAAAAGAAATGATTAAATCCTAATCAACATTCAAAGTAGACATGCTGGACTTATTCCCTTGCTTAATCAAAACAAAAGCAACATATACATTTCACCTGTGCCGCAACGGTATGGGAGCGAGTAGGGAACAGCTTGGTAATACAAGCGGTGTTGAATCCATGCTCTGATAACCCTATCGCCGCCCTCAGCCCTGCACCTCCCGCACCAACCACCACCGCATCATAGGTGTGATCCACCACCGTATAGGATGGTGCTCCACCACTCTGTTCAAACCATTATACAAAAGAATAAATACAACTGGAAAAGAAAATCGAAACCAATACATTTCAAAGACACTCCTACTCCAACAAATCAAAATACCAATCAAACAAAGGCGAACAAAATATAAATCTAATGTTTTAACACTTAACCAGAAACGAAAGGTCCCAAAATCAAACATCCAGCTAATCCGTCAGGCATATATAACTCAAATCCAGAAATAAGATAAACAATTAACCGATTAAATTAGGCGATAAATTTCATAAATGAAGCTGATAGCAGATCAACTAAAATAAATAAATAGAGCGACGGAGAAATCGTACAGGTTGAGTTGAGAAAAAACGGCGGACGGAATCGGCGGAGGTGGATTTATTGGAAGGAATGCGAATGCTACGGGAAACGCACCGCCACATCTCGGATAAATTTATCTTCGAGTATCGATTGAGATTGCTGATCTAGTGTGTGTTGTGTGAAGGTTTAGTATTTGGGTGCAGGAAAGAGTAGAACTGAAGAGGATGAGAGAAAAGTTGGGAAAGAAGCCTTTTTCTTCTGGGCTGCTTAATGCCTTAATGGTGTGCTCAAAATATTAATAAACCTTCGAGCGTGTGGTGTCGCCCAGATTAACGTAAATACACTTATGCCACAAAGAGTGACACTTTTTGTATGTAGAAAAAAAAATCGGATGGGTCTTGTATGCACTGGAGTGCACCGTGCACTCATAGTGCATTTTAGAAGTATGCAACTATATAAACAGAAACATGCAACTATTTCAAACAAAAGTATGTAACTATGTTTATATATTCACAGTTACATTTTTCTGTGTAAATAAGTCGTATTTTTCAACACAATAAGTTGCACGCTTCTAAAATGCACTATGAGTGCACGGTGCACCCGGGTGCACATGAGACTCACTCAAAAAAATGACTATGTTACAAATTTTTTCACACTATTACTTTAAGTATATATTTTTTTTATGTTATAGTAACACAAATTATACGTTAATATATCCGTAATTCGACACGTCAGCAGGGTTCACCTAATCCCGAATCGATCCCGTCCGACGGGAGATCAGATACCTGAAGATACGTAGATCTGACAAGATCAAGAGTCGACGTCAACGTATCATCAACTTTACAAGATAAGACAAAAACATTAAATGTAAAGTAGATCAAGTTTTAATCATTAGATAAAATAAAGAGTTTAGATGAGTTTGTAGAGTTTTTTGAGCAGTCCTCTATAAATAGAGAACCACGACCCATTGTAAAGTCTCTCCCATTTTACATTCATAGTATATACAAAAATTATATATGTGTGATAGTTATTAATTGAGTTTATATTATAATTACATTACAATCCATTCAACCGACCTGATAAAATCGCTATAAACATAGTATTTATTATTTTAAAGTGTACAATTGCATTTGTATGTATAAAGTCAGATTGCAAATTTGACTATGTATTGTGTAAGTGCTGAAAAACTTTATACCCTAGATTTAAAAAAATAATTTTACACAAAATCTTCCAAATTGTCATTCTAAATTACAACCTTATTTTTTTGTTATTATTTTTATATGCAATTGCACATATATATACGTAATTTAATTTGAACATTCGTATGTGTAAATAAAAAAATAAGAAATTATATATTAAAATAAATTTATTTTTTTAAGCGCATGCCTCAAAATAATTATCTCTCAATTTTGTAGTTTATTGTGATATCCCATAAAGGTAACTTGTATTTGTTATTAGAGCAATAGAAGCATTAGACCGATTTAAAAAATGCAAATTAAAAGAAAAAATGGAACTAATATATGTGAAGTAAGAACCAAATCAAATATCAATATGTTTGTTTTGAATAAATTTCGATTACTTTCAACATTGGATGATACAAGACATAAAAAAAAAAAAATATACCATCTTATAGTAACTCGTAAATCATAAAAAATAAATCACACTAGATAATTCCTAGTGACTGATTAGAGCAAATAATGAGGATAGTAAATCTCATAGGCAAATCATATACGGGGAATTGACCAAAAAAAGTATGAACATTTTAATTTAAACACGAAACAATTATTTGTCATGTTCATCTGTGAATTTCTTTTTAAAATGAGTATAATATACAATTAATAGACTGGAGAATTCATTTTATTGCGTGTATATATATATATATATCTTCTAAAAATATATGCAATAAAGAAAAAGTGGTCACGGAAAGAATATCAATATCAAAATGACTTGTATGAAAAGGAAAAAGTGAGCATTTTTTCCGAGGAATTTGGTGGTGTGTTGAAGCGGGCAATTTAGGGTATGTTTGTTTTGAGAATTATCCGAACGAACTTTGAACTTTACAATTTCATATATTCATTTAATATAATATTAAATTCAGAATTTTAAAATCCAATTTAAAACTTAATATAAATCCTATTTTTGCACATATTCCCTCATTAATAATAATATTATCATTTTTACATAATTTATAATACAGTACTCTATCATTCAATACAATACCCTTAGGATTTTAAGGGTGTGTTTGTTTTGGGCTTATAGTGGGTGGGGGAAATACTGAACTTTGAAATCTAGAATTTTAAAATCCTAATTAATATTAAAATTGTATGTTTGTTTTGAGATTTTATAGGGTAGAATTATATAGGATTGTAAAAAAATTGATTGATTTGTATTATTATATTATTATAGTAATGATTGAATGATTGAATATTGTGTTGAAAATTGTGTAAAAGTGATAATATTATTATTAATGAGAATAGGTGCATATGTAGGGTTTATGTTAGGTTTTAAATTGGATTTTGAAATATTGATTTTAATATTGTATTAAATGGGTTCGTGGAATTGTAAAGCTCAAAGTCCTTCCGAAATAATCTCAAAACAAACATGCCCTTAGAGATGGGGTGGAGGAATGGACGCGCTGACAAATTCGCAGCACGATGATCCTAGAGCCACGTGGCTCCGGCCCCTCCACCATTTCAATTAATTTAGCACCCTTCCTTTCTCTTCTTATTCGGCAAATGAAAGTGAACTTCTTATTCGGCAAATGAAAGTGAAATATCAAACATGGCATAATTAGTCAATCACCTTCAATTTTCCAACCTAAATAAAATTTCAGAAAGAAAAAAAATTCCATTGCCGGGAATTGAACCCGGGTCCCCTGGGTGAAAGCCAGATATCCTAACCACTGGACGACAATGGATTACTGCTACAAAACATGCAATGTTGTTTCATATTCAAATGTAATGTTTGACATTTGACAAACCCTACAAAGTAGACTCTCCTGTTCCTTTTCAACAATAACGTTTTCGTAAAAGATATGCATCGATTCGTGGTGTAAAACAACTGCTTACATTTATCTATTCTTTTACAATTGATTGAATATAAAAGATTGTGTATTTTCAAGCTAAATCGTGGCTGATATTAATAGGAAATGAAACAGCGTCACATCTGTGCAAAGCATATAAAGCAGGCGAATGTAAATAATAACGAACCAATGTAAGCTGGGCCATGAATCGAGTCTTTTATATGAACGGATAAAAGCTAAAACGAAAACCAAGATCATACTAAGTCCAGAAGATATAGCCCATGGTGAAAATGAATTAACGGACCTCTAAATCTACAAATGTAATCCCATTTATTTTACCTGCAGTGCAAGTATTTGAAGAATAAAAGTGAATGCTAGAAGAGAAACAATAATAAGGCAACGTAGACAATTCGCCAACTTGATAAGATGAAAAGCCAGAGAAGGCAGGCAAATTAAGAAATTTCAAATCCACATCCAACCAAGCACAATCAGATTAGTAAATTCCAGAGGAAGATATTACGTCAAAAGGAATATCAGCTCAGCCCACCGATACATAAAATACCATTCCTATTAATATGGACCATGATAGCCAGGGCTAAATAGGCATTGTCTGTCTATCCAAGTAGAGAATGGAATCAATGCATCTCCTCTTCAGATATTTAACAAAATTGAGAGGAACCATACAATAGAGGCAAAAAAAGATGCTAGCTCCCTTCAAAAAAATAAGGCGGCTGTAGAGCAGCAGGCAGGTGTAATTGGTGATTAGTTGTTGAGAGTGGAAAGCATTCCTCCAGTTGCAGTAGGGACCACGACCTCCCACCCGGGTCCTTTTAGAGGAATGCCGCCCACCTCCGACTCACCAACCAACAGATCACTACGGTCAATAACTCTATCCAGATCTTCATCGCTGATTGCAGTCTGTTTTTCCTCTTCATTTTCTTCATCGCGCAGAAGAGCAAGCAATTCCTCTTCCTGCATAAATAAAAACATGCAAAATAAGTCCCTACCAAACACAACATTATATACATATTTTATATGGTGATAAAACAAGGAAATTGAACTAACATTCATGAAGTCTGTTCCATCCTTGGATCTTTCCTGTTTGAACTGTCCCTTGCCGATCACCACATGCTCAAGCTTCAATTTGCTAAAAGCAGATCTCAGCATCCGACCCTGGAACAACAAATAAATTCCGTTAAAGTTTAAACAGAAAAGAATCTGCTTGTTTGAGAATGACAAACAAGTGTATGATAATTACCTCAACAGATTGAGCAGTAGCTAGCCTGTAGACATGAACAGGTTTTGTTTGACCGATTCTGTGACACCTGTCCATTGCCTGTAAATCCATCTGAGGATTCTGCATTGCAATTCAAACTCAATCTGGATGTGTGTGTATATATATTTTTTTTTTTTTTTAACGCACAAATACAGTGTGGTACATGTGTATTAAGAGGAAAAAAATGAAAGCTCAAGGTTTGAGACAAAACCCAATCACTGTCGTATAAAATGCATGTATCAGCTGCAGTAAGATTAATACCAAGCCCACCAGCACGGGTACTTAGAAGAAAGATTCTACAATCACTGTTCACATCATTGAATTCCTTGATCTGTTTGTCATTCACCAAACAGACAAATAAACTTTCACCAGATAAGTAACCAACTAAAACGGTTAAACATAAGGCCCAAATTAATGTTCTTTTAGATTAATAATATAAGAATTAAGCAACAAGAGCTGTAAGACTAGCCTCCTGTCACCTTAATAACAAATAATTAAATATCCAACTGGATGTGACTTAAACATTGCAATTGGAAGGGAAAAAATCCAAAATAGATAAACTTAGTCGTTTAACTATCACCAATATTGGGTAAGCAGCATTTGTAGTTAGTGACAAAATTAAATGTGAGAAGCAGCAATTAACATCATATATAAAATAATTTCAGAATAACCATTAGAATACCAATCAGCATTTTGATGACATGGTCACACGTTGTAAGCAGAAAAATAAAAAGTTTATCCTCACCCAGCAGAAAACATGCAGAAAAATACAATTTGCAAAGACTATTTTTACATACATTTTAAAAAGCTGAAAGCAGGAACACTAAATTTGCCAACAAAACAAGCCAGATGCAAAGTTTAGATTTCCTTTAAAACAATGAAAAAATTAAGATAAATAAATAAAAATTATACATGAAAAAAAAAAAAAAAAAAAAAAAACTGAGGAAAAAACAATCTTAGCAAAACCTGTCTTCGCCGTTCTTCCAATTTAACACCGCCATCAATTCTGCAGACTTCCAATCCTTTTTCACTAAAATAGTAATCCATTATATCCAAGATCTTCGTCCACTGCGAAAATATCAAAACCTGGTATCCCAGAAAAAAGTTAACTGAAGAAAACAAAAAAATAACAGCACTCATCTTCATACAAAAATTTAAGTTCTCAAGTACTTTGTGCTTGCGAGCAAAGAGCTTAGTCAATAATCTGTCCAGTAGTTGAAATTTGCCACACTGCTCCACTATCTGTTCCACAGGTGGATAAAAATCTGCCAGAGAGTACAACATTAAGAAGCTTTTCATCACTTTGAATTAGTAAAGTTTTATGAGCAGAAACATACGTGAGCCATCAAATGCAGATTCCAACAGGTCAGGATGGTTACAGTTCTTCCGAAGTTGAAACATCAAATTGTTAAGCTTTCCTTTCACATGAGCTGCATGCACATAAAGTCGGTCATCCAGAAAGTCAATACATTGTCAAATTATCATATTTGTGTGTCTAAAACAATACTAAGTAGCAACCTACCAAATTCCTACCAAAATGAAATGAAGTAGGACTTACAGCAGTGTGATTTCTCACTCAGATGACCCTCAAGCGTCTTATTAATGAGATGATCCTGGAAGTTCTTCTGATGATCAGTCAATGTGGCATAAACGATAATTTCTTTCTTCCGAGGGAGATTTATCTCCACGTCTGCCTTCAATCTGCGCAAGAGAAATGGACGCAATATAGCATGGAGTTTGGCCACCACCTGCAGAATTATGACAGACAAGTTACATATCAACATCAAATATAGTCTTCATGTATAGAATTTTAAGCTCACCTGAGCCCTTCTTTTTTCTTCCATTTCTTCTTTGTCTTTGAGGGCTTCACTAGTACACTTCCCAGAGAAATCAAACCTGAGAGATGCGCATAAGAAATAAGCCAGTAAGAAAAGAAGAAACTTAAACCGTCAAGACCAACGTACATAACCTTAAAATCATCAACTGTATAAAAATCTATAGTCTGCAGTGAAAAGGTTTAAAACATTTAAATTTACAAAATGCTTTATGAATTTTATCACCCATATTATATCACCACATTTGGTTTTAATTAAGTAAAACTAAATTCACTGCTTGCAGGCTTATATTTAGTTTATATTATACTCCCTCTGTCCCGGAAGACTCTTTCCAACTTTTCGGCGCAGAGATTAAGAAAAGTTGCTTTATGGGGGGTAGTAAGTGTGTATGGGGGGTGGTAAGTGTGTATTGTAAGGGTAATAAGTGTCCATTTTTGGGCGTGCAAAGTCTTATGGGACAGACCAAAAAGGAAAGTGTGCTAAGTCTTCTGGGACGGAGGGAGTATATATTATCTAGTTTAATCTCTTACCTAGTTTGTATATGATGCAATTCATTATATGACATAAACATATTTTGTAGTTGTTTATACAATAGATTTAGCAAACAACTATGTTTCAAACTACTCAAAAATGTTGTCAACTGCTAAAATTGATAAGCACGTGATGGAAACAAAAGGAACTATGCTTCACTTATTATCAAAGGAATGCCTCCCAATACAGAAGAAACAATTTTATGGCACACATCGAATGGAAAGCTAATAATCAATTACTCAGAAGTTCATTACCATGATTCAAACTCTTCACTGGATGAAAATATATCAGGAAGAATAAAATTCAACAGTGACCAGAGCTCAGCTAAGTTGTTCTGCAGAGGTGTGCCAGTCAAAAGAAGCTTATTCTCAACATGCAAGCGTTTCAATTCCTTCAACAATAAACACTTTGAGTTCTTCAACCTGTGTCCCTTCAAAAAGCATTAAATACTAGTACATGAATAATTCTAACACTTCATGAACTAAGACCAAATGCAAGAGGAAATAATAATCACACACTATGCATACCTCATCAACAATCATGTATTTCCAGCTGTAATGCTTCAATACTCGTTTTGCATCAATAAGTGCAATTTCATAAGAAGTAATGATGATTGGGAATCTGGGACCAACGGTCCTAGGCATATGCTTTCTTACAATTTCATCCCGCGTATTCCTATCACCGTGGTAAATGATTGCACCCAGTGAAGGCGCAAACCTAGAAAAATTCAACAGAAAAAGGCATTGTATGTTATGTGGAAAATGAAGAATCTTGAATCATTACAAGTAAAAAGTTGACTCATATACCTCTCTATCTCACTCAGCCAATTTGATAGAGTGGAGAGAGGAGCAATAACCATGTAAGGGCCATTCAATCCGTTTCCTTTGAGGTGTGAAAGAAAAGCAATAGTTTGGATGGTTTTTCCAAGCCCCATTTGATCAGCTAGGATCCCATTTAGTCCATTTTGCCATAACGAGATCATCCATTTTACGCCTTTAATTTGGTAAGTTTTCAACTTTCCACCAGTTAAGAGGGGTACCAGTTCTGCTTGCTCTCTCTCAGCTCTCTCTTCATCTGTAAGATTCAAACTGTCGACAGAAGCACCATCTTCAGTTCTTGTAAGCATGGCAGCAACAGCTCTCTTGGCTTTCCTCTACAAATTTACATAACTTGTTTGAGAAATATGATGCTAATAAGTCACAAGATGTAATTATAAAACCAATTAATCTCACACATTGCACATAAATAATCTGATCAGCACAAAGTCTGACATCAACAGTAGAATGAATAGGAGGTCTTTCTTAATAAAAATCTAACTAGAGAAAGCGAGGAAAAGGTCGAAAAAATTACATTGTTATAGCTTGTGCCTGCCTTTCTTTTGGAACCACGGCGGCCTTTCGGGACTTCTTTAACAGCTTTCCCGTCATCCTCTAACCCATTCTACCATATTGAAACACCAATTACATTAGCAAGATTTCAGAACAAATCACATTATATGCATCACGAGAGACAAACCTTAGTAATATCATCCATCTTTTCCAGCAGAAACTCAGAGTAAAGTTGGGTTTGCGTTAAAAGCTCATCAAGTTTTGTGAACTGGTTATCATTCAAATGTGCTTCTTTGGGATCATTTGCATTTTTCTTTTCCTCTTCTTTCAACCGCTCTTCCTGCAGTTTGTTTTCTTCATCCTCCATGGTTTTTGAAACAAGATGATGATCACTATTTTCAGTGCCACCTTCTACCTCCAGATTAATGCTGATACTCTTGCAGCCCTTTTAACAATAACATCAAGAATAAAAAATTATAAATTAGAGAAGAGATTAGAACAATTCACAAACCCTTTAGGATGAGATCAAATTACGCAAACCAGTTAGGTGAAAATGCTAGTCAAATAATAAGAGCACAACAGTTGGAAAATATTCAGTATTATAAAAGTTAGAATCTTAACCACTAATGGTCATAACTATTTCAAAATCACATATGACTAACTATGACAAAATTAAACAAACTACAAAAACATATTTTCAATTTTACTCCTTTACACATTAAATTTTACACAAAAATCAGCACAACTCATACACTACACTGGAAAGAATGAAAGCTGAAAATGCGGGTTGAAAAGAAATAAAATCTTAGTATCTTAATTAAGGGTAGCTCCTCCAAGAATCACATTTTATTCTCCCCTCCCCGAAAAAAAATAATACACAAACACATATCACCAATAAATTTATCGTACAAGGAAATTTTTTACCCTGCCCACGTGTTTAACACAAAAACAAACCTAAAAAAATGAATAAGCAAGTAAATAAGCATATACATCAGAGAAAAAGGCAGCGTGAAAGTACGTACTCCAAAAACCCAAAGCAAAAATGCAAAGAAAAATGCCGAATGGTTATACCTCGTCTTCAAGAACAGAGGTCGGAGAATCTGCTGCAGACTCGCTCTTCACTTCGCTTTCGGTCATCTCGCCTAAAACAAAATTTTAATTAATTTAAAGAATCACAAAAACGATAAGGAAGATAAACACCTTTTCTATCTGGAATTTTCATATTCATGTTGCACAGGTTAAAAAAAAAAATTAAAAAAAAACCGCAAACCCTACACAAACGAAATGCTACTTCAGAAAATGTCCGCAAACCTAATATGAAATAGATACTACAAGTTTCACCTCTCTTTCTCTCCCTCTTTCTCAGTCGCTGTACGAGGCAAGATACCGGAGAAGATGGAAGTTACTGGAGAAGATACTAGTTGCGACGATTCTGATTTCAATTTATTTTTCAGAACATTAAAATAGATAATTTAATTTCGAGGGCCAGTTGTCTTGTGGGGAAGATGGGCGGGAAACGGCGTGGTTATCTGTCTCCCCTCAAAAGTTGAGGTTATTTCAGAAACGCCACTGACTTTCGAAATGGTCCAAACACGATTGACCAATGACTGCATGTCACAGATTTAAATTTAAATAAATAATAAAATGGAGTGATTTTAGGAAAAAGGACACTTTTAAATGGAAAGAATGTGATTATAATTTTTTTAAAAAAAATTCGGCATGGGCCTAATGCTTCTGAACTTTTGTGTCTCGAAATCCACCCCGGAGCCCATTTGCAAAATTGGGCTTGAATTTTAATAATGAATTATTCGTATTATTTATTCACTGTTTGACTCGTATTAGTATTTGAAATGATAAAAGTGATTTTTAAAGTGGGATATGATAGTCATACCTCTCATCTATCCTACGTCTTTTTAAAAGTCATTTTATTATTTTATATACTAATAAACAACTCACTCGTTAAAACACGAGTCAAACTGTGAATGAACAATCTAATACAGGATGAAGGGAGTATTATCACAAGGATTTTTCCAATACAATTTTTTGGGTCCGGACCAATATACACCCCCAACTAAAAAAAAAAAAAAAAATTTGAAAGATCGCTCACGCACTCTTCCCGTACCGGACGCGTGTATTCAACATATCGGATTCGCGTATTTTAATTTTAAAAAAAATATTACAAATTTGTCATATGACGTATTCAGTGCAACTCCAACACGAATCGCATCCGCACCCACACTCTAGCGTATCCGATACTACACGATAATATTTTTTTAAGAATCCATACATCATTACCACAGGAACTTCATGTACTTTTTTGTTTATTTAGCGGTGTATCTCTTAATAACGTGAGTGTGTATAACAAAACCAAATTTTTTATCATCTCAATTAACACATCAAAAAATTATACATATAAAATTGTACCTTGAGCTGCCCAATCATCTCATATACAAATATTCATCATTTTTAACCCCACTAGTATTGTACCCGTGTGATGCACGGTGATTTTTAATTCTTTTACATATTATGATATAAATTCTTATAAAAAATTATGCATGTATCTTAGTGAATAAAAAGGAGTCACATTTATCATTTTTATGATTATAGTTATATAGCTTGAAGTTTATTGTTTAATCATTTCATAGAGTTATGAGTACATATAACATACATATTATTCAATTTTTAAGAGTTGGGACGGTGTGGACGGTGTGAAATTTAAAAATTTCAAAAAATACCTCTTTTTTTTTTTAAATGGCACCACGTGATTTTTCAATCATAGCATCTCTAGATGCAGCAACATAAAACAAATGCATTATTCACGTAATCACTATTTTTTTTTTTTTTAAATGGCACCACCCACCAAAAAAAAAGAAAAGAAAAAAACCTCATAAATATGAAATTGTAGCATTAATAGTATTAATCAGTGTTTTCAAAAATAATTTGAACCGATCGAACCGTGAACCACTCATATCGTCAGTTCAATTACTCCATAAAAACGATTAATTCGATTTACTATTTTTATTGTTTATTAAATCACTTTTCTTGATTTTTTTCATTATTCTTTTCTAAATCTCTCTGTATAATATTATTGTTTTTATGATTTTATCTTAATATCATTTTATCTTTCATAAATTCATCCACAAATTATCAATTTCATTTAATCTCTTTACCATCATCACATATTGTGTGGAATTAATCCACAACATCATCATCTCTAGTCTCCAAACTCTATTGTATTTATTTTAATATATGACTTATAAGTTACTCCCTATGTCCCACTATAATTGTCTCGTTTTCCTTTTATGGATATCTCATACCTTTTACTCTCTCCCAATACCCAAAACTACCCTCCATTTTTATTATTTTATTATTATTCCTTAAACAATTCAACCAAAAGAAGTGTGACAAATACAATGGGATGGAGGGAGTATAAATTAGTATAATTTTAATTTTTTATGAATAAATACTTATTTTTAAATGTAACCTACAAAATATAAAAGAAATATGTATAAATCAATTTAACTCTTGAACCGTCGGTTCAATCTGTCCAACCAGTTGGACCTGCAATTGGTCACCGGTTCGATTATGAAAACACTGATATTAATAGTGCTACTCTTATTTCAAGTTTGGCGTCCATTTTCAAGTATTGTCGTTTATAATTTTTTAAATATAATATATTGTTATTATAATATGATTAATATTTACATGATAATAAAATATCCAAATTCAAATGTTAGATGATCTAAATATATAATATGTTGATTCTGACGATCAATAAACATCCGTGCGATAGAATATATATAGGAGCAACTCTTTGCATGATTCATTCAATCAACGTACACGATTTTATTTGTTTATCTTTTGTAATATTCAAAGACGAATATAGCAAGACCGTCTGGGGACGGTTGCCCCACTCGAATTTTAAATTTTTTTTTACTATATATATGTAGAAAATTTTATATTTATGTTTTATATTCATAAAATTTTATCATTTCTCCCCCTTAAAATTAAATGTTGCATCCATTTTTTGTTATATTATTAATTTTTATATAGTTCATTAATTTGTGTATGTACTCTTTTTATTTATTTTATTACTTTATGCTTTATTAGCACTCACATTTCACCCCTCAATCTTGCTCGACTACGCGCAAACTTGCGTTAACGCCAAATTTCGAAAGGAATAAAAAGAACTAAACTGCATTCTACTTTGAAACTACTCTTATCAATGTGTTGTAAAGAATAATACATGTATCACTTAATAAAAAATGATATACCATTCTAAGGAAAATCCATTCCATGAGAAAATTCATTATAAAATAAAATTACTAGTACTTTTGACAAACTGTAAATTACAATTTTGTATTTTCAATATCCATTAAAAAAATATGCCTATATTTTGGGTACATTGCAAAATATGGTTAACAAATACGGGTACTTTTTCCTGCAACACATTATACTCGTACATAATCAAAACTTGCATGAGATCATGACCTTGTACGTAAAAGAAATACTAACTTAGTTTAATCATATGAACTGCTAATTTTTGGGTTGGTATATGATTTTTTTTTTTTTTATGAAAATCCGAGTTCACGATGAACTATATTTTTTTAATATAATTATTATGTATAAAAATCATGATTATTGTGCATAAAAAATTATCAATGTTAAATTTATTTTTTTTAAACAATGATATTTATTGTGCATTACAGTAATAATTGAGAGGAAAAGATATATACACACATTCATTAAGACTATGTTTATCGGTCTCCACAAACCAAGCCAATCTACGAAAAAGGACAAAAAAGAAATTAAAAAAAAAAACCAGAATTAGTATACCCCATACCGATCAGTGCGGATAGCCGAACAGATCAAGGGTGCGGGTCTCAAGGCTTTCGCTGCCACATGTCTCATTTTTATTTGATGTTTATATTCTTATAGGATAATACTTTAGATTTTTAGTATCTTATATTATCTTAAAAAAAAAATTATATCAAAATTCGTAAAAAAAAATTCTCTATAAATAAACATCAATATTGATATATTTTGAATCACAATTCATATTCTCTCATTTCTCTTCTCATTCTATTAATATTTCAAATTCCTATCATTTTTATCATGGATCATATGTATCCAAACTATTTTTTTAACACTCCAAATAATTCAAACACCCAAAATTATCCAAATTTTGAGACTTTTCTAAACACAGAAGATTATCCAAGCTCTCAATATTGTGAAAATTCTCAATTTTCTCCAAACCTAAACCAAAATCCTATCTCTGAACCAATCCAAACATCACAAAATATATCCAGAAATTTGTTCCAAAATACCACTTCAACTGTGGAAAAATGGTATGTAAAAGAAGATGTAGTCCTAATGTCTTCTTGGGTTCACGTTAGTGAAGACAAAACAAGTGGCAAAAATCAAAGAGTTGTCTCAATTTGGGTACGAGTGCATAAATTGTACGAAGAAATGTACTGGAGCTATAAGGGTGTTGGCGTATGAGATATCAACTGATGTCGTTGATGAATACTTGTGAATGAGTGCAGCTATGACAAGGCAAGCTTTCATGAAGTTCGTAGAAGGCATCATTTTCTGCTTTGGAGACGACTACCTCAGAAAGCCCAATGAATAAGATTTGGCAAGACTACTCTACGTCGGGGAACAACGTGGATTCCCCGGCATGATAGGTAGTATTGATTGCATGCATTGGGAATGGAAAAATTGTCCTACTGCATGGGCTGAGCAATATGCAGGGAGAAGTGGAAAACCAACAATTATTTTAGAAGTTGTTGCATCATATGACTTATGGATATGTCATGCTTTCTTTGGAACACAAGATACATGCAATGATATTAACGTACTCCACCGATCTCTAGTTTTTTATGATGTCTTGGAAGGTCGAGCACCAAAGGTTAGTTATGTCGTGAATGGTAGAGAAAATGATAGAGCATATTATCTAACAGATGACATATATCCTTCATGGGCTGCATTTGTTAAGTCAATTACGTCTCCACAAACCAGAAAGCACAAGTTATTCGCTCAACACCAAGAGGTTGTGCGAAAAGATGTCAAACGAGCATTTGGAGTTCTACAAGCTCGTTTCGCATTTCTTCGACGCCCATGTCTTGTATGGGATAAGCTTTTGATGGGAAGAATTATGATGGCTTGTATAATCATGCACAATATGATAGGATGAACGAGACACATACCAAACTTATCATGATCCAACATAATTTTTTTTGGATGATTCCATGAATGATGATCAAGGTTTTGAATGCTCAACTGGACGCATTGCAAGTCTATCCGCTTATATGATTAATAAGAAACAACTTCGCAATAGAGAAACTCATATTGCTCTTAAAAATTATTTGATTGAGCATATATGGCAAAAAATCGATACCGATAATTAAATGTGTAATTTTATTTTCTGAATTGTTGTATTTTAGCATCTATATGTAACTTGATATATTTATTTACAGTTTTGTATTCTAATTATTGTAATTTAAACTTAATTATTAAAATCGTAATTTATTTTAAGTGCATAGTAATTTTTTCTTTATTAAAAATAACAAATTTTAAAAATTAAATAAGTTAATATATCACCTTATTAATATAATAAAAAACTATTATAAATAAATATAATTATTAAATAATAGAAAATGAAAAATTATTTTAGATTGGGTTGGGTTGTTGATAAAGTATGAAAAAGAAAAGGATTGGATTGAATTGTAAATTGTATATGTGGAGGAGAGATAAATGAATTGTTTATTAATGGGTTGAGTTGAATTAGATTGTGGATAAAGACAGTCTAACAATTAAAGTTATCTACTCATTTCATATAAGAAAAAAGATATATACCCATTTGCTAGTGAAAATACATATATGTCCTTATTTGAAATAAAGATTTATACCCACATAGCCCACTCTCTCTCTCTTATTTTCTAAAACATAATTAAATGATAGGTTTAATTTTATAAGATATATCCATATTTATTTATTTTTAATATATCTTAATTTTATAAATTAAATAAAAAATATAAATAATTCATTACAAAGGATATTTATGTTGGGGTTATACTGAAAAATATGCTTTTACTTTGTATAACCAAACTGAATTTCTTATTTATTTTACTTAAATAAATTATTTATCACATACTGCATTAAATATGAACGAATGTTATATATATTTACTGCATACCCGTTCGATAAATCAGTACGTGTTACGTTGTAGTTAATTTGGTGATACCAGATCACAGAAGATCAAATTAACAGTTCCTCGTGACTAAATACAAATTCACAACCCAGATGGAAATGAACAACCCATCATGAAAGGTTGAAGTTTAAGGCTCAGATTGGCTTGTCTTGACCGAGGATTACACTAGTGCATTATGATGCGCTGAAAAGGACCTACACGAGGATAAATTTTTCGGTACTGAATATACAAGAATTAGACCTCAGTGGTTCATTATTTCTTAATCTTCGTCCCTTAAATATGATCGTGTGAAATCAATAACTATTGCTTTGACTTATGATGGGAAGAGAATAAATGCGATTCGATACCTTGTATCTTGGGCAATATTATTAATTACATGACGATTGCTAATATTTAATACGGAGAATCGCGTGCAAGTACTGCTTGCTTGATTTGTCCACTTGGTGGTCTCAGAATCTTTATCATACCAAATCTTGCAAGTGGAAATTTATTTCCGGTATGGATAATAATGTTGAGTTGTCTTTACTCCAAGGACAAAGATATTAATTAATATAAAGTCTGTTCAGTGGCTTAATTAATTAATGGACTAAGATAATCTTAAACACGGGAAATAATGATCGGGAGCCATATTATTGTGAAGTCGTAATGTGAGTTAAGATGGATAGTTCAATATTAATTTTATAGTGGAGTAAATTAATATTAATGGGCTTGAATAATATTTTGGCTAAATATTAAAGCTTCATAGCCCATTGGAGGTCCAATCTTAATTCTCCTAAAGGTCCCTCAAATAGCCCAAATTAAAGTCCAGTTAATGAAAAGGAGAAGAAAATATTTTGCCTATTTTTCCTAATTATTTTCGAAAAATATGAGTAGGAGAGAGAAAAGATTTTTTCTTGATTTTCTTGGAAAGATTTTATGGAATAAGTTGTAGGTCCAGAACGGGTTTTGTGAGGGCAGAAGTCTAGAGGGGATGGGTGAATAGACTTCTGAAAACTTTTCGTGCAAGATCAGGTGTGATAGCAGGTTACCTGATCAGAGTGTGTGTGAATCAGTTAGGACTGATATCCAACTTACTGATCGCCTGATGGCAGATCAGTTCAGTGTCTATCAGTTTAACTGATGTGCGGAAGCTAGTTTTAACCCGTGTGAAAAACCAGTTTTAAGAAATCAGATTCTGAAGTCTGTTTTCAATCAGATGACTAAAGTGTTAAACTGATCAGATCAGTTGCTTGATGCAGACTGGTCCTAACTCATAATATGTATGCAGTTTAAACTCCAGTTGTGTGCAATCTTGTAAAGCAATTAAGAGCAAGTAAATACACACAAGATTTTATAGTGGTTCGGACAATCAGTTCTACGTACACTCTTCCCTATCACAAGGGGCACCAACTTAACCAACTGGACTTAGTTTATTGTGTTAGTCCAACATAGTACAACCAACAGATGTTTAGAGAGTTCTCACTCAACCGATCCCAGAAATCAGAACTAGAAACCCTAGTCTGAAATCTTGCTAAAACAAACTTAATCTAACTTTTGGGTTTGGGTAAAGATTTGTTGTTGTTCCAACTGGAAATCCATCCTAGTGTTTATGTAGCCTAAAGCTAGAGGATGAGATTTCTATGCTAAGAACGATGTGATGAACACTTAGAAAATAATCTTGAAAATGTGTTCTTCGTGCGGAAATCTTGTTATAGCTTGAGCTTGATGATAATTTATGTGTCTTCACTATGAAGAGCAATCCCAAATTTATAGACCTCGAAATCAAAGAGCCGTTGGAGAGCAATTTGAATTTCAGGCTATTTTTGGTAGGTTGCAGGATTGATTTGACGTGCTTCAGGAACGGCATGGCCGAAAGAGTGTAAATTTGTCCTTTCTAGCCGTTTGACTATGCAGCGCCGAATCCCGCATTGTCAGCTCCGTACATGCGTGTCTTGTTCTCATTGGTTAACAAGTACACTTTTCAGTGTTTGTTCTACCAACTAAAGTTGACATTCTTCTTGTCTGATAGTATGTATGATCTGGTGAAACATCAGTTGACACCTGGTGTGAGCTGACCTGATCAGATAAAACTGATCAGTCTACCTGATAGAGTCTTCTGGTGCAAGTTGTCTTAGCTCAACTAGCAGACTCGACTGATGTAGGTCTTCTGGTCTTCTGGTCTTGATCTTCTGGTAGTCATCTGATCTTCAGGTCTTCTGAACTTGAACTTCATGTCTTCACCTGATCATCTGACTTTGTTTGGTCTTCTGACTTGACTTGTCTTCTGTCTTGACTTGTCTTCTGACTTGACTTGTCTTCTAACCTCATCTGGTCTTAAGGTCTTCTGACCTTATCTAGTCTTCTGATCTTCTGACCTCATCTGGTCTTCTGATCTCATCTGGTCTTCTGATCTCATCTGGTCTTCTGATCTTCTGACCTGACCTATACATATTGAGTTTTTCCTCAATATGTGACCTATCTTATACATCAGTTGTCTATACATTTCAGCTGGTCATCCTATCCAGATTCTAAGTCATCAGTCAGCTAACAGGTCTGACTGGTCCTATTACAACTGTTTTGGCACTTCCGTCAAAACTTAATACAGATTTCCCAACATAAGTATTCTTGAGATACAAGTTTATCCCATAAATTCAAGAAAGGAAAAAGATCTCACTTCTTCCCTATTTTGTGATATTTTCGAAAATAATGCAAGATAAGGAAAAAGGAGAAGATTTTGTTGGGAGATATTTTGGGAAATAGATTATATTGGATATATTCTAGATTGTATCTTGAGGAAGAAGCAAGGAAATTTCCCAATGCCCAACTAGGTCAAATTTTTGTCCCCCCCTAGTCCTATAAATAGGGGATGAATTTTTCATCCCCAATTGCAATTCCATGTGTTGGAAAAATTAGAAATTCACAAAGGTGGTGACCAAATATTTTATTTTCTCCTTTAGATTAAAATCGTTCGTTGATAATCCTCCCATCGGATTACGTTCGTGGACGTGGGACATATTTGAGAAGACACTTTGGGTTGATCCATCGTCTCAACGGTTGTCTCTACGAGAGGTTAGTATTTACGTAATTCCTAGATTCCGCATGCTTAGGATTTACGTGAATTACGTGTACGCATGATGTTTATTTGCTTATTAATTATTATGTTGAATTGGTTTAGGATTAATTCATGTTAGTAATTAATTAATTAATTTAAATATGTATTTAAATTCACCTCGAATAGATCCGGGCACCCCTAATTTCCCAACAACTGGTATCAGAGCCTCGTTTTCGAGCTCTGTATTTAAATTGTTATTTAAATTATGTTGGCCATTAAATTTTATTGAAAATTGGATAGTAGAATTGTCAGATCTGTTTTGCAGGTATCCAATTGTCATGATATTTAATGTGTTTATTTATTTCATGCGTATGAATGGTTTTAATTCGACTCGTTCGAATTTGTTTTTCTCGTGAGAAAATCCACGAGTAGATTATGCTATTTGATTTGTTCAATGTAATAGAATAGTCTAGATTTAGGTTTATTTATTTTGTAAAATAAATTGTAACCTGATCGAAGATGAAGACGAGAAATTAAAACGGATTCAAAACCGGGCGCAGGCAGCTTGCGTCGCGCAAAACGTGCCAAGGGAGGCACGCGCGCGACGCGGATGGGCATGCACTGGTGTGGGGCAAGACCGATGGGACCGAGCGCACACGGAGATTAGGCGCCCAGACGGCATCGCCAGACATGCACGCTACGGACCGAAAGTGGGCGAAAGCTACAGAGGCGGGCACATACAAGAGGCGGAAAGGGCGGTGAAAGTGAGGCGATGGACGCGATGGCATGTGTCTTGGTACGCTGGCGGCCGCCGCCAGTGTCGAGTGGTGTCGAAGCCTTCGGTGACGGCGCGTATACGCTATACGCTAATAAGCGTCGGGCGCAATAGACACGGTCGGGTCGGGTGCAAGGCGTGCACCCCGACCCGCAAGCTGATTGGTGCACGAGACGTGACCTTTCGAAATGTTCGAGTGGGAGAAATTCAAGACGACGTTTCTTCAAAATCAAGCCAAGAAAAATCAAACCATGACAGTTGGATAATATGTGCCCAATATGTTTATTTTTCTGCTATGCTTGATTTATTGTTGTATTTTCTTAAGCTTTATTTAATTTGTTTAAATGTGTTTGCATGAGAATTGCCCAACGAAAAATCTCAAATTCAAAAAATTACTAAGTATGTTTTAAATAATTAATTTGTTTTTGAATCAAATTAATTTTGACCTCCATGATTTATTTATTTGTGAAATCTTTTGGAGAAATTTCCCTAAGGGACGGCCAAAAGAAAGCTTTCACATGAATAAATTCTCAAAATGATGATTGTGAATTATTATTAGTGGCAACGATGACCCTCCCAAGAGGCTCGATCAAAACGAAGTAGTAATTCTGTATTTAATCATGGTTATTACTTAGGTATAAAATTGATATCCATATACTTCAACGAAGTCCCTGTCAATTTTATATTGGTCAAGTGGGAGCCAACTTTTTTTTTTTTAATTAAAGGTTTGTAATTGTTCTTGTTTGTAACCTGCTTGAATGTGATTTAAATGATGACCCTCCCAAGAGGCTCATTTAAAACTGTTTTGAGATGTTGGTTGATGCATGTTCATATTTTTTATAGATTTCAATATGAATCATGTGATCGAATTATGTGATTTTCTTTGTGTTGATCCGGATATTGACACAAGATGTATGTTTATTTTCAGTATCATCATGTCGCAACCTTTTAATCCACTATTCAATATACTGAAAGATAATTTGCTTACTGGAGAAAACTTTGTTGATTGGAATCGAAAAATTACTATTGTCCTCACTGCACAACACCATAACTGGGTCCTTACCACACCCAAACCAGAAAAGCCGACTGATGAGTCTAGTAAAACGGAAAAGAAAGAGTATGCTGACTGGGAACGTTCCAACGAAATGGCAAAGTGTACCATTTTGGCTTCTATGTCAGATGTGTTGCAACACCAACACCAAAACGTTGAAACTGTTGCAGACATCATGGTCAATCTTAAAGCGATGTTCCAACATCATAACCGTGTGGCTCGCCAGATCACCATGAGAGACATGCTCTCAATGAAAATGGTGGAGGGAACGCCCGTAAGGGAACACGTTCTCCAAATGATGGCTCACCTTAACAAACTTGAGGTACTTGGTGCTGAATATGACATCGAGCCCCAGATCGATTTCATACTCCATTCCCTGCCCAAAAGCTTCGAGCAGTTCAGGCTCAACTACCAAATGAACAATCAGAAGTTCTCCTTGCCTGATCTGCTACAAGCTTTAGTCTAGACCAAAAGGAGGTAAGAAGAAGAAGAGGACCAAAAGTGAAGCTAACTCAAGTGTTGCCAAGGGCAAAGGAAAGGTGAAGAGGGAGGGTGGAGTAAAGAAACCGACTAAGGGAAAGTGTTTTAACTGCGGTGAAAAGGACATTAGAGGTCAGCCTGTTCCAAACCCAAGCGGAATGGAAAGAAAGGTAATTCTCTCGCACTAGTTGTTGAAACTTGTTTAGCGGCGTATGCTACCCATTCATGGGTAGTGAATACGGGATCCACTGATCATGTTTGTTTCACATTACAGGGGTTCAAGTGGACCCGACAACTTAGTGGAAGAGAGATCCTCATCACGATGGGTGATGCTACGAGAGTGGCAGCTGAAGCAGTGGGAGACGTGCACCTGTCTTTTGAAGACAAGAGTTTAATTTTAAGAGAAGTTCTTTATGTTCCTGTTTTTCGCAAAAACCTTCTTTCAGTTTCAAAACTATTTACTGATGGATATTTTGTTCGTTTTAATAAACATGTTACTATTTTTCGTAATGATGTGGTTATCTGTCATGGAACATTACAGAACAATCTCTACATTATTAACTGTGCACATCACACACACAATGCATCCTATAACACATCTACTATTTCAAGTAAAAGAAAACGTTCGACCAACGTGAACGAGACACTTCTTTGGCACCTAAGATTAGGTCATATTAATCCAAAAAGGATCCAAATGTTGGTCCAAGATGGTTCATTGGAGTCCCTCCTGATTGAACCATTTCCAACTTGCGAATCATGTTTGGAGGGTAAGATGACCAAGAGAGCATTTGGAGCCAAGGGGCTTAGATCTAAAGAAGTGTTGGAGATCGTTCACACCGATGTATGTGGTCCAAAGCAAATCAAAGCAAGAGGTGGCTACGAGTATTTCGTTACGTTTATCGATGATTACTCACGCTATGTGTACGTTGTTGATTAGTGGTGATTTTGCTTGAGATTTATGTGCTTTTGTTGCTCACTCTTGACCCAATTTCATGTTTTTATTGCTCAATTTGGACTAATTGCACTTGAAATGAGAAAGGTTTTTGTTTTGCTATCTTTGTAGGAAAATTGTGGATTTTGGAAGCAAAACATGAGCTCAATATTATTTGGAGTCAAGTCAAATATAGAACCATTTGAAAGAGCTTGAAGTGAGGTTCGCAACTCAAAAAGAATCAACTCAATCGGAGTTTGGGAGCTCAAGTTATGAGCTAAATAAAATCGATGTTCGACAACGAAACGCCCAAACAGGCTACTCGCTAAAATTAAGAAGCAGGCCCAAATTTATCTTCAAGCCCACATTGCATGTTTCTGAAGCCCATTTGCAACAAATTAAATTAATTGGGTATGAGTTTATAAATAGCCTAACATAAAAATAAAAGTTATTTTTTGTCATAAAATTTATAATCATTCTTTTTTAGCCAAGAGAATATATTTTTTTCCAATTTTACCTTTTTTTTATGCTTTCATTATTTTAGTTCGTACTACAATATATACACTTCGTACCAATATTATTTTAGCCCGTACCACCCTTCAATTAACCCCGTACCACTATCACTTAAGTCTGTAAATATCGTTTCAGCCCGTACCACCATTTTATCAACCTCGTACCACTATCACTTCAGTCTGTAAATATCGTTTCAGCTCGTACCACCATTTTATCAACCCCGTACCACAATCACTACCGTACCACACTTATTTCAACCCCGTACCACCTTATTTTAACACCGTACCACCATCATTTCAGCCCGTACCATAATTTAATTCAACTTGTATCATCATTTTTAAATTTGTACCACAATTTAATTAATTTCATACTACACTATATTAATCTCGTACCACCATTTTTTTTTGTTAACTTCTTTAAGGGTATAATTGCCCAAAAATTAATTCTCTTGGTTAAAAAAGAATGAAATAAATAACTTTGATAAAAAATAATTTTTTAAATGAGAATAGACTAAAAATAGAGTTTTCTCTAATTTGTTATGGTGATCAGAGTTGAGTAGCATAAACCACAAGCCCAATACTCCATTTCAATTAATCAGCGCCGCAACTTCAAACCATGATCCTGGGCCCACATCATTTTAAAAGTGTTAAAGCTTTCAACTTACAATTGAGCGACTTTATTAAAGGAAAAGCAGGGCACGATACATTGGGGGAATTGGAGAGCACCAAGGTGAGATATATTCCACCAGTAGGAAAATAGAAAGGGGGCAGCAAGGATTCCAGGAGAGCATTCTCAACAATAGCAACTAAAAGGGTTTTAGATAGGGTTTTGAGAGTTCTCTTTCTCCATTCACACAAAAAACACCTAGTATATAAATTTCTTGCTTTCTAGAGTAGAATTTCTTTGGATTCAAGAGCTAAGACAAGATTCAAGTTGTATTTGCTTTATTTAGTGACTTCTATTCCTTTTATTGTTTTCTTTAATTTAATTGCTATGTTTATGAGTTTATGTTTTCTATTGTTTATGGGTTTGACTAGAATCATGATTGACTAATTTTGTTAGTGTTTGGGTGTTTGGAATTGTGATGATGATTGGTTAATTGCTTTGATTATGGTTGTTTATATCTATTGATGGGGATCCTTTAAATTAGGGGATTTTGCTTGTTCAATTTGGTTTAGTTTTGCTATGAGCTTGTGTGTTTTTGCTAGTATACTTCGACGAGAGTTGGGTAGACGGGTTTAGACATATGGGTATTGGTTTAATTCACCCGAATTGGAGTCGATTAAGTCCTATCACAACGAGAGTTGGGTAGATACTTTAGAACCCCCCTAATCTACATTATCTTCTAGAGTTAAAACCTTGAGTGAGTAGTGAAGAGCACATAGGAGCATCAACCTTAGTCTACAAGTGGGAACACACGGTGACAAAGTAGTTAGCTAATTATAGGACCATATCCGTGCAATTACCCGGGTTAGCAAAGGGAGATTCACCTCTCGATCTTAGGAATTAAAATGGTATCGTACCCTAGGCTTACCAAGTACTAGAATGGTATATGTTTAGTGATCGCCCTTATGGAGTAACCGGAAGTAGAGGGAAACACTATAATTGATCTTTTGACAATCATCTCATAAGGAAAAACACCCGAGCACATCTTCTCTCGCTAGTGAACAAAACTCGTTTGCTATTTAATTGCTTTCTTTTAGCTTGCTCGTCTTTAGTTTGATCTTTGGTTCAATAGTTGATTATTACTTGTCTTAAGTTTCCAAATCATGTCACACTATAGTCATGCGACAACACATAGCAATTGGGCTATATTCCACATCTAGTCCCGTGGATCGATATTTAACCGGGCACGAAATGACCCTCTTATACTTGAGAGGTTAGTGTGTTGCAAAACACGTGTCAAGTTTTCCTAATGAAGCATAAATCTGAGACCTTTGATAAATTCAAAGAATTTAAGGCTCAAGCAGAGAATCATAAGGAAAAGAGTATCAAGTTTCTATGATCTGATCGTGGAGGCGAATACCTCAGCGATGAATTCTTGAACTACCTGTCGGATGAAGGGATTGCATCCCAGTTGACTGCACCCGGTACCCCTCAATAAAACGGGGTTGCAGAACGAAGAAACAAAACGCTTCTAGAAATGGTAAGGTCAATGATGAGTTATGCGAATTTACCAAAATCGTTTTGGGGTTAAGCCTTGCAAACAACAACTTACATTCTGAACTTAGTGCCATCCAAATCGTTTCCAAAAACCCCTAGGGAATTGTGGACAGGGCGCAAGCCCAGCTTAGGACACATGAGGATCTGGGGGTGTCCGACATACGTGTTGGATAAGAAGCTGACAAATTGGATGCACGTTCGGAATTAAGGTTGTTTATAGGGTACCCTGAAGGAACGAAGGGATGCATGTTCAATGGTCCCGAAGATCAAAAGGTCGTAATCAGTACGCACTTCAGATTTTTGGAAGAAGACTATATGAACGACAAAAAGCTTAGAAGCGAGATTACCTTAGAAGAACTTAGGAGGCTAACTCCGTTGCTACCTGTACAAGAAGACATACCACACGTCACACCTACACAACCGAAACCTCGTCGTAGTGGGAGGGTTGTCAGATAACCCGAGCAATTCTTAGGGATCGGAGAGTCCTCGGACTTGATCTCAGGAGAAGAATCAGATCCATGGTCCTACAACGAGGCGATCCAGGACAATGATGCGACATCTTGGCAAACAGCAATGGAAGCCGAGATGGGTTCAATGGATCACAATAAAGTGTGGGAGCTAATCGAACCACTTAATGGGGTAAAACCCATTGGATGCAAGTGGGTATACAAGAGAAAAAAGGGACCGGACGGAAAGGTTGAAACCTTTAATGCAAGACTCGTGGCGAAAGGGTACACTCAGAAAGAAGGGATCGACTATGAGGAAACCTTTTCGCCCGTAGCCATGCTCAAGTCCATTCGAATTCTCTTATCGATTGCTGCACACCTAGATTTTGAGATCTGGCAAATGGATGTCGAGACAGCTTTCCTCAACGGAAGTCTTGACGAGGAAATCTATATGCAACAACCCGAAGGATTCATTGAAAAATGCCAAGAGCATCTGGTTTGCAAGCTAAAGAAGTCCATTTACGGGCTAAAGCAAGCATCCCGTGCCTGGAATCAGTGTTTTGATCAAGTTATAAAATCCTACGATTTTGATCAAAACAATTTCGAAAGTTGTGTGTATAAAAAGCGTGACGGAACTGCCTTGGTATTCTTGGTACTATACGTAGACGACATTCTGCTCATCGGGAACGATGTAAAGATGTTGTCAAACGCAAGGGCATGGTTGCCAAAACAGTTTGATATGAAGGACTTGGGAGAAGCCGGTCACATCCTAGGGATCAAGATCACTTGAGATCGCAAGAAAATGATGATTGGGCTTTCGCAAGCTTCGTACATAGACACCGTTTTGAAGCGATTCAGCATGCAAGATTCCAAGAAAGGTTTTGTACCTTTCAGACATGGAATCCATCTATCCAAGGAAATGTGTCCCAAGACACAAAAGGAAATATATGACATGAAGGACATTCCTTATGCTTCGACAGTGGGAAGCCTCATGTACGCGATGTTGTGCACGAGACCGGATATCTGCTTCGCCGTAGGAATGGTGGCAAGATATCAAAGTAACCCTGGGAAAGAGCATTGGACTGCAGTTAAGAACATTATGAAGTATCTGAAGAAGACACGAGACAGAATGTTGGTTTATCAATCAGACAGTCTAATCCCTATCGGTTATACGGACTCAGATTTCCAATCAGACATAGACTCCAGAAAGTCAACCTCGGGTAGTGTGTTTTGCATGGGGGGGAGGAGCCATGACATGGAGAAGCGTTAAGCAGAAATGCATCGCCGATTCTACCATGGAAGCCGAATATGTAGTTGCTTGTGAAGCAGCGAAAGAAGCGGTTTGACTCAAGAACTTCCTGGTGGACTTGGACGTCGTTCCGGATTTGCCCAGCACGATCACGGTTTACTATGATAACGCCGGAGCAGTTGCAAATTCTAGGGAACCAAGAGCCCACAAGGCCAGCAAACACATAGAAAGAAAATACCATCTTATACGAGAAATCGTTAAGAGATGAGACATAGAGGTGGCAAAGATTTCGTCTGAAGACAACCTAGCAGATCCATACAAAGGGTCTGCCTTAGAGTACATTCGAGAGACATGTGGAAGGAATGAGTGTCAAGAGCATTGCCAATCTGCTTTGAGTATAAGTGGGAGAAATATTATTTGGTTCGTGTAGGGTGACATTAGATGTCACATAGAACACGAGACATGATGTAGTATACTTAAAAACAGACTTTTAGTATAAGTTGGAGATTGTTGGGGTTATACTGAAAAGTATGTTTTTACTTTGTATAACCAAACTAAATTTCTTATTTATTTTACTGAAATAAATTATTTATCACATACTGCATTAAATATGAATGAATGTTATATATATTTACTGCATACCCGTTCGATAAGTCAGTACGTGTTACGTTGTAGTTAATTTGGTGAAACCAGATCACAGAAGATCAAATTAACAGTTCCTCGTGACTAAGTACAAATTCACAAACCAGATGGAAATGAACAACCCATCATGAAATGTTGAAGTGTAAGGCTCAGATTGACTTGTCTTGACCAAGGGATTACACTAGTGCATTATGATGCGCTGAAAAGGACCTACAGGAGGATAAATTCTTCGGTACTGAATATACAAGAATTAGACCTCAGTGGTTCGTTATTTCTTAATCTTCGTCCCTTAAATAGGATCGTGTGAAATCAATAACTATTGCTTTGACTTATGATGGGAAGAGAATCAATGCGATTCGATACCTTGTATCTTGGGCAATATTATTAATTACATGACGATTGCTAAGATTTAATACGGAGAATCGCGTGCAAGTACGACTTGCTTGATTTGTCCCCATGGTGGGCTCAGAATCTTTATCATACTAAATCTTGCAAGTGGAAATTTATTTCCGGTATGGATAATAATGTTGAGTTGTCTTTACTCCAAGGACAAATATATTAATTAATATAAAGTCTGTTCAATGGCTTAATTAATTAATGGACTAAGATAATCTTAAATGCGGGAAATAATGACCGGGAGCCATATTATTGTGAAGTCGTAATGTGGGTTAAGATGGATAGTTCAATATTAATTTTATAATGGAGTAAATTAATATTAATGGGCTTGAATAATATTTTGGCTAAATATTAAAGCTTCATAGCCCATTGGAGGTCTAATCTTAATTCTCCTAAAGGTCCCTCAAATAGCCCAAATTAAAGTCCAGTTAATGAAAAGGAGAAGAAAATATTTTGCCTATTTTTCCTAATTATTTTCGAAAAATATGAGTAGGAGAGAGAAAAGATTTTTTCTTGATTTTCTTGGAGAGATTTTATGGAATAAGTATTATTGAGATACAAGTTTATCCCATAAATTCAAGAAAGGAAAAAGATCTTATTTCTTCCCCGTTTTGTGATATTTTCGAAAATAATGCAAGACAAGGAAGGAGGAGAAGATTTTGTTGGGAGATATTTTGGGAAATAGAATATATTGGATATATTCTAGATTGTATCTTGAGGAAGAAGCAAGGAAATTTCTCAATGCCCAACTAGGTCAAATTTTCGTCCCCCCCCAATTCCTATAAATAGGGGATGAATTTTTCATCCCCAATTGCAATTCCATGTGTTGGAAAAATTAGAAATCCACAAAGGGGGTGGCCAAATATTTTATTTTCTCCTTTAGATTAAAATCGTTCGTTGATAATCCTCCCACCGGATTACGTTCATGGACGTGAGACATATTTGAGAAGGCACTTTGGGTTGATCCATCGTCTCAACGGTTGTCTCTACGAGAGGTTAGTATTTACGTAATTCCTAGATTTCACATGCTTAGGATTTACTTGAATTACGTGTACGCATGATGTTTATTTGCTTATTAATTATTATGTTGAATTGATTTAGGATTAATTCATGTTAGTAATTAATTAATTAATTTAAATATGTATTTAAATTCACCTCAAATAGATTCGGGCACCCCTAATTTCCCAACAATTTAATATATTGCATCAATAGAATTAATAAATAAATAATTATTTTATAGAGAAAACCCCTATTTTTAGTCTCTTCTCATTTAAAAAATTCTTTTTTATCAAGGTTATTTATTTAATTCTTTTTTAGCCAAGAGAATTAATTTTTGGTCAATTATACCCTTAAAGAAGTTAACAATTTTTTTAAAAAAAATGATGGTATGGGGTTAATACAGTGTAGTACGAAATTAATTAAATTATGGTACAAATTTAAAAATGATGGTACAAGTTGAATTAAATTATGGTACGGGCTGGAATGATGGTGGTACGGTGTTAAAATAAGGTGGTACGGGGTTGAAATAAATGTGGTACAATAGTGATAGTGGTACGGGATTGATAGAATGGTGGTACGGACTGAAACGATATTTACAGACTGAAGTGATAGTGGTATGGGGTTAATTGAATGGTGGTACGGACTGAAATAATGTTGGTACGGAGTGTATATATGGTAGTACGAATTAAAATAATAAAAGCATAAAAAAATGGTAAAGTTGGAAAAAAAATCTCTTGGCTAAAAAAGAATGATTATAAATTTTATGACAAAAAAGAACTTTTATTTTTATGTTAGGCTATTTATAAACTCATCCCTATTTTATATTAAAATAATGATAAATAAATTTAAAATGTGGACCAAATATCATTTTTTATTCTCTACAATTATAAATACCATTATTTTCACTTCTAAAATTAAATAAATCTTTTCTAATAATAATTTTTACTAAACCTAGTGATTCAATTCTATTGACTTCATATCCTTAATTTTAAAATTTATAATATGCATTTACATGAAATATTTTATTAACACATACTTATAAATTTACTTTATATATATATATATAGGCCAAAATTTTATTAAACAATTTTTATATAAACATGATATCTATAATATACATATACGCGAAAAATTTGAAAAACAGAGAGATAAACAAGCCAAAAATAAATATTTAAAACACAAATTAAAGTAAGATTAAAACAAACATAAGTATAAATAATAAATAAATTTATACAAGAGCTTATAGAAATAAAAAGACATTTAACTAAAAATTTATATATATTTATAATAAATAAATAAAATCTTAATTCTAAGGTGTAATAAGATCATACTTACAGATAAGAGGTGAATTTTTATAGAGTAGTAGAAGCTTTGGACAAAAGGAAGAATTTTTTTTTTTTTTTTACAAATATATGGGATATATTATGAAGATTGAAGGAATTTTAGTTTTGTGGCATTTTTTTTTTTTTTGATCAGACAAAGTTAGTTGTTAGTAGTTAGTACACCAAGCACTCAAACACTCCACAAATTCACCAAGCCACCTTATAACTCCCATACTCCAATTCGTTCCCAAAGGGAATCGAACCTGGAATTTTAGTTTTGTGGCATAAGGAATATGAAATGGGAA
This sequence comes from Stenogyne calaminthoides, assembly GCA_037126765.1. NCBI lineage: Eukaryota > Viridiplantae > Streptophyta > Magnoliopsida > Lamiales > Lamiaceae > Stenogyne > Stenogyne calaminthoides. The sequence goes on from JBBCBC010000014.1 coordinate 35,852,685, forward strand.
ATTTAGAAGATCATGGAGAAAAAAAATGCTTGATTGATTTTTTCTCGGTATGTACATTGAAGGATTGTGAATCCTATTTAAAGAGAGAAGTGAATCCTATTCTATCTATCTATTTGACAGGTGTGCGATATAAAAGAAATCGAGTTAAAAACGCATACAAAAAGTCATAAGTAGGTTACAAAATTTCAAAAGCAAATAGTAAGTTATTCTAGAAATTCAAACTACAAATAGTAAGCTATTTTTGTCTAATACTTATTGTCATAAATCTCGATGTGTATCAGGAACTGTTGGTATTGAGTCATCAATGCCCATATCAACGGGCTGAGTAAAAGCTTCATCTGTATTAATAACATTATTTTCTGAAAGAAGATTTCCTTCTCCACTGAAGGGCAACAACATTTGCCAATTTGTTGTTGCGAAAATTTGAATATAATATCCTTCTCCGAGTAATTTGTAATCTCTCCATTCAAATGGTGAAAGTATTCAGAGCTTTGGGCAAGTTTATAAACTTTTTGTGATTCAATGTGGTTGTAATCATAGGGGCATAATGACGTTATTTTAAGTTTATCATCTTCTATCATAATTACCCTTTTTCGAGCAGGTATTTATGATGACTTTATTATTTCTGGTAGAGATGATATAATTTTGCAAAATACTTTTCCTGTTAGGGAGAAAGCTGCAATATTTTCTCCAATCAGTAGAATTTTTTCTCCAAACTTTTCAAAAATGCTTTCAATTTCTTCTGTTAATTTGTACTCCAAGAAATCTATCATACCATAATGATAGTATTTTACTATTTCTTTAATAAGTAAATCTGTATTATTAAGGTTAATTTTTAATTTGAAGACTCCAGATGTTCCAAGTGGGTGGCGATGATCTCTATCTTCGTTAATTGGTCCCCAAACTGTAGTGGTTTGTATAACTTGTACTCCTTTGTATTTTGTTTCTCCAAAATGAATCTGTATTATTTCTTTTTGTAAATTAATCAACACTTGAGGAAAATCCTAAGCAATTTTTTCAGAAATTATTTGCTCAAGTTCTGGAACTTTTTCAAGAACTGTTTTTAAAGACTCGGTAAGAGGAAGATCAAGAACTCTTGCTTTAAAAGCTTCATGACTTCTGATTGTAATAACTTTTTCTTTATTTTCCGAAATTTCTTCTTGCAGATTACTAATCTGACTATTTAATCTTCTAACCATCTTTTCTAGTAATTTGATAGTCTGATCCTTATATTTTAAGTCTTCAATTAAACATTCTGTATTAATATCTTTAAGGGTATTCTTTGGAGAAATGAGCTTTTGAAAAGACTGATTTTGTAATTCTAAAATTTGTTGTTCTAAGTTACGAATTATTTAATTTTGAGATGAAATAATTGAACTTGGATTTTGTTTAGCAATTTATGTGTAACTTTTAACCTGTTCAGGCTAAATATAGAAATTTAAGCCTAACTCTTGTCTAGCATAATCTAATGCTTCTTGAAAAGTTTCATATCCTTTATACGAAGGATTTTTTATTTGCGTAACTTTTCTTACTGTATTAAAATCATGGAAAATTCCTAATTTCGTTCCTCTATAAACTACATACTAATGAAATTGTTTTTGAAAAACTTGTTTTAAAGTCTTTTGCTCAGCGAAATAGAAACTAAGAGCATTTAAGACTTAGACTTTAAAAGTGGTAGCATTTGCAGATGTTTTGAAATGTCAAATATTATCTGCAAGACATTGTTGATCTTTGGTTAATTCCATACTTTTAAAAGGATGAATTTTTTTGTTAATATCTGTACATACTGGTAACATAAGATTCTCATTTTTTTGTATTACTAGTTGATCGAGAGGATCCAGGTGATGCCTTCATCATAGGCATTTCATCATCACTTGAAATTGTATTACTGAGGTTGAACCCTGTTTTACTTTTGACTGTATCAACTTTTTCTTTCCCTTTAGGAAGAATGGTTCTTCTTTCCGTAATCTGTAATTAAGAATTTATTAATATTTCTAGAGAGTAGATCAGCTAAACTATTGTCTTTTCCTTTAATATGTTCAAAATTTATCACATATCCGTTTCCTTGAATAAGATTTTGTAAATTTACCCATCGAGTTCTATTTACTTTTTTACTATTATCATTTTTTAAAAATCTGACTATTGCTTCACAATCTGTTCTAACTTTAATTCATTATTTAAAAATATTTTAAATTTATCAAGAGCATTAATTAGAGATTGTATTTCAAAATCTAAAGATGTCCAATTTTGTCCAATTTTTCCAGAATTACCACTAAAATAAGAAGAAGTTTTTTCTTCAGTTTTAGGACTATATTTATTTGGTTTACAAAGCATGACTGCTCCCCATCCTTCTTTACTACCATCACATTCTATGTTAATATAATCAGTTACTAGAGGTAATTATAATGGTTTAATTTTTTTAACTTGTGCGTTAATTTTTTGAATTAACAAAACATCTTCTTTATTAAAATGTCTTTGACCATTTTTTGTTGTTTTACTATATAATGGTCCAGCTAACTTACTTAAATTTGGAATAAATTTTCTAGCATAATTTAATAATCCTAAAAAAACCTGAATTTGTTTTAAACCATCTAATTTATCTGGGAATTTAAAAAAAAAATCAGATATATGAGATTGTAACTCAATTTTTCCACTTCCTATTTCTAATCCTAGGAAAGAAAATTTTCTTTTAAAGAGTTCCATTTTTCTTTTACTAACTACTATACCGTTTTTTTCTATTTCCTTGAAAACTATCTGTAAATGTTTTTCATGTTCTTTAATATTGTTACTTGCTACCAAAATATCATCAATATAAACTAAACAAAAGTCATATTGTAGAAAAATACTATCCATAAATCTTTGAAATACTGGAGGAGCTTTTTTAAACCCAAAACTAAGAACATTCCATTCAAAGTGTCCTTCTGAACATGTAAAAGTCGTCCAAGGTTTAAACCATTCTTCTAATTGTAACTGGTTATATCCTGATTTTAGATCAAATTTACTAAATATCTTTTTTCCTTGTATTAAATTTATTAAACCATCTTTATTAGGAATATTATAACCATCATCAATAGTATTATCATTTAGTCTTTTATAATTATAAACTATTCGAGCTTTTTCCCTTTTTATTTCTGAATGATTTCTTACTATAAAAACAGCTGTCCTATGTGGACTTTCTGATCTTCTAATTAAATTTTGTTTTATCATTTCAGGAATTTGTTTTCTAAATTCTTCTTTATCTAAAGGGCTATATTCAATATTGACAATTATTATTCTAATATCTGGATTCTTAATTTTCATTGTGCAAATGTATTTTACTTTTGATTTTAAAATATTTTCGCCAATTAATCCTAATTTTTCTAGTTTTTTGAATTATTGGATAATTTTGACTATTTGTTATATCTGGTCATTTTTCTAATTTTTGTCCTAGAAAATTTCCTAATATTACAAGACTTTCATTTTCTAAATAGTTTATCCAATTATTTATTTCTTTGTGAAAATCTAAATGGCCTAGAAATGTGTGGAGGTGGGTGGGATAATGGTGGGTGAGGGTATTTTTGGATGAAAGTGTGAAATGGTAGAAATGGGTATATTTCTTGTTTTCTTAATGGAATGGGTATAAATATTTTTTTTTTATTAAAGTGAGTATATTTGCCCTTCTTCACATAATAATAATAATAGAGTTCATTTATAAAAGTATTACTCTAATATATGACTCAATCTTTTCTATTTCAACCTTGACTCCAAATATTTAATGAACTCGAATATTTAAAGTAGGCAAAAAGATATCACAAAAATTAATTATTTAGACACAAATAAAATACATAACACAAAGAAATACAATTTAACATAATAGTGTGGATCCAAAACAATTTAAATATGTTATACCAAAGCTACAATAGAAGCCCACATGTAATGTTTAGACTGAAATAGCCCAATGATTTTTAATGTTTATAAAAGCCCATAAATATTAGCCCATCTTTCTTCTGAAATATGAAAACATTAAACAGTAAACCACACATCAACTCATTTCCTTCTCTCTGCACCTCCTTCATTGTCGACCATGGGTTGTCTTCTCTGGCAACGAATAATTGCAAAATGTGTGTTTTCTAGACAAACTTAATTGACTGAAAAATATTTTCCTTGATGCTCTGCCGAATCAGTACAATATTTTAGCATACTGGATCACCTCTTCATGTGTACAGTTATTTAGCTGAATTTTAGAATCAATAACAATCAAATAACAATTGTGCATACTTTGTTGGGGGGTTTGATAGTGACAACTGACAATGAATCAAAAGAATGTGTTTGGTACATAACTTCCACTCCTCAAATAGTCCCTCCATATCCCAAATTTAAGGAATGAAGCATTCCTCCCTCCATATATTGGGAGATATGACTTACCGGGTGCTTGGTAAAATGATGGGAATGACATGTGAATGGAAATGGAAAGGGTGTGGAATCATATACCTATAACCCATCTATCTGAGAGGTAAAATTCAAAGTCATAATAATTAATGTAATTTCAAATACACGGCTTTTATATGTATGCACTTAATTTCTCTATTTAATTTTGCAATATCAACTTCTATTTTGTTTCAAGAGTCTTGGAATATGCTAGATCAAAGCCTTTTCTATGTATGCATTGAAACAATATTCCAAAGAACTATTGGTAATGCAATATATATAAAAGAGAATTAATTGACCAGCAGTTTGTTGATTGAGTTAAATTCTTTGTATGCCAAGGTGAAGAAAACACAATAGAAGAACAAATTTATAACTTGTGGACATTCCGTTAAATTCTTTGTATGCCAAGGTGAAGAAAACACAATAGATGAACAAATTAATTTATAACTTCTGGACATTGCAAAACACCTATCCGTTCTGGCAACGTTTCTTCATAAGCTGCGACCCAACAATGGCCAGCAAAAGCAGTTATCTTATATGACCAAGACGATCACAAGTTCACAACTATTATTTATATGTATCTAAAAGAAATGGCATTGGAGTGGCCGAGTGGGTTCTGTGTTATTGAATGGAGGGACAGAGTAAGGAAAGATCCATTTAAATAGGGGGAGAAAAGACATATGAATTTATCTCATTTTAACACATGTCCCTAAAACTTGTGTTATTTAGCTGACACGTGTTGCCAATATGAAATACCAATTTCCTCCATTTAACAATATCTCAACCGTTCCCCATAATATATGGGGAAGACCTTGCCACGTCTTTCAATTTTATTTTACTAAATAGAAACAACCATTTGACCCTTCCCACTGAAATCTTCTCCCCATATTTCGGTGCAAAGAAGTTGATGTTGGCGTCGAAAGCCTTTTTTTTCTTCGGTGTGATTCATTTTTGTGTGAACAAAAATTATGAGCACTATTCTTTAAATCCTCTGCAGGCAAGTAACAATTGGGCTGAAGAATTCATAAATTTGGTTGTATGTATTGAGGAAGGAGAAGGTGAATTATATTTTCTAGATGGCATGCTACTGATTTCGGTGGATTGATAATGGAGTCTCTGGTTTTTATCAATAGCGTGAAAGAGGTGGATTTCTGATTTTTATTAGTAAAATAATTGAAAGTCTTGGCAAAATCTTGTTCAGAGATTATAATGAACGGTTGAGATGTAAATAGAAGAGTGGAAAAAAAAAAGCGGAAACGATTTTTACAGGACTATTCTATTTTTATATATGTATAGATTGGTATTCTACGCAAGAAGGTAGGTTTCACTTTTTCCACTTCGCAATTACATCTTTCGTTGAAGATGCTCTAAAATACAAATAAATTTATGAATTATACTCTTGAATTCAATTAAGCATTTCAATTTTATTTTCAACCACCTCCTTTAATTTCCAATCTATAATGAATAAACACTTCAAGTTTTCAATCTATAACAAAATTAAAATAAAAACTCGTTTAAGACGGTTTCATGAATAAAACCGGGTACAACTTAGCACAAATAAATTTTCACTCCTCTTAAAATGTTAAAACGCAATATTCAAATTATATTTTGTTTCATCATGAGACCGTCTCACGCAAATGTGTCTCTAGTATTAATATTTTTTATTTACACAGAAAATAAAATGTTAATCGTTTTATTTAATAGAGGCACTTTTGTTTTATCCTAGCTTCCGTTTACGTACTCATCAGAGAAAAATTGTTACTGAATATGTATTAGTTTTGATTATTAATTGGGTGAATTGAATTATCATCTAATTATGTAATTTTAACCCAATTATAATAATATAACAATTTATCCGCGGATCATAGTAAAAAACGGTTGAAAAGTATTAATTCATTTGATGAACAATATCAGTTTGTATGCTGAGATACTTTTTAATAAAATCATAATTTTCCTTCTTTCTACCAATTTTTCTTCCGTCTCTTCTCTGCCCATTCATATCAGATTTGACGGCGTCCGCCGCCCGCCACCCCTGCACCGTCCCTTCTCTGCCCATTCTTCTCAGATTCGACGATGTCCGCCGCTCCAGCGTCGTCTTTTCCCTCCCTGTTTCATTGCCTCCAAGTGCCAACCGCCGCCTCCCACCATCCTGGATGCGTCGCCGCCCGTCCGCCTTCTGCTATCGTTTACTGTGCCACTTCATCTCCCTTATTAGTGCTATTTTCATTATTCGCATAAAACAATTTGAATGTTTCTTTATTAAAAGGTTGAAACTCACGCCTGCCTCTCTCTTTTTTTTTTTTTTTCCCCGTAAACCTGACCCTAATAATGGTATTTCTTCAGATTTGATATTTGTTCACAATGATTATTTTTCAGATTTGTTCAAATTTGCGTTGTTTTTCCTGCTTGATTTATGTCCTTTTCTTTTCTCTTATTTTTGTTTGATTTGTGGTGCATTTTCTCTTATTTTTGTGCTAAGATTCTTGTTTTGTTAGTATCTATTCATAATCTGGAATAAATTGCTGGAAATTTTGTTGAAGTGTGATGTGGACGACGACTTCTTTTACCTGAAAATAAGAGAGATGCAAAAATAATCACAAAAGGGTATTTTTGTCTATTTATTTAAAATTAAAATTTTTGTAGGTGTATCTACCAATTATGGGAGTGTGGATAACCGGTCCCTCTAGAAAAAAAGAAAGAAGAAGGTGTTTGTTATTGCTATGAACTCCTTGAAGGCCCAAGAATCAGAACCTATTTCCTATTGTTTTGTTGTTCATCGCGAACGGGTGAAAGCAAAAAAATACCAAATCATCTCTCCTTAATTTGTAACCTGTATGAACACTCTTTCTTACCATTATACAATCTCAAGTTTGTTTGTGATATTTTTCTGTAGATATTCATAATTGTTTGCTTTGTGACTCAAATTAAATGGAGATTCATATGTTTTATTTCGACTTAAGATTTAGGGCCCCCAATGGTGACACAGTGGGTTTGGTCTAATTAATTAGTCGATCATTGGACCGGATACCGTGTTATAAAAAAAAATTAAATGGAGATCCAACAACACTCATTCAAAGGGAGAGCAATATATATAAAATCCAAGCCATCAATTCAAAAAAATTATAGGTACCCTACACAGTCGACTAATAATGTTAGCGATTAATAAACACGTGTGGTGAATTGAAGAAAATGATACAGGGGATGAAAGAAGATTGTAATCCTCTATATATCTCATCCTTTTGTAATTGTAATGAGGTGATGTTTGGTTTTAGTTAGGGGTTGTCTTTGTTGATGGGGCTGCCACCGCTAGAGGTAGATAAATTCAGGCCGTATTCACTTGTACCTCCATACTCGCTGCTGTTGAAATCTTGAGTGTTCATTACCATTTTCTTGAATTTCAACATGTCAGCATCGTAAGCACGTGTGTCGTAAGCATCTGACCCTCCGTTGGGATTGTTGTATACATTGCTTTGCCCTGGCTTCACACCATCATTTAAGTCCTCCAGTAATGAATCCCCTTCCAGAGCACGTACGATCTAAACATGTAATATATTTTCATCACTACTATTTAAAAATATAATGTCAAATGCATGATTATTTTTATTAATATTTTGATTTTGAAATTTGTTGAACCTGACTCATTTTAGGACGTCTTCTTGCAGAATGACGTATACTAGCTGCAGCACATGTGGCCATCTGAGCCATCTCATTAGGATTGTAGTTTCCTTCGAGTCGTGGATCCACTAACTGCTCATAGTTTCCATCTTCCAGTGCTTTTGTTACAAGTGGTCTTGCCTGTGTGTATATACATTTGTCAAATTAATTGAACATTTGGATGCAAAATAATTAATCAATTTCACAAGTAATGTAGATACAAAACATACCCAGTCGACTAAGCTATCTTCCATTAATCTATTAGTAGTGTCCACTGGTCGACGACCCGTTATAAGTTCTAGAAGCATTACGCCAAATGAGAACACGTCTGATTTCTCGGTCAATTTTCCACTTGATGCATACTCAGGAGCCAGGTATCTTTTTCAATTCAACAAATTATAAATTAAATTATTATGAAATGAAACTTTAATTAATTACTTTACAAGGACATGCAGCTCACCCAAAAGTGCCCATAACTCGTGTAGACACATGAGTGAAATTATCTGATGTGAGTTTAGCCAAACCAAAATCGGCCACCTGTATAAGCCAAAAAAGATAAATTCATATATAGCCTAAATTATATATGTATATATATATATATGTGTGTAAATAATTAACACGTATGGACGTCACACAATTTATACTTTAGAAGATTTTTTAATGTATTATTACTTACCATGGCTTCAAATTTGTTATCAACAAGAATGTTTGCAGCTTTGATATCGCGGTGGATAATTCGTGGCAAGCCTAAAATCACATGGCCGATCGAGATATATAATACATCAATTACATATGTATAAATTCAAAATGAAAAAAAAAAAAAAAAAAAAAGGATTATGTATCATACAATCTTCATGCAAGTAAGCAAGCCCCTTGGCTGATCCCACTGCAATGCGCATTCTAACCGCCCAATCCATGACAGGTTGACCCTTTCCTGCAAACACAATATATACATAATTATATTCTGGAGATATTAATCTAAAAAAATTATGACTATACAAAATTCAAGAGTATTAATTAATATAAATTACCGTGAAGGTGGAATTCCATGGTGTTATTGGGAACAAATTCATAGACAAGCAACCTTCGTTGATTAGCAATGCAATAGCCAACAAGGGAGACAAGGTAGCGATGATGCACACGGCTAATGATTTCTACCTCCGCCTGAAACTCTCTCTCCCCTTGGCCGCTGCCTGTCTTGAGACTCTTGATCGCCACCTCCTTTTTATCACCTAAAATACCCTTGTGTACGTACCCAAACCCTCCTTGCCCTATCAAATTGGCTTGAGAGAATCCATTTGTTGCCGATGCTAGCTCTTCGTAGCTAAATTGAGTAATACCTCCCATATTAGGTGAAGCCGGCGCTACGTGTTGCCCTGAGTTATATCCCCCGCCCCCGCTGTAATCCGCGCTAGGTGGCGCACCCCACCCACCTACCATGTAACCCGGCGGAGGTGGAAGCTGCTGGATGTTTTGATCAATCGGACGGGGACTGTGCCATTGATTATTGTAGTATTGCTCCCCACCTTATATATAGACGGAAAAGAATGAAAGTATATATAATCACTTTTTAAAGTTACCTCTCATTGCTAATTTTGAAATAATGATCTTGTACCCTATATTTGATTAATGTATGTACCTTTAGGTGGGAGCCCCCCGGGATCCATATAATATTGTGGTTTCTTATTTTTCCTCCTCATGCATATGAGAGATACGATGACGATGCAAAGTGCAATGATCACAACTGAACCCAGAGTAATTCCGACAATCATCGCTCCATTAACGCTTGAATCATCAGATGATGAAGATGAAGAAGGGGTGGGGCTAAGTGGTGGGCCCTGAGGCCGGTTGGGTGATGTTGTTCGCGGCGGAGGTGGTGTTTGTGAAACAGCTTTTGGTGGGGGTGGAGAAATAATTGTAGGAGGAGAAAACTGGGGAGGAGGAGGTGAAGGAGAGGATGGAGGGGTTGGTGTTGGAGAGGCGGGAGGTTGGGGGGAAGAAGGGGGCGGAGAGGCGGGAGGTTGGGGGGAAGAAAGGGGCGGAGAGGCGGGAGGTTGGGGGGAAGAAGGGGGCGGAGAGGCGGGAGGTTGGGGGGAAGAAGGGGGCGGAGAGGCGGGAGGTTGGGGGGAAGAAGGGGGCGGAGAGGCGGGAGGTGGGGATGAGGATGGTGGAGGTGGAGATTCAGGCGGTGGCACAAGGGTAGGCGGAGAGGGTGATGCCTCTGTGATTGAGGAATTCTTTTGTGGAGACGCTTCGGTTTTGTTGTCCAGAAGCCCTGCCCCAGCATCTATCGGCGGAGCATTTTTGGGAGACGAAGCCGTTGGAGGAGGTGCTTCCGACATATTCTACACATCAAATATTATATACCCAAAACAACACCTTCTCCCACAAAACTTGCTCTTCACAACCTGAATGGGAATGGATTCATCAATATAATCATACACATGTTTCCATTTTCTGCAAAAAATAAAAAATATATATAATCATACAATTGCTTGCAACTAACTTCATCATCTCATGTTTGGCTTTTCTTGAAAACGATGAATTTGCATGCAGATGATATACTGATTTTGAGATGATGATGAAACACGATTTACCTGAATCGATGACAAGATTGAACGTCTTCAAAGGTAAGACAGAGAAATTATGGCGTGTGTTTCATGCCATCTTACAAGGTCTGCCCCTTCCTTTGCCTTCCTATAAAAAGGGACATATCTCTCTCTCTTAAATTTTGCTAGGAGGTAGTTACTTGCATTTTCTTTATTATTTTTAGGTATATTCTTTTTACCTCACTTTTGAAAAAAATGTTACTCAAACTTGTCTAATTTTGATATATGTCACTCTCTTGATTTTTTTATGAGAAAAATAAGGTTTTCTAGTACCAAAGCAGTGTAGAAATTTACACGGTTCCAGTTGACTCTCGAAGACAATTTTGAATTTATATCACTTTTTTTTTTTTTCAAGAGTCTACATATTAAATTCATTTTAGAATTAGCTATACAAAAAAATATATTTGATATGTGAGTCTTTCTATGATGAAACTTGTTCATAATATGAAATCGATATTATTTCATTTATAAACTAATACCATAATATTTATAACCTAATATCATTATATGTGTGTAAATATTATGTCATCAGTTTATAAAAATAATGACGTCACTGAATGAACATTATGATATTAATAAGAATTCAATTTATGTATGCAAATATTATATCATCAGTTTATAAAAATAGCGGTATTAGTGAATGAATATCTTGATAGTAATAAGAGCTTGTTTGTTGTGTTGGAAAAGAAAAGAAAACTGGAAAAACAAATCATATTCTAACTTTTTAAGTGTTTCGTATATTTAATGATTTTTCCTTTTGGCCCGAAAGTCTGCATTTTAATTTCTCATTTTTACTTGATTATACATCTCACTCCCTATGTGGTATTTATAATACCAAACATTATTCCTCTATAAATATCAATCATTATTTAGTCCATCACAACAAACACTTAAAAGAGTAAAATATATCACATTAATAAATAAAAAGTATCACATGATTTCATATATTCTCATATTCCATATCACATTACAAACGGGGTCTAAGAGTTCAATTTTATACGGATGTTACGTAAAACAACATAAGCTACATAGAGCTCGTTTGATCCAAACAATTTATTTTCTTAGAATTTGCTCAAAAAGCATAAATTGTACAAAGAAGTTCAACTGTATCACTCATCGTCCCCACCATTCAAGGTTCTACATTACATACAAATTATATTACTTAAAAAACAAAAGCAAAAAAAAATTTGAAAGCTCAAAGAAGAAAATTAACCAAAGCACTGGTCAGTAGGAAGCGGGCCAGGAATGGATCCCTGGTCAACAAATTGCAACCCAAACACAACGATAATGGCTAGCAATGACAGATACGAAACGCCTTCAACAGCGCCCAACAAGCCAAAGGGCCCGTTGGGCAGGCCCGAGCCCGTTTTAGTTTTGGTGTAGAGGGACCAAGCCACAATTCCGACCACCACGAGGTAGCTCACTCCCTCGAGTGCACCTATAGATCCACCCGGGCCCGGTGGCACCCCGCAGCCCGTGGTCTTGAGGGTGTAGAGGGACCACCCAATTACGGGTGTGGCGACTAATCCTCCGACGATGGCCGCCGCCTCCACGGCGGTGGCGCCGCTTCCTTCACGGGTATCCTTGACCATGGCTTGAACTTTTAGGAGCGATGGGTGGCGCCTGAATTTGGCGCCGATGGTGGCATTGTTGGTGATGGGTGGGAGCAAGGTATGAAAAGGGGATACCAGTAATTGAATCATTTTTTAACCTTAATATCGAACCAATTGATAGATGGAGTTTGATTTCTGATGGGGAATCTTAAAATGGAGAATCGGATACGCTTAATGCTATCCACTCGACTTTCTTCCAAAAAGGGGGATAATTTTCAATCTTCCATGGTTGCTAAACCACGTCAACCTGGGGTATAATCGACATTTCGAATGCTAGATTTAAGGGATAATTTTATTATTATTTTCCTGCACTAATATATATTTTTTGATAAAATAGAATTGTGTATGTATCTCGATATCTTATTTATTTAATATTCACAAACAGTACAAGTAGCTATTGAAATATCAAATTATCATTTTCAGGGGAAACATCTTCTAAATATACTAGGGATTTAAAATTGAATATTTGAATATCTGACTAAAACATAAAAGAGGTCCTCAATTATGATAATATATTTCCAGAAATTTAACTGCTGGCACAATGATTGAAACAGGAGATCGACAGGGTTTTTTGATCATGTGTGTAATTTACATAATATAGAAAATGATCCACTTGCACCAGCACCATCATGTGCCATCCAATCGATTCTTCGCTCGGTCCTATGGTAAAAGCGGAACAATTTCTGAGAGCGACTCTAGTTTATACTTTATGCAAACGGTTTTGCTCTATACCCAAAATCGTTAATAAAGTAACACCAACCAATCCAATCCAATCCAAGCCCACGCACGGATCCAAAACTGCGGATCACAATCCGTTAACCGAACCAACTTGCGAAGCCCACCAAGCACCAGGGCCAATGATTTCACGACACCAAACCTAACCTCCTTGTCCGGCACCCATCCACCTGCCTGCTGCAAAGCCCCAAGTCCAGCACCAAATTAAATTGTTAGTAATAAAAATTTGGCCGCCATATCACTTGCACGTGTCAGCATTTCATCACGACTCGTAGGTTTTGATTCGGTACAACATACCCCCCCCCCCCTGCTACCTACATGCGGGTTGTACAATCACATTCCCCCCCTTTTTTCAAGAAAAGAAAAAAGAAAAGGAGGAATATTAAAGAGGGATTCCAGTTTTTTTCATTTCTACCGTCCAACTGAGTTCCGAACGAGTTGAATCATTTTGAATTCACCAAGTATGCAACGGCTACTGAAGGGGAAGCAAAGCGGGAAAATACGGGGACAACCACAACTGAAGAACATAAACACTTTTCAAACATTTATCCGGTCCATTACACAATTTCCCTCCAAATTACTGAGCACACCATATATTAATTTCAAGTTTTCCCACCAACTTTTTAAACATCAACTGCCACCTCTATTGGCGCTTTGACTTACTAAACTGCTGCTGCACGATGTCATCATCTTCATCATCATCATCATCATCGCCGCGGCCATCATTTCTTTTCCTCTTGTGGGAGGAAGATGGGGGCAACTCCTGGACCTCACCATCATCATCCTGGTCATCTTCAACATCTTCCTCAATTTCAGCATCATCTTCTTCACCTTCAACTGCATCACTGCCTACAGCAGCTACCTCAGCTCGCTCCACTGGTTGTACCAGGTATCCAGCACCACAATCATCTTCCTGCAATTCAAATAACACACTTTGAGAAATTACAGTAAATCAAACCAACTTCAAACCAGGAAATTACTTTGGAAAACAGGACTCATCATTGAGAAGAACAAAAACCGATCCGACACCAAAAGACGAAATTTAGGGACCACGGAAGTTGGAACACAGATCAAAGGAAAAAATTGAACAATATAAAGCAGGATATGAGCATAACCAGCTTAAAAAAAACAACACACTAAGAGAATCTCTCTGTATCTGGTATCAGCAACAAAAAGAGAAATGACGTATAAAATTAACCTGAAAAGCAAGAAATCAGTTGACCAGTTTTAAAGACCAAATCTCTGCTGGTTTTTCTTCTATTTATTTATTCTGGTTTCAAATACAATCTTGATTGTATTCAGAGAGGAACCAAAGATGTAGATTTTCCAGCAACTCAAAACCATTTTTAAAAAAAAAAAAAATCCCCCCTCCCAATTACTCTGAGGTGCCTCCAACCCATGATGGCACCAACCTTGATAGTGATGCTCTAACCACTTCAACAATACTACTTATCCTAAATATTTTAAAGCAAAAGATTTTGAACATTAATTAAAATAATTTTGATCTTCAAAAACCAGATTCCACAATAAAACCATCATCACTACTACTAAAAAGAGAATTTCGAACAATTCAAAACCACAACATTTTTCAATTTTTTCAATAAATAAAGAACATTTCAAGTGCTGAGACAGACACAGATTGAAGCTGTGATTAGGGCCTAGGGCACAATTTCTTTCAGTCAGGCATGTACACAAGTTAACCACATTGATGAACAAGTGAGATAACAAATTTTCCAGAATGAACAAATGAGTTCACATATAAACAAAACAAGGTTAACAACAAACTTTCTTTTCAATAGTGGTCATCATCAGTTTTAAACTAAAATAGGATGACCAAGGGCAAAAATGAAAGGATGTGCTGCTCATGTGCAGCAAGTCTGAGATGATCTCATAAATGTACTTCCATATTAAAGCTATTAAACATTTTTATTCTTTCAAAAACACATTTATCCAATTACAATGTAACAGAAATTAATTAATACCATAAAAATAGCACAAATTATCAAAAAAAATAAAAAAATTATAAACAAGCAAAACAGCCCAAATATTAAGGAAAAAACTGTGTTCAAAGCTACAGCAACAAACATTTAGACAGATCCAATCTTCGAATATGAGCAATTCAAGGAGAGGGAAACGTGTGTTTTGAGTTAGCAACTCTGCCATTTACCCTAAAACGGGGAGGGATTCCCTGCTGTGCACCCTCACCACCATTGGATCACAACACACACCCGCACAGGTGTGTGTGCACGTGTATAATCCAATGGTGTGTGTGTGCACGTGTATAATCCAATGGTGTGTGTGTGCACGTGTATAATCCAATGGTGTGTGTGTGCACGTGTATAATCCAATGGTGTGTGTGTGCACAGCATGGTGCTGTACAGCACCAGATCCATTTCCCCCTAAAACATAGTGGAAAAATATATACTATTCTATTTTTTTCAAAACTCAAGTGCTCATTGTGTACTTTTAAGTGAATCCAATCCACAAAACTAGCAATTACCCCGACATTCAATCATCACACAAACAATGCATGTTAAGAACCAGAAATTAACAGAAATCAGGAAAATGACATTCCAGGCTTCAAAAATAAAAGAAATTTCACCTCATCTTCATCCTCAAAGTCCCCATCTTCTTCAACAGCCTGCTCTTCTTCTCCCGTCTCCCCATCATCATCCTCATCTGCATCCTCCTCTCCCTGCTCATGCCCATCAATTTCTCCCTCCGTGCTCGTCAGCCTCCCAGTACTCTCTGGCTCACCCAAATCCCTCTCCTCATTATCTACTTCTTCTTCATCCTCGTCCTCATCATCATCATCCTCCACACCATCCTCCCCATCATCACTGTCATCTATCTCATGAACTTCCACCACATCCTCTTCCTCGCCTTCATCGTCCTCATACACTTCCTCCACATAATCATCGTCATCTTCTCCTTCTTCATCCTCATCCTCTTCTCCATCTACAGACTCCACTCTAAACCCATTAGAATGATGGTGGGAATCGCCAGTATGACTAATCCCCCTCGATGTCTCTGTTTCCTCCTCATCGGCATCGCTCTCCTCATCCTCATCGACATCCACAACCCCTTCATCCGGTATCTGCCCATTAGTCATCCTAAATGGATGGTCCTCGCCGTCGATTTCTCCACTCCCCGGGTCATCCTCCTCATCTTCTTCATCCTCCTCGTCATCAGACTCCGGCCTCTCATTCTCTTCAGCGTCCATCTTATCCAGATATTTCAACGACCTAATCAAACCGAAAACGCGAGATCGATAATCCTTAACACGCGTAACTGGACACTCGTATAGATCCAACGAAACCAGCCTCAGCTCCGCCAGAGGTCTCAAGTCGTTAATATCCGAAATCCGATTATTTGACAAATCAAGGTCCCGTAGCGATTCCAGCCCCGCTTCAACCAGAAATTCGAGCCCTCCAGCGATTCGATTGTCGGATAGGATAAGCTTCTGCAAGTTTCGAAGGCGAGGGAACTGCTCCAGCGACGAAACGCCGATATTCGCCATAGAAAGGTGCTGCAGATTATGAAACTTCTCGAAAAGCGCCGGCGGAGGCAAACGGCCGTGGACGCACTTAACGGCGCCGTCTAGGGTTAACGTCCTGACCAAATCGACATCCGTTTGGCCGTCTAATGCCGTCTCTACCGCCCTCTCCCAGATCTCATCCATTAGTTTTCAAAACCCTTTCTCACCACTATAATGATCAATCTCGTTATGGCGATGGAATTTCAGGGGAAACGCTTTAAACCCTGGAAATTGAATTTTTTTTTAATCGATTTTTCTGACCCTAGAAAGCTCTCTGTGTCTTTCCCTGTGAGGCAGGCTCGCTATAAGATATTGGAGGTGAGTCGCCTCCGAGTTAGATGAGTTAGGGTTGGTTTGGGTTGAGTTATGTTTGACCGCGGTAGGGTTAGCAGTGCAGATAAAGTTATAATACGAGGGGGTGATGTAAACCGTTGGATTACTGAGGCGAGGATTGATGACGTGGAATCAAAACGAGCGGCTACGATGGGAGGATAGTGTGTTTGTTTTGACGCAATTAATGGAGAAAATAGAGGGCAGAGGGAGGGAGAAAGTCACGCGCTTGCCAACTCTGATACGTCTCTTTGGGTATGTTCGGTTCGGGAGTTTGACTATACAATCCTAAATACTTTTTTTTTTCAATACTCAAATAAAATGTTTTGAAATTTTACAATATCCACCTCTAATATTATTACTGCGCTTTACACTCTATATTTTTCTCACTTTTACATAATTTCTAAAACATCACATTCATTCAATCATTACAATAATAATATAATAATATAAATCAATCAATTTTTCTCCATCCTACACAATCATATCCTATAAAATTCTCAATAAACATATACTTAACTTTTTTAATAGAATTTTGAAATCCAATAATTTTAAAGTTCAGAATTTTTTACACCCACTGTAAGCCCAATACGAACGTACCGTTTGGGTTGGGTGGTGTAAATGTTGCAGCATAGAGGAATATGCGCCTCAAATTCAATAAATTATACGGTTTTGCTTTTGCGCGTTTTTATTTTCCTTTTATACGAAAAACCCATTGCGCTGTCGATAGGCGTGGCTTTTCTTTTATTTTTGAAAACTTAATTTTTATTGGCAGTATTTTTATTGGTAGTACAATTTTCTAATTAATTTATTTTATAAATGAAAAAATTCGCTTTTATATATATAAGAATATGCATTTAACCAGTCAAAAAAAAATTATGCATTTAATATTTTTAGGAAGTTACAGTAAAACTAAAAACGTAATCCCTCCATTTCATAATGTTTATCATTTTAGCATTTCTTTTCTATTTTATTAACGTTAAGCATGCATTTCTTTCCTAAAATAACTTTTAAAGTTTGCACTTTAAAAAAATGAGTTTATTTTTTTCCCCTTTCTCAAATATTAATTGGTATGAAATATTAAATTGCCAGCAAATAAGAATAAATTTGCAAAATATATATATATATATATATATATATATATATATATATATGTTCAATAATTATATACTACTCTCAAAAGCATGCTTAGAGGGTTGAAACATATTTTACGAAAACGTAAATTAAATATATTTATGAATGACATAATTGATTGTGAGTAAAGTATAATGACAACTTGAAAATTAAGTGATTGTTGGACAATGAAAATAAAAAAAAAATTGTGTCCAAAATTTACTTGATCTACATTTTCTTTGAACCTGCTTAGGCCTTTGAGCATACTTTCGGGGGACGAATGTAGTATTATTTATAATGATACTATTTCTTCTCCAATGATACTTATAATGATACTTATCCACCAAGAGCGAACATCCCTCATTATCTTAACAATCCAACGATCACGATCATCATACACAAGACACATGGCTACCCACAGTTATACTCTAAAATGGAATATAATCACAGTGCCTAGATAGAACTTATAGATGGAATGAGATTATCTATTTTATAATTGGTGTTATATTTTATATTTTATAATATGAATAAATAGCATATAGAATGATAAAAAATATTCAACAAACTACCCTATTCTGAATTCATGTTTTAAAATTTGACATAATGAAATATTATAATATGAAAAATGAAATAGGAGAGTTGGACCGTTGATATTTTTAACATAGGTTTGCAGCTGCGAAACGGGTTTGTTGTTCCAGGGTGAATCTTGTTTTAATATTGTGATGACTCAACTTGAGAAGTATTCAAATATAAGCTTCACATTGTTAGAGTTGGATGACTATGTCAATTCATTATAAATAATGTTTTGATATTTATTTAATTTACAAAGTATATGACATTTACACTTTTCAAATTAATTAATTGTATTTCTCCCTAATTACTATCTCAACTTGTCTTTCCAAAAATACACATTTAAAAGAATTTGTCATTATATATTAGATTTTCTATTAATGGAAACACTTTCATCAAATGACTTTTGTGTTCTTTTTTTCACTGATAATATCTTATCGAAAAATATATATAGACCACTTTTTTTTGGGTTGAACTATGTGATCCTTGACTTTGATAATAGTAACATTTAACATTATGTAATTTGCAAGATTTACAGACCTCCTTCTAACATTCCTTTGTCAAGTTTTTAGATTTTTCGCTTAATTGGCCAATTCCTTATTTAATATGAAATATGTGATCACGTGCCCTTTAAAGCGTAAATAATAGCCATCGGAAACACTAGTTAAAAATTCTCCAATAATGCTTTCAATTCATGCAAAACACCATATCTTCATATCGACTTAATTTTATCATTTTTATTGAATTGTTTGTCAGAAAACAAGTTTACTATGATTTCTTCATCATTTCCTTGCAAATTGATCATCCTCCACCTTTTTGGAACCACACTTTGTGGAGTTTGAAATAAAAAGTAACAGGCTCTAATTGTCTTATCTCAATTCGAAAGGGTGGAGCTACACTTGATTTGTGTAGAAAAATGGTGAGCCTCACATGCTATCAATGAGAATGGGGAAGTAGCCTAACAAAATCAGCCAATAGAATTATTGTTTTTTTATTCTATTTTTTACTTTTCACTACAAATTTAAATTTTATTAAAAATTTAATTTTAAATCAATATCTAACTCACTACATATCAAATCAATTAAAAGTCCTTTTGTAATCTTTAATTTGAAATCCACCTTGTATATAAGAATAATATTTAGATTTAAAATATTAATTTTATTATATTTAGTGTGAATTTTTTATTTTATTGTGTTTGATAGATGAATTCAATTCTTTTTTACTGTATAAATATTTTAATACTAATATAATTAAATAATGGTTAAACACTCATGTGTATATTATTTTACAAAATTTATTTATATATTGATTAAAAATAAATATTGAGAATGTTAAAAAATAATTAATTGATGTACAAAATAAATTTTAATTTATTTCATACTACAATTTATTTTATATTATATAATCTCATATTTAAAAAAATACTATTATAATCGCGCATCGCACATGAAAATTATTAGTCGCATTCTTTTTTGAAGGGTATTAGTTCCATTTTAAAACACTTAGTGTTGAATTCAACTTTGCTTGCATCTCCAAGACTGTAACAAAGATAATAATAGATACATATTTTAATGGGCAATATAAATGAAAAAAAAATAGTAGCTTAATTTTCAATAACAACGCATAATTTGAATTAATGGTATAAAAGAAATTTGGGAGTGTGAATGTGTATTTACGGTTGTGAAATCTTACAGCCTTTTTATTTTGTATAAACATTACTTCTAATATAGTAACTCACTCCTTCAATGGATAATGATTTTTTTTAAATTCAACGATTATGAGTAATCCTCTTGAAATTTCGATTATTTTTTTTTTGTTCTAAAGAATTCTACGTAAAATGGCTGTGAGTGTTTGATTATATGGAAACAAACTAAATGATCATTTAATTTATAAAAGAAAAGCTTTCTTTTAATTTACGAGAAGTCAAAGTAATCCACATCCCCGATAAAATTAAATTATAGAAGTATAAAATATTAAAGTTAAATAATTACCTATAAATATATATAATATTAGGTAATACTTTTTCGTACATCATGTGATTTTTCATTTATTATTTGCATAATATTTAATATAAGAGTTATTTATTAATAATAATTGAGGGATACAATTATATTTTTTTTTAAGAAGAAAAGGACTTCACAAGAAAAGCTAAGCAAGCTCCTAAACAGCTAAATCTTCGATCCAAACGGGAACGCCTGCCTTGAACCAAGCTTGGGGAATGAATGAGGAAAGATCAAATTTGACCAAATTATGAGCCACTAAGTTATTCGCTCTCGGGATGTAACGATGTCTCGATAATGAACAGTACGTAAAGTAGCTCGTATTGCATCCATTGAATCAGAACACACTTGAATACTTTGAGTAAACGACTCCTTGTACCGTTGCAATCATGTGATTTTTAGTATAGACCGATATCCCAGGTGAATAACATCCTTTTTTCATAATCAAAGCATGCATCCACTTTAAGTGTAAAGGTGGAGTTCGACCAATGCATCATTCCAGATTGGGATATATTTATATGGGAGAATGGCTTGAAATCCGAGATCGTCTTTTCTGTATGTATAGCGGGACTATTATGATTACCATTCTTTCTATTGCATCTTTCCCTCCGCTGACCCCCAACATATCATTGATAGTGTGTCTAGATCTATGACTTTGCTCTTAACAATATAACACAAGAGATCAATAATACCAAGATACCTCACAGTTTTCAAGAGTTGTCATATATTCATCTTTTTTCGTATTTGCTTGATTGTGGGACACAAGAAAAAAAGAAAGCAGGCTGTCGAAGTCAGCACGTGATGCAAGTTTAGATTACCTTCAGTTGCCACAAACTCACTAGCCATCTTCCACAGAAATATCTTCACCTTCGCCGGAGTTCCTAATATTAGACGAACTTGTACTATTACGCCAAACATTTTTAACACTCCAAAAGCTCTTGTAGATGAGAGAGGATAAATTGGATTTTAGCGTGAATAAAATATTATTCTCATTTATGGAAAAGGGAAAACAAGTATGAAACATATCAAAATGAAAAAAATGATAAATCGAGTGGGACCGATGGAGTATATAATAGCACTCCCTCAGTCCCAACTTTTTCTTCACACCACCCCTTTTCTCGTGTTTTAACGAGCGAGTTGTTTATTAATATTTGAAATGATAAAATGACTTTTAAAAAGTGATATGATAAATCTATCTCTCCTCTTTTATATGTCTCTTTAAAAAATTTATCATTTCAAATACAAATAAAAAACTCGCTTGCCAACCACGAGAAAACAATAATTATGAACAAAGAGTTGGAACGGAGGTAGTATAATACTACAAAATTCCCACATAGCCGGAAGTATGATGCTCATCAATGCCTTTCCCCATCCCCAACCCATTGGAGAAAAAAATGGGGATTTTCTGCCATGTTCAGCGCGGATCCTAGTGAGAAACGGGGATTCGTCGACTCATTGCCAGATCACTGTTTAAACTTTGCCAGATCACTGTTTAAACTTGAGATCAAATGTAAATGGAAGAAGCAATTGGGATGGACAGTAAAATAGTTTCTTACAGAAACTTTAGGTTAGAGTCAAACTTATGTGTTGCAAGAATAATCATAACGTTTCAAGTCTTCACTTAAATACCCTGATAAGCCGACAAGAACAAAGGAAAAGAAAAAAATAATACATGCATGAATCAAAAGAATTAAGGAATCATTTTTACTAATCAATAATGGGTCAAAAGAAACAAAGAACAAAACCTAAACTACTAAAAAAATTATCAGTGATCTCAAAGAAACGTGTCAGTTTAATTTCTTCAACAAAACCTCAACTTCCAATGTGCTATCGGCAACATGCATCCTTTCCATGAGAATCTATAAGAATCAATAAACGAGTCGTAGGGTCTGGTGCTGCATGCTTTTCAAGTCTAATTTACTTCCAGCTGAGGCCACTGCCCTGTGCTATACTTGCTTTATATTCAGATTTCGTAAGCCCTGAAAATTGACAAAATAATATTCCATAAGAATGAATATTAAGAAATTTGTCAGGGGGAAAGGCACAGGAGCATAAAGGTAAAACACTATTGACCTACATCAGGAGCCCCTAAGAATAAGATCAGGTATAAATTCTTTTTGTTTACTTATGCATTATCAACCTAGCAGCAACCAAGTTCGACTTCTTAGGTCCAAATACCATGATATGCAACACATAATCAGTACTTCAAATAATGTGTGCGGTTTTGTCAAAGATGGATCAATGTCAACCACAGCATGAGTGTAAATTTGTCAAAAACAGAAAAGTATCGAGGTCCAAAGTATGTGCATTTTGAAATGATGGTGTAACTTTTAAAGACCCTACATTATATTACTACAATTGGAAGTTAATGACAGACATCCATACAAATCATATATTACAAAAAATAGCCTAATTATGGAAATAAATTAAATAAAGACTTTTTTTTAAGGTCAAATGATGACTCAGAACCCATGACCTCACTGCATATGTAGTGGTGCTCTAACCACTCAAGCTATTCCACTTCTCAATAATTACATGAAGACCCCCTTATGGTGTAACAAACAGCTCCTTGAGGATTATATTTCTTAAAAAAAACCACCATCTCAATTGGTGCAATTTGCAAAGAAACAAACTTCAGTGGTTTTTTTTAGTGCAATTAGGGTAAACCTCAAGGGCAGTTTATGTGATTATCCATAGTATTTATTTCAATTCATGATGCCCGCTCCATTTTCAAGCAGTAACAAAAAATGAATTTAAGCATTAAGAAGTTGAAACAAAACTTATTCGCGATGCACACTTTTGATCAAGCTAAAATTTTTTCCCTTTCAGGATGTTCAGAATCATGGGCACCCACCAACACCAAAACTAGGACCCTTACTTCCCAAAATACCCTTTGTTAAAATTCAGTGTTTCTAATGGAAAGTAACAAGCATGCTATAGCAATAGAGAACTAACAAGGTAACAAACGTAAACAACAAATGATATTGAAACAACAGCACATGAAATTACTCTGCACAAGCAGACAACACCAATCAGTTAGTAAATTCGGTACTAGGTAAGGTCATTTGATAGACTGTGGGGCATGGAGAGTAAAGCTGCAGTCATGTGATTGTAGTATTTATGATGCACATGATTAAGTAAATAGGCTTAACATTCTCTTCCAAAATCTTTAGAGTTTTTTTGTTAAAATCATACAATGAACTAGGATTACTAGGCGTATTGTTAGAGATTGAAGTGGAAATTGTTTCAGGTGGGAATGGGGTCAATATGAATGAGAAGATACAAGTAAAAGGAATTACTGAAGAGCCTCCTAAAAGATTCTACTCGGAATAGAGAAAAAATTCAAGCAAGTTGAAAGAGAGAACAATTGATTAATAAAGCATTGCATATATAACACACAAACCTATTGTTGCCACTAACATTCCTAACTATAAAGATAACCAAGCATTATTATCTCATGGAAAAGTTAGAAATTAAATCAAGACAGCAGAACCATAGTTGGATTGCCTATAAGTAT
Organism: Stenogyne calaminthoides; assembly: GCA_037126765.1. Taxonomy (NCBI): domain Eukaryota; kingdom Viridiplantae; phylum Streptophyta; class Magnoliopsida; order Lamiales; family Lamiaceae; genus Stenogyne; species Stenogyne calaminthoides. Next base: position 35,876,771 of record JBBCBC010000014.1, read on the forward strand.
TTTCAAAGTTCAGGAACCGCAAGTTGAATATGAAGAATCATGCTTAGAATTACGTTTATTTTCAAATCATAAGCAACAACTAATATTGTGATAATGCTAATTAGTTCATTACCAATATGGCGTTGAGCCAGCAAACTCAATGAGCCAACTCTATCTGGCCACAACTGCAACAGGGCAGTGGATCAATTATGCCAATAGCATTCACCAGCTTAGAGTAATTTCTTAATAAACCATATAAAATGTAATTAAAACGATTGACCTAAACAATTAGTCTATCAATATAGACCCTGGTACGATCAATAGAAGTTTAGCCAAATTGTTATCTGATATCTAGTCATACCTCCAAAATCAAGTTCAATATAAACACAGATTCTATGTTCCACCATAAACTGTTTCATAGCCAAATTTATCTACCAATCTAGATTGATCCTCAATTCGCATCAACAAAATCCTAAACAATGCTAATTTACAACAAAATCCTAAACAATGCAAGCTAATTTACAACAAAACTCAGAGCAATGACTCACCAATGATACTGAAGAATATTGAGGAGGAGGGTCGATGTTGTATCCAACCGACATCTTAGCGATCTCCGTAATAGCATCATCTCTAACTTGAGGCGCCTCCTCGTTCGTCAAATCCTCATAAGCAGCCACAAACGCTTCCTGCCAAAAACCTGACAATTTCACTCCGTGGCTGTTGGTATACACATCCCACATATGTCTCACCAATTTCTCCCTTTCCTCCAAATCCTAACAAAAACACCGCAAAAACGCATTCAAAATGCAAACCCTCCATCACAATGCAAAATTACGGATCATATATAAAAGTAACCAAACCAGAACATCGAGGTCGTCGGCGGACGGGATTTTGTATTCCTGATCCAACTCGCTTTTGAGATCTCCGGCGGACCAACGGAGCGTGACAGTGCCGGTGAGCATCGACCAGAACGCCAACATCAATATAGCTGCGAGTGCCCAAAACTTGTAACGGCCGCGGCCGAAAATGCCCGAGGAATCCAACGAATTGGTCCTCCTGTGAAACCCAGACGACGACGATGACGAATGAGACGAAAAGGCGAGTGAAGATGTGGGCGTGGATACGGGAAGGACGTCATCGTCCCTCATATCGATTTAGAAAAATACAGAAAAGAATTCAAAATTGAAGGTTTCAGAAATTTGGAAGCGTCGATCTGAACCATGGAGGGGATGGGGTTTGGGGGTCGGTATAGGGCGGGTGATGTAAATGTGGGTCACCTTTTTAGGCCATGCCGGCGGGGGCTCTGCAAGTATTGGATTATCTCCCTGAGTATTTTTTTGGGAATCCTTTTTCTTCCCCCTTTTTTTTTTATTTTTTTAATTTTTAAATATGATCTTAGTCGGGCCATTAATGGGCTTGTGAAATGTTTGATAAAAGGCCATTTGGCCGAATAAAATCGTCTCCTGTATCACCACTATGTGTGAGTAAACTAATCCCATTGTATTAATTAAATTTTTTGTAATCAACTAATTGTAAATCACACCCTATTCATATAAGTAAATTTTATATGAAATATTTTATAAATTTAGGATCCGTAAAATATAACTCATAGATCAAAATTAATAAAAAACGAAAAATTTGTGAATCTTGTACGGGTCGTCAAGTTAGGTCAAATAGATAGTTTTTAAAAACATAATAGAAAACTCATTCTGAGATTTGTATTTCTACAAGAGCAAACATGTATTACTGTGAATACATGTATGTATTACTGCAATGAATGGTCCTTGAAACATGATATGTGGGTCACAAAGAGAAGCGCATAAACACAGGGGGAAAAATTAGCGGATTCTGTGCAGGTCGAATTAGGTCAGATGCATTTTCTATAAAATTCACAAAAAGGCAAAATAACAGAACTCGCTCTGAGAACTAATTTACTATAAGTACAAACATTTGACTGTAAAAGTATAAATACATATATGTGTTACTACAATAACAAATAACACATACTTATTTTTCAGTACACATATATGTCAGTAAGATATTGAAAATTGTGTTACCATCAATGTTTTCATAACCGAACCAGTGATCGAACCGGACAGACCACCGGTCAGCGGTTCAACCGGTCGGACCGGTTCAACCGGCGGTTCAACCGTTTTCTATGTTTAGTTAAAAAAATAAATAAATATACACCTACAAAAATTTAAATATATATTTTATAACTTTTCATATCATATTTTATAAATTTTGTCTCACCTCATACATTTATCCCACATCGAAAGTGTTGGAGAAAAATGTGAGAGGAATATAGATTTAAAATTTTAAATATTTAATATAAATTAATAATTTAATTTTAAAAAAAAAAAAAAAAAGAAAAAAACCGATTTTTACCCGGTTCAACCTGAAATCCGGTTATATAGGTGTTTTTTAACCGGGTTACCGGCCGGTTCCCGGTTCAACCCGGTTTTGAAAACATTGGTTACCATATGGTTGAAATATATTACTGTGAAGAGAAGACGTGTTACTGTACTAACAAAACGACACTCCCTCTATTTTTATTTGTTCCCCCTCTGTTTTTTATTCGTTTGTCCTTTTGATTTGTGACCAAATACCGTAAGTAAAAGTCCAAACAACCAGATTACACCATTGAATTAGTTAAAAAAAATCATCATCACGTAGTAATACATAATTGCTCTTATAGTAACACATACTTATATTTATAGTAACACGGTCTGGAAGTGAATTTTCTTTTTTGTCTTCGCGCGGATTTTTAGAAAAATCCCTTGACCCGGTTCGGCCCACACATGATTCACGAATTTTCCGCTCCTTTCTATTTTAACTAATATTTCATGGGAAATATTTCACAGGAATGCTCCCATTTATATAAATTTATATTTTAAAATTTGACAATTATATGAAGAGTTATTTATGGTATAATATTTTATATTCAAAATTTATATTATTCATTTTTTTACAGTTCATTTATGCAGTTTTTATGAGTTTAATTTATTTATAGTATGATTTTTATATGAGGTATATTATATGAAGTATCAAAACGCAATATAGACAAAATAGAAGAAAATAGGAGGAAGTATTAGATAAAAATAAATTTAAAATATATCATCATACTAACTTTTTGTTTAGAATTGAAGTATCAACACAATAAGTTTAATACTAATGTACGCATATAAAATTAACAACACACACTAATAATAGTATAATTAATTTCTATAATATTCATAAACCGACATTATACTGATGAAAATACTAGTACCAAATACTTCTTCTATCTTACTATAAGTTTCTCCCTTTGATTTTTCATCCGTCACACAATAAGTTTTTTGTTTCTATAAATGAAAAAAATAATTCCACTACCCATAATTTTTATACTTACTTTTCACACAATATTACAAAGAAAGACACTCATTACTCCATTTATTACTTCACATATCTTTTTTATCTCTCCCAATATCCACAACTACCCTTCATTTTTATTATTTTATTATTATTTTTTAAATAAAATAATAAAAAGAAATAGAAAATTTATAACAGGATGGAGGTAGTATAAAGTAAGAATGTCCCACTATAAATGTGTAGAGGTTTATATACATTTCACACTAAAAAAGAAAGGGCATAGAAAAGACAATTGCATATTTGCATGGCAGATGATTTTGTTCCATTGGATTCCAACCATATAGGCCTATTCATTCTTTGTTTACAGACTTATCTAATGCCTAAATCTTTTATGCAAGGAACTTTATACTTTCAGAAAAACTGTCGTCTTATTTAATCATTTAATCAAACAATAAACAAACTTTATGGGTTAACAATTTTTCAGGTATAGAAATCGAAATTTAAAATAAGCTTCTTTTTTTTTTTTTTCAGACCAAAAATAAGCTTTCTATTCCTTGTACTGATTTACAGGTTGATAATACTATTGTTTTACTCATAAATTTGTTTTTATTTAGGGGACAAACGATCATCTTCACGTGAGTTTCACTGTTTTTTTTACCCAAAATTCAAATAAAAACTATTTATCCGCTCCTTGATTTAGAAAGAATTGATTTATTTCACCCATGCAAGTGAAATGAGTCCTTACTCAAATTAACATGGTTATAAAAGTAGAAAAGAGCATTGCTAAATTATTTGGGAGACAAAAAAATAGATCTAGTCTGGTATGTTTTTCCAATTTTGTCAAATGTGGGCCATACCCACCAACCTGTAGTGTAATATTAATTCTCTCTGTTCATTGTCAAATATGGAAATGCTTCCAAAATATGGCTTTTAAATTTAAATATTGCGATGGTCCTTGTTTAATTATTCTTTTCATCCCCTCTTTTTAGCACATTTGCTTCTCAGTCCTCGGCTTACGTACAATCATGAGAACATTGGAGGGTTCTTATTTAGTCTTATAAAATAAACCTCATCTTGGTGTCTCTCAATTTGATTCTCTATTAATAGTTAGTAATCACTAAACCAACTCAAAGCATATGAGTAATTTGGTATGCTTTGCTCGTCCAATAATCCATAAAGTTTTGTACCAAAATCACTATTTTTTCTTTAAAAAAAAAAAAAGACACTATTTTTTTGAAAGGTCTTATAGGCATCCAGTTGCACCGTGTACTCATAGTGCATTTTAGAAGCGTGCAATTTGTTGTGCTAAAAAGTTCGACTTATTTACACAGAAAAGTGCAACTGTTAATAAGGGAATATAGTTGCATGTTTCTGTTTGGAATAGTTGCACGTTTCTGTTAATAAGACGAGAATTCCTAGCAAAAGAATGTGCTGTAGTACTGGCATTTCAACTAACCCAAGAAATCTTGAAATCTGGCTTAGAACTCAAAATCGCCTTCCCTCTATCAACGAAATTCCCGAAAGTAGTATCATACACTTCCGGGTTCTTGTACGCGTCCACCACTCTCCTAACATCCAACTCAATTTCCACTCGAGACAAACCCATACTTGTTGCCCAATTGATCGCTTCAAAAGCACCCCATGCCTCGCCTTCATCGGTCTTCATCAAACCCATGTGTGTTAAGGTACGCCCAGCAACAAACTCCCCTTCTTCGTCCCTCAAAACCATACCGATCCCTGTGAGCAGTGCATCATCAAAGAACCCCGCATCAACATTTAGTTTCATAACACCAGCCAGCGGAGCGTGCCATTTGGAGCACTGACTCGTGCTGCTCTCCTCCGGTGGCTGAGACCGCACCGCTTCCCATTCCTCAAGTGCAGCCCTCGCCTGATGGACACACCAAGAGACACTTGGTCTCTTCTTCTCCCATACAACGTCATTACAGGATTTCTAAATTTGCCACGCCACCGTCATTAGAGTCGCAAGATCATCCCCACTGTACTGCTGCAACATCCCAAGGAACAGATCTCGATGGCTATCTACAGCATGTATTAAACGTTCCAGATCATCCCACACTCCACTTTCTATCCAAAAACCCTTGGCGAACGGACAGTCCACGAAGGCATGCCATACCGTCTCAATTTGAGCTTCACAAATCGGACACAAAGTCGATATATTAACACCCCAACGAATCAGTTTGGTAGTAACCGGCATCCATCCCTTACATATCCTCCAATAACACGATTTCACCTTTGGAGGTGCCTTACACTTCCAAAGTTTTTTCCATGGGGAATCAGCACGTGGTTGGTCATCGTTTATAAGACGCATGGCCATGTTGTAGGCTGATTTAACCGAATATTTACCGTTTGCAGAAAAATACCTAATACGCTTATCAATACAACCCATAGGATCCGGTGTTGTTTTTAGAATGGCATCTCTGTCACCCGGGTTGAACGCCTCATCAATGAGGTCTCGGTCCCAAACCCTCGTACCGGGAATGAACAAGTCATTTACAACCATATCCTCAAATGTAGGCAATGGAGCCGTTGATATATAAAAAGAAGCATCACTATCCACCCAAGGGCTACCCCAAATGTTAACATTCTCACCTCCTCCGACCTTCCACCTCGTGCCACGCCTAACCAAATCCCGAGCCTCATGTATACTCCTTCACGTATAGCTAGGATTATGTCCCATATGAGCATCAAGAAAATCAGTTGTGGGAAAGTATTTTGCTTTTAGGATTCGACCCACTAAAGAACCAGGATTATTCAAAAGTTTCCAAGCCAATTTGCCCAGCATGGCAACATTAAACACATAAAGGTTTCGAAAGCTCATACCTCCCACTGACTTGTGTTTACAAAGAGATTCCCAAGCTTCCCACTTGATCCCTTTTTTTGGGTCGGACCTGTGACCCCACCAGAACGAATTCATCATCTTCTCTAGATCTTCCAATAACGAAGGCGGAAGAAGAAAAATGCTCATACAATAAGCCGGAATAGCTTGGGCAGCAGATTTCAACAGGACCTTCTTCCCCGCTTTCAAGAGCTTTTTATTCCTCCAATTTTGAAGCTTGCTCCAAAGACAGTCCTTAATGTGGCTGAATATTTCAGGTTTGTTCCTTCCAACTAGCGAGGGAATGCCCAGATACCTTCCCGTGTTCAGAGGATTACTGACCCCAAGTATATTGCTCAAAGTCGCCCTATCATCAGCCTGCACATTGGTACTACAGAGAATCCCCGATTTTGAGTAATTAATGGCTTGCCCAGAAGCCCTCTCATACAAATTCAAGACTGATTTCAACGCTTGACACTCTTCCACAGTTGCCCGACAAAAAAAAAGGCAATCGTCAGCGAACATAAGGTGAGAGATGGATTGAGCTCGCCGACAAACTCTACTCCCATGAATGTTCCCCCTCTGATTCTAAAGCTTAAGTAAACTCGAAAGGCCTTCGGCACACAAAATAAAGAGGTAAGGTGAAAGAGGATCACCTGTCGAAGACCTCTGCCGGGTGAGATAGGACCAACAATACCCTAGTTAACCACAAAAGAGTACTCCACGGCCTGTACACATAATCTCATCCAATCAACCCATTTATCACAGAACCCCATTCGATGAAGCATGCTAGTCAGAAAACGCCAATCAACTGTGTCGTATGCCTTGCTAATATCAATTTTCATAGCAACATCGCCTCTATTACCCCGTCTCTTGGCCTTCATCGTATGAATGGTCTCGAAAGCTATCAACACATTATCTTGAATAGACCTACCCCAAATGAAAGCTGATTGGGACTCATCAACTAGAGCTGGGAGGACCGTTTTTAGCCTGTTGCACAAAACCTTAGCAATGATTTTGTAGACAACATTGCAAAGAGATATAGGCCTAAGATCTTTCATAATTTTTGGCTGCTCAACTTTGGGAATAAGAACTACATTAGTGCAGTTCAAGCCCCTCGGAAAAGTTCCAGACTCCAACCAACTCATGCACGCCTCGATTATATCCGGACCGATCTTACTCCAAAATTTCTTGTAGAAACCTGGGTTGAAACCATCCGGCCCAGGGGATTTATCCTTATGCATGCTAGAAATGGCCATTTTGAATTCATCAGGATCAAACGGCCGAGTAAGGAACAGATTATCTTCCCCCGAAATCCATCGCCGAACCGAACTCATCACCTGCTCGACGTCACTCACGTTGTCTGATGGCGTAAATAAGCCCAAGAAATAATTACGAACAACATCCTCAACCCCTGCTTTAGACGTGACCCAAATATTCTGGTCATCAAATAACCTCGTGATTCTGTTGGACTTCTTACGAGAAGACGCCATCTGGTGAAAAAATCTTGTATTCAAATCGCCCTCCAATAGCCAAAAAACTTTAGCTCTTTGTTTCCAATGTGTCTCTTCTTTTAATAGTAAATTTGCCAACTCCTTCCTAGCAGCAACTGACCGATTCTTAGAGAGGACATCCGTTCGACCCTGCAATCTGAGAATTTCATCTTCAAGGTCTTTTTTATTACGACTCCACGCTAAAGAGATGTGTGATCCCCAATCTCGTAGCACACCTGCCGTAACAGAGAGTCTGCCCAACAAATCAAAATCGTTGAAACCCTCCCAACTCCGCTCCACCAATGAATGAATATCCGACTCCTCTAGCCATTTGTTCTCAAACCGAAAAGCTTTTGGTTGGCGGAAATTAACAACAGGGCAAGTATTAATCACAATAGGATTATGATACGAAACCGGGGCAATAAAATTCCTGAGTTGCGCATTAGGGAACCTCGATTGCCAGCTAGAATTCCCCATAACTCGATCTAGTCTTTCCTCTACCACACCGGCGTGTCTCTCCCTCTACTCCAAGTGAACCTGTGACCAATGAGGTCGACGTCCGACAGATTGCAATGTAAGATAGTGTCCCAAAATCCTCTTAAGAGCCAATTAGGTTGTGGTACTCCCCCTTGTTTATCGTCCACTGACAACATATCGTTAAAGTCCCCCATACACAGCCAAGGTAAATCATTTACACCCGCCAGAGTCTTTAACAAATTCCAAGACAAAGTACGTCTACTCCTTTCAGGGTAGCCATAGAACCCCGTAAAATGCCATAACTGACCTCCCTCATTCACCGAAAGATCGATGTGATGTCTAGAATAAGAAACAATATTGCAAAGGGCTGAATTTTTCCACAACACACAAATACCCCCACTCCTACCGACACAATTAACAGAAAAAGCACAGTCGTAATGCAAACGAATTTTTATTGATTCAATCTTGTGAGCTAAAGACAAAGTTTCGCAAAGGAAAATCAATCCGGCCTATGAACCCTAACGAGTTCACACAAATATGGAATTGTAGCGGGATTGCCGAGCCCCCTACAATTCCAGCTTAGTGCAATCATTGCTCCCGGCAGGCCCCGTGCCGGGACCCGCCAAACCGGAAGCGAAGCGCTATGCCGGGGCGGGGGGGCGGTAAAAAATGCTCCTCTCCCATATCCTTGTTCGATTCAACCTCACCACCATTTACTTCCATAATAGATGTTGCATGAGCTGGGGGCTGCATGCTTTTGATTCTCTTACGTTTTTTATCTTCAGGAGTCTCATTAAAGTTCTCCTCATCAAAAACAGAAGAATCAACGTCAAAAATAGGATTTATGGCAAGTTTGTTAGAAGTAAATTGCCCCTGAAATCCAGGCATTAAATCAGTAACCGTCGTCGATGTTTGACCCATTACAACCAAATCCTTCCCATGAACGTTACGATTTGCATTAACTCCCCCACCAAATCCCCCTTGATTTCCGCTACCTGTGCTTGGCCGGAAGATATCGTCGGCAAAACGATCCGCATCGTCTTCACCATCCCTGAGCCAGCGATCTCCCTTAGACCCTTGTCCCCCTTTCTCCTCCGCCTTCAGGAATGGACCCCACCATTTTTCCACCACATTACCGTCGCCCTCAAACAGTTTGTCACAGCGGCTTTCAGTGTGATCAAGCATGCCGCAAATGAAACAGAAAAGATGAAGACGCTCATATTTGAACTCAATTCTTGTCGATGAGCCGTCTTTCAATTTGATACTCTTACCTCTCTTCAGTGGGATGGATACATCCACCTCCACCCTAATCCTCATATACTTCTTCCAGGGACCCGTATTGGTGCCTCCATATTCGACAAACCGACCAATAAAATTTCCCAGCGAGGTACCAACATTTTCAGTAAAATAACCAAAGGGGATCTTATGGAGTTGAACCCAGAATAGTAACTTGTGCAAAGGAACCGTTAGAGGCACTTCTCAAATGCTTAGCCTGTGAATCACTAAGGGTGGTTCCCAAACGACCAAGGTGATCCTTCAATGACTCTCTTTAGATCGATGATGTGATAAAATTGAATCAAGAACCTACCATTCCCACCAATTTCTGTAATAGTAACCCCTTTTTTCGGTCTCCAGACCGATGTCATTCGACTTTTCAGAATCCGAAAATTCACTGGCTGTTCCGTGAGGAAAGTGGACACCAGACACATTTCATTCCCCCCCTCGCCAGCATCCCCACCCTCCGGCTCCAGGACAAGATCCTCCTCTTCCTCAGTGGATAAATTCAAATTTCGCATCATATCATCCATCGAGACTGAAGCGAACGAACCAGAACAAGAAACAACAAAGATGTAGAAGGCTCCCGACAAAGGAGAGAATTCAAATGATATACCAAATCACACAACCTGCAAACACTTAAATAGACGATGTACCAAATCAAACCAGATCAATCCCCATATTACAGGCGCCCAAGATATCACAAATCGATCATGTATCCGGAAAGCGTTGATGTTCCTGTAATATTATCTCTATAGATCACACGCAGGCGCCCAAGACATCACTTTAATCGATCATATGTCCGGAAAGCGTCAATATTCCTGTCGGATTTTATGGAGAGAGGATTTTCAATTGTTGAATATGTGATGATTTATTGATCTATTTGATTTATTTTTGAAAGAATTGTTTCATTTTCACCACTATTTTTGTTTAGAAAACAAAAAATGTGACAAAAAGATTAATACAAAATTGAAAAATGAGTGGAAATTTGGAGGGGGGGCCTCCCTCCATCTGACAGACTCTCCCTCTATAAAACCTCACCAAAGTTACTCCACTACTGTATTCTCTACTAACACAAACACACAACAACAATGGCCAAACGTTTCAAACTCAGAATCTGCAGAGTCATCGCCACAACTTTGCAATCCTGCCGTTCCAAAGACCCCTCCAATCTCCCCCAAGATCCCGTCCCTTCATTCACACAACTTCCTAAAATCTCCACCGTCCATTTCTCCAATAGCCCCGGCGCTGCCTTTAACCACCACGTCTCCTCCGCCTTCCTTTCCATCAACTGCGCCTTGCCGTCCGACGAATTAGGCTCCCGGCCACCGCAATTCAAGTGGCAAAGGGAAAACGTCGTCGCCAAGATCTGCCACCCCCGCCACAAAATCTGCAACTCCGACGCCGATGACCTCTCTGCTCCGCCGACGGCGGCGGAGAAAAAAATCAGAAGACGGGGAAAGAAGAAGAAAAACCTCCCCGGCAGGCTTCGACTGAGCACCTCCTCCGCCGACAGCGGCTGGTTCAGCAACGACGGCGCCGCCGCCGTCGCCGAAATAGACGAAGGGGAAACCGAAACCCTAATTTCGTCGTCGCCGAATTCTTCCTCCGAATTCAATCAATTGCACACAATTGGGGAAACGCAAGCCTTACCTAGGAGGAGCAAACGGAGAACGGCGGCGAAACGGACAAAGCGCGGCGGATCGTCGATTCCGGCGGCGGAGGGGGAAATTCCGGCGAGGCTGTCGATGTTTAAGAAACTGATTCCGTGCACGGTCGACGGGAAAGTGAAGGAGAGCTTCGCGATCGTGAAGAAATCGGAGGATCCGTATGAGGATTTCAAGAGCTCGATGATGGACATGATTGTTGAGAAACAGATGTTCGAGGAGAAGGATTTGGAACAGCTATTGCAGTGCTTTCTGTCGCTGAATTCCAGGCAATATCACGGGATCATCGTCCAGGCTTTTTCTGAAATTTGGGGGACCATATTTTCTCCGGCGGCGGGTGGTGGTCGCCACCGCCGGCATGTTTCTTCGTTTTAGTGTCGAGTTTGTTATCTACATTCCTTTTTCGTGGTTTTTCTGTTATGCGATTGTAAGCTCACTCCTATGTACGATAACATTGATGGTGTATACTGTAATTCTTGGGTGGTGTTGTTTATTACAGTGAACGTGTTCATTCATTATTATCTATTCCTTGCCTTTTCCTTTCACGCAATGTTTTCCTGCTCAGTTTTACTAGACAACCAGCAATGCTATTATACAGTAGTAGTTCGATCGATTATGTGTCATAAAAACGAATCATTTATTATTTTTTAATGATGCACTTGTCTATGACTCATCTAGATTAAGAAATGCAAAAGATCATACAAATAAATTGATACCCTTGATCTCAAAATATATATGATGCAGAAAAAGCTGGTTTTTATAGTGCGAGAAACAATTGCTCCAATGATAGCATATATAGGTGAAACTTGCACCTTTATGAAACTATGTCAAAATTATCATTATCTTCATCATCACAATTCTGCAATTTTTGCCATCTTAATGATATTACGCTTTTTTACATAAATAATAGACACTCAATCATATTTGAATCTAGTATTTTTATAATTAGAACATTAATATAAAAAAATATCAATACTTAATAACCCCGGCTACGTTTGTTTTGGGATTCACACGGATGGACTTAGGACTTTGCGCTTTCTGTCTCATACGAGTTTGGGATTTAGAGTCTGATTTTTAAATTTCACATTCAATCCACACCTACAAATACCTATAAAACATATTATTATTCTTTCCAATACATCACACTTTATACACTACTCCCTCCGTCCCAAATCAATTTTCACAATTGACTTTTACACGTGTTTTGCAAGGGGGTTTTGTATTAATAATTAAAATGATAAAGTGACTTTTAAGGATGAGTATGGTAGATGAGGGGCTTATGTATCATACTCCTCATTAAAAGTTACTTTATCATTTCAATTACTAATACAAAACTCCCTCACAAAAACATGTGTAAAAGTCAACTGTGAAAACTGATCTGAGACGGAGGTAGTATATTATTCTTCTCAATATAATATAATAATACAATATCAATTATTATTAAACATTGATTTAACATAAAGTTAAATCACATTTTATTCAAATACCAAAACAAACACATGCATTTACTATTCATTAAAGATTCTAAATATCTTAATTTTAAAATTTTAACTTGCTCCTCACACTTAAATCCCAAAATAAACGTCATATAGTTTTAGATCGATTAGACTTATGGATCATAGTCAATGAACTGCTATAAATTAAAAAAAAAAAAAGAAAGCCATGACAAATAGTAGTTTTTTTAATTTCGACTTAGTTAATAATAAATTACCGGCTGGTTTGTCAAATTAATTGGAAAACTCGAGGAATTAGGTAGGCAATCATCTGAATTTCAGGCTAGACCAAACACGAATGACTGTACAGAGATGCCAATATATATATATCGAAATTACAACACAAATTTGATGTGAGGGGAGGGTAAAAAAAAGCGCTGGAAAAGTTCCAATTAAGCGTGAATTCAAACTCCAACACGGTGCTGGAAATCAGGACTTACGAAACCAATCAAATCGTACAATCAGTTTGTCAAGATTCTGCTACTAATTTCTTGGAAAGCTCTAAGTTACGCAGTACAAAACAAAAAAACTCTAAGGTATCAATTCAATTTTTAAATATAAAGTATAATTTTTTTTAAACAAAGTATAATTTTTTTTTGTACTTTAGAGTAAATAAAAATTGTATTTTTATCTTAGAGTTACTACTTCCTATTTTTTATACCTTAGAGTCATTAACTCATTTATTTTTACATGTTCATATTTAAACTCAAATTAAATGGAAATAACTTCCCAAAAAACCGTCCGCCTCCTTCCTCCCACCACCGTCCCCTGCTACTACTAGAATACTTGGTTTTATCCACTTCTCTGCTCCTTTTGAGGTCTTTTCGTCGCGCCGTCGTGCGGATCTCCCTGCCGTCTTCGTGCGGATTTTCCTGCTCCTTTGTGAGATCTCTTCTGCCGCCGCCGTGCGATTCGTTCCTGCCGCCTCCGTGTGGATCACTTGGTATTCTCTGGATCTCCCAAAATTCTCATTTTCTCTTTCTGTCTACTTGAGAAGAAAGGTGAAAAGGTAAAACGTCACACCTTTTTTGTGTTGGAATCCCACATTCACTCTCTAATCTGCCGTCACCCACCACCTGACGCCGTGCGGATTTCCCTGCCGTCTCCGGCGGATTTTAATCTGCCGCCTCCCATCCACCACCTGACCACCTCTGCTCCGATTTCACGCCCAGGAAAAATTCAAGATTTTCCCTCACTAAAAACACTCACCCGCTCAGATGCCTCCCCCAAGATTTTGAATTTTAGGGTTAGGGTTTCTTGAGTTTACTGACATCCACGACCCTGGCTCCAACAAGAATTCGAAACTTGATGACTCGGCCCTCCTCATTGAAGCTACTACCTCCTCTGAACCATCGGCGGTGCTTGAATTGAGTCAACACCGCCGCGAGCAATGAGTTGTCTCAGCTGGAATGCCCGTGGCCTCGGGGGACAACGGGCATTCAAAAACCTCCAACGTCTAATCGTGGACCAATCCCCCGATATTGTTTTTATCTCCGAAGCTAAAATCTCCAAGTTTGTTGCCTCTAAATGGCGTAGTTTGTTTAAGTTTCATGGTTGTTTTTGTTTGGAAGCTACGGGTCGTAGCGGTGGTCTCATTTTGTTCTGGAATGAAAACTTAAGTGTTTTGGTTTTGTCGTTTTCGTCGGGTCATATTGATTGTCTTATCTATTCCAATATCTTTAATTGGTATTTTACCGGTTTCTATGGCAACCCTAACCAAAACTTAAGACATTTTTCTTGGGACCTTTTGGATAAAATTGCAAATACACTCATACTAATTCGAACTTTGGTTAGCTTGTAGGTGGTGATTTTAACGAAATAGTTTACGAAATTGAGAAACAAGGTGGTCCGCCTAGAGCCTTTAAACTGATGAATTCTTTTCGCGAGAGCCTTGACAGAAATGATCTCAACAATTTGGGAGCTTTGGGCCCGAAATTCACTTGGAATAATATGAGAACGGGAGACCAACTCATCCTCGAGAGACTTGATCATTTTGTCGCCAACTCCCTCTGGATGACCTCCTTCCCGGATGCTACAGTCAAAAATCTTGATTTCCATGGTTCGGACCACCGTCCGATTTTGCTCAACCTCAACCTCAACCATGTCGTTCCTCCATCTTGCTGTAAACCTACCTCCAGCTTTACCTTTGAACACAAATGGCTCATGGAAGATGACTATACTGAAGTGATGACGGAGGCGTGGAATAGTTCGGCCAACACGAGTATTATCCAGCTCCGGTTGAATCAATTGGCGACGAACCTTAAGAAATGGGCCCAAGTAAAAGTGGGAGATATCTGGCGAAAGATCAAGGCAACCCGAAAACTTCTCAACGACAAATTTCAATCTGTAAGACTAGGTTGGCAATGGGCGGGGGGGTGGGACAACTCCCCATCCCCATTCATTCATGAATTCGAATTGGGCGGGGAATCCCCGCGAGCCATTCGAGGAAAAAATCAGCCCCATTCCCCACCCCGCTGGGGAATTTCATCCACGCGGGGATTCGGGGAATCCCCGCCCCACCTTTTTTTTTTTAAATTATAAAAATCTAATTTTCACAATTTTATTACGAATATAAAAATTCAAAATACAAATTAAACAACATCTATAAAAATTAAAAAATAGTTCAACATCAACATCAACAAAAATTTGAAATATAAAATTAAGCATACAACATAAATAAAAATAAAAAATAGCTTATTGTTTATCTCATTTGTTCTTTCTCATAATTAAACAACTTCAATTCTCCGTTTTACTTGCATCCATGTCAAGCTCCTCCTCAAAAAATATATATTAGTAAACTATAATTTCAAGATTAGAGTTTAGAATTTTAAAACATATTATTTAAATATATATATATATATATATATATATATATATATATATATATATATATATAATTGTATATATATATTAATTTAAATTATAAAATTAATTGGGGCCTCATGGGAACGGGGGAAGGGAATGCTTGCCCGGCCCCCCCCCACCTCGACCTTTCCGAAAAAAAAATTCCCCATCCCTGCCCCCCGGGGAATTTTCATGAGGATTTCCCCCGATCGGGGGCGGA
This sequence comes from Stenogyne calaminthoides, assembly GCA_037126765.1. NCBI lineage: Eukaryota > Viridiplantae > Streptophyta > Magnoliopsida > Lamiales > Lamiaceae > Stenogyne > Stenogyne calaminthoides. The sequence continues at coordinate 35,892,406 of JBBCBC010000014.1, forward strand.
TCCTCATGGGGGAACAGGGATTCCCCCCACCACGCCAAGCCCTCTGTGAAGACCAACCTCTTAATTTGGTGAAAATTCGTTCACTCGAAACCTCCCTTGAGAAACTTGCTTATCAAGAAGAAACCCATTGGAAACAAAAATCGAGGGTTAATTGGCTGAATTCGGGTGATAAAAATACTGCCTTTTTTCACAAAACGACTTCAGGTCGTAGAAAACAGAATCAAATCAACTCCATTATCAACAAGGAAGGCCGCCTGGTTACAAACCAAAGAGAAATTGTGGACACCATCACCTCCTTCTACTTAGACCTGTTCCAATCTCAAAACCCCACGTTCGAGGATATTGAAACTATCACTAACCACATCAATCCTGTGGTCACCAGTGAGATGAATAATCAACTTACAAAACCCTTCTCTCGGGAGGATATACACAAAGCCCTCTTCGATCTCAATCCTTCTAAAGCCCCGGGGCCTGATGGTTTTACGACACTCTTCTTCCAAAATGCATGAGACCACATTAGCAACGATATCTCTTCATCCATCCTTAAGATTCTCAACGGGGACGACTCTCTTTCTAGCTGGAACCCAACTAATATCACTCTCATTCCAAAGATCAAAGAGCCCAAGTCAATGAAAGACTTTCGACCCATCAGTCTTTGCAACGTTACGTATAAGATCGTGGCTAGAGCTATAACGAATCGATTCCGCTCCATCCTCAGTCAAATCATCGATCCTAATCAAAGCGCATTCATTCTTGGGCGACTCATCACTGATAATATCCTGTTGGGCTATGAGTGCATGCATTGGCTTCGTAACAATAAAATTAAACAGGGTTATGCGGCTCTTAAACTCGATATGAGTAAGGCATACGATCGGGTCGAATGGAATTATCTGGAAAGAATCATGCTGAAGATGGGTTTCGCTCCCAGATGGGTAAATCTGATTATGTCTTGTGTTTCTTCTGTTACATATTCCTTTAAAGTCAATAACGAGATCACAGGCCTGGTTACCCCATCTAGGGGTCTTCGGCAAGGGGACCCCCTCTCCCCTTTCCTTTTCGTGCTCGTCTCTCAAGGCCTTTCCTCGATGTTCAATAACCTTGCTACAATCGATAAAATTTCTGGGATAAAAGTTGCTAGAGGTAGCCCCATGATCACTCATCTTTTCTTTGCTGACGATAGCCTCGTTTTCTTCAAGACCAACAAAGAAAATGTGCAAACTATCAAACAATGCCTCAATGAGTATGAGAAAGCCTCCGGTCAATTGGTCAACTTTGATAAATCGGCAATCACTTTTAGCAAGAGCACGTCACTCGACAATATCAACTTCACCAAGAACTATCTTAGAGATGTTAATTCGGGCCGGGCTAAATGGGCTGGCCCATTTAAACCTATTATATGCAGGGTTAGGGCCGAGCAATGGGAGGCCCGTTTAAAATCGGGTCTTTTTGGCCCGGACCGATTAGCCTGCGGGCTAAACGGGATAGCCCGCGAGTTAACCGAGCCAGCCCGTTTATATTTATATATACTCAATTTTTTTATTTTTTTTTTATTTTCTAATTTTTTAATTAATTTTTTTTAAAGTTTTTTCACAAATTTAAATAAGGCAAAAATCAATTATGGCCAATCAATTACAAATTAAATATTTCTATTTGATTTAGTCAATTAATAATTAATCCTCTCCAATTCAATATTTTTTAACAGTTTTGAATTTCTATTGAATTGAATAAATAAGTAAAATATTAATCCAATATAAAATAATAATATAATTTTTTTATAAATTCTATTATGAAATTTGTTCATAATATGAAACTGATATCATTATAATTATAAATTAATATTATGGTATTAATTTATAAATGTGATCATACAAATTTTATATTATTAACTAATTTCATGGGAACTTTGCTCAATTATGTTATTAAATATGATGGGAACTAATTTTATATTTTGAACATTTGTTATTAAAGATGATGGGGCAGTCTGGATCGAAATTTTTGTCATTATGTAATGTTAATGTTTGAACATTTTTTTTTTATTTTTTTCGGAGCCCGTTAGGTGGCCCGTTTAGCCCGCAATCCGCTAGGGTTAGGGTTAGGTCTCAACTATTAGAGGCCCGTTTAAAATGAACCGCTTAAGGCAGGGACGTTTTGACCAGAATACAGGGGGTGGCCCTAATGGGTTAGGGCCGACCCGTTTAACAATACTAAACTATCTCCAAATTCAGATCTGTCAAGGGCATGATATGTACCTCGGCCTCCCCACCTTCTCCATTCAAAGCAAAAGACTCTAGTTCGGCTATCTCAGGGATAGGGTTTCAAAAAAGATGGACTGTTGGAAAAACAAGCTTTTCTCAGAAGGTGGTCGGGAGGTCCTTCTCAAAGCAGTGATTCAAGCGATTCCCACATATGATATGTCTTGCTTTAGAATTCTCTCCACTCTTTGCGGGGAAATCGAGTCTATGAGCGCAAGATTTTGGTGGGGAGCTAACCCCAACGACAAGAAGATCCACTGGAAAGACTGGAAGGAAAACACTGACTAAGCCGAAGGCTGAAGGGGGAATGGGCTTCAGGGACCTTGTCTCCTTCAACAAGGCCCTTCCCGCTAAGCAGATCTGGAGAATCATCCTTTACCCGGACTCTCTTGTTGCTAAGGTCTTCAAAGCCAGATACTTTAAGCACACGGATATCATGGAGGCGTCCTTGGGCTCTAAACCTCCTATGTCTGGCGCTCGATTCTCTGGAGCAAACAGTCCATCTCTAAGGGTCTCTACTGGAAAGTGTGCAATGGAGCGAATATCCATGTCAGGAAGGACCTTTGGATCCCTGACCTGACCGATGGTAGAATCATTTCCTGCAATTCTTATGACAACAACGTAAAAGTCGAAAAGCTCATTTCCAACTCTCACCTCTGAAATTCCACTAAAATTAATAAGCTTTTCCTCAACTACGAAGCTGAGGCTATTTACAAAATCCCTATTGATCATAATAGTCATGGAGACTCCCGATACTGGATTTTCAACAAGAAAAGAGTATACACAGTCAAGTCAGCCTACTGGAACAGTCTTCCCCAGCTCCACAACACAGGCAGCGAAGCCCCCAACACATCTCACAGCACTCCCAAACATTGGTCCTCAATCTGGAATCTGGATCTTCCCCCAAAAGTCAGAATTTTCCTCTGGAAAGTGCCCATGACGTGATAGCGTCGGAAGCTAACCTTGCCACCCACCACGTGTCTTGTCCCCCCAGATGCGCCTTATGTGATTTCCAATGGGCTGATACTAATCATGTTATTTTCTTTTGCCAGGTCACCAAGGAGGCGTGGAAAAATACTGAGTGGTGGAGCACAATTAAAAAGGCTCGACAAGGATCACATGAAAGCTTATTTCTCCATTTCATCAACAAGTTGGACCGCGAAGACCTAGAAAAGCTGGGAATGAAGATGTGGGGTGTTTGGAGAGAAAGATGTGACCTTTCACATAAAAAAGGGGAATGCCTTATTACTTCCACTCAGAAGATTAGGGTTGGCTGGACAGACTCGTTTTTGGAACAATACCATAATGCCAGGAGACGACTTTCCACCAATACCCCGCCCGGCTCTAAGAAGTTCCTCCTGCCTTCAGAAACCGAAATCTGCAACTACTTCTCTATGAAGGTCGATGCAGCGTATAACGATGCTTCAAGCAAATATGCCATCAGTTTTGCCATCTTTGATACAAACGGTAACATTTGGGCAGCTGGATTCCACAAAATTAACCCTCCTGGCTCGATTTTGGCAGCTGAGCTTAAAGCCATCATTGACGGTATATCCTTTTGGCTTCAAAGAACACCGGGTTCAGTAATGATTATATCGGATTCTCTAGATGCCATCCAGGCCATTCGGTCTGATTCCACGTTCAAGGGTTACGAAGAGAGCCTCATCAACAGGGCACGACAAATGATTACAATTGCCTCAGTGAAAGGTGTTTGGCATTGCCCTCGGAAGAACAACACAGTGGCTCACAAACTGGTCAAGTTGGCGACCAAGTCTCCCTACCCTCAAGCTTGGGTGGACGATGACATTCCTCGACATATCTTGTCTCTTGCTCTAGATCACTCTAATGTTTAATTCCGATCTGTAGAACCCTAAAAAAAATGAAAATGAAACAAAAATGAAGAGTGTGGATTGTGAAATTCAATGAGTAAAAATAATAAGTGAGTATTTCATGTATGCATTTCCCAATTTTTATCTAAATATTAATTTCTTATAGCTTTTATATAATATAATTTGGAACATAGCTAGAATATGATTAATTGATGTTTCTTTTCATTTGGTTTGACCAATATGTCTATAATATGATTGCATGATATGACATTGGAACAAACACAATGATTAAAAGGGGAACATCTAATGGGAATTTGGGATTTAATCAAATTACTTTTTATGGCTCCAATCACTATTCTCAAAATTGGTAGTGCTGTATCAAGTATCAAATAAGAGTTTGATCTTGCGTGAAACGTTTCATGGTGAGATAAGCAGTGGCATAATACGAATTTTGAAAGATATATTATACTCTCCTCGTCCCATAGTATATGGTAAAGTTGCTATTATTTTCATCTCATAGTTTATGGTAAAGTTGTTTTATAACTCTATCATATAAATGAGATTAAAATTGGACAATCAGTTTAGTTATGAGACTAAAATTAGACAGTTAAATTTTTTTTTGGATGAAAAATGGACAGTAGATAAATTATGGGACAAATTTTTTTTTTCCCTCAAAATAATAAACTCTTTTTACCCCAAACTATTCATCACTTTATCACATAAAATATTAATAAATAACTCTTTCTATCCCACCACTTTATCATTTTATCACTATTTCACTAAATCCTTATGAACAGGAAAAAAAACCACAAATTATGAGATGGAGGGAGTATATGTTAATTTTTGCTAGTTGTGAATCGTCTTATTGTAAAATCGTCTCACACAAATTTTTGTGATTATTATAGGGTTCATATATATGCATGACTTTCAAAAAATTTGTTCAATCATAGATCATTCTCAAGTCACGATTAATTCAACGTGCACATAATTTTGCGTTGTGTTGGGAAAAAAACATTACGTGGATGAAAAAAAAGAAAGTGGAATACATTGAAATTGTGCATTCGAAGTATATTTTTACTAGTGCATATCTGAAATTGAGTTTCTTTGTTCTTTCCCGAATATATTAACTACTAAAATTTCTTCTAGTGACTTTAAAAAAATAAAATAAAAAATCTTCTAGTGATTCCAATTTAATAAAGGGAAGAGCAAATAAAATTTTAATCATACCAAAATTTAATTTCTTAGAAAGTTACTTATTCAATTTTGTTGAAATGATGTTACAGTAGTAACATGTATTGAACTTTATTCATAGCCTGAGATTCACACAATTACATTTATAAACTAATATCAAATGGCTTATCAACTGATATAATATCGTATCTGTAATGATATTAATTTTATAGTATGAACAAATTTTATATGAAAGTATATAATTTTATTAATATGTTAACAATAAATTAAACTTGTAGGTACATATAATAAATTCAGATTGCATTTTTTTTTATAACTCGATATTCGGTCCGAAGACCGACTAATCCCGGGGACAAAAACTCACCGTCCACTAGAGGGTCCCACTTTAAGCCGCAGGAATTTGCTCAGATGGACTCCAAGACATCTCAAGAAGTTGTTACAGACCTAAAGGGTTTGAATCTGAGAGACCTATAGAGGAAAGATCTCCCAAGTCTCAAGCCTCTACACCACTTTGGTTACCCTCGGGGGGTTAATAAATTCAGATTGCATTTAAATGGAAGAGCTGTACCCAGGGGTTGCTAGATTGGTTGGTTCAAGAACATGAAATCGAAACTGTGATCTTTAATTAGGTTATGTTTTCCCTAAATTCAGTTGGATCTAAACAGGAAAAAGTGTATGCAAACACCCTTTAATGTTGGATAAGCACATATATATCCACACAATGGTAGCAGTCTGAGACTGTTTTGTTAAATTTGAGCATCCACTGCTAAAGTGAGACTCCACATATATGCATAAATTTCACTTCTTTTTATAAGATTATATGAATGGGGATGAAAAATCAGTTAGCTAGAAATAGAAAAGATTTCCCATTCTCACGCTATCAGATATTCTTTAGTCTGTGTTTAATACATACAAGCACGACTTTTGACAGAAAGTAAGATAAAATCACTATTAAATAATAATAATTAATTGCATATCAATTGATGTATTGATCATAAAACTTTTGCTATCATCTGGGCTTTGTTTCATTTTTGGAAATGTTATTAACTCATAGCTTTCTGTAAATGAAGTCTGTCATCATCTGGGATTGGTCTGCCCAGTTTCTCCATACAATTGCATCGTTTTTGGAAAAAGTATAACATGGCCTAACATTTAATTTCATTTATCACTTTTTTCTTTTTTTTTGGATCAACATCACTTCTTTTTTTTTTTATGGGGACTTTCTCTACTTTTTACTACTTGATCTAGATTGTATCGATTGTGGCGGGATTTTATTCATTTATTTTTGTTCTTCTAAGGGTGTGTTTTGTTTATTAGATAAGGTGGGTTAGATAATTTAGTAGGTTTTTTTAAATTGTTTTGTATCTATTATTAAAGCCCAGTTGGATTGTTGGCCCGGGTCCATTTCCCATTTTTAACCCACAACCACTTGATAATTTAACCATAGCTCATGCCTCAGATTATTAATCAACGAAAATATGTCCAATTGGGCAACACATGAAATATCACAAATGCCCTTCAAACTTTAATATAAATTTCGTAATTGCCATTAACAATTGGGCCATAATTCCATCGGCCCAGTAACTTTAATATAAATATTTAAGTTTTTTAACCTGCTCGTTTTTGTTTTTTTCAGCCCACCCCATTTATCTTTCTTTTCTTATTAACAATTTTTTGGGGCTTTGCTTTTCTTTTTATATAATACAATTAATATATATATATTTTAAAAATAATTTAAGTGTACCTCTAAATTTCACAATGCTTCTAAAAAAAAATTAGATTCAATGAATTCAACTGGTGATAGTTGAAAATGATGTATTTACTTTATATTTTTTTATAGGAAGGGGTAAACAAGTTTGAGACCGTCACAATGCCTAATTTATACACCATCTCGTCACAATGCCTAATTTATACACCGTCTCACCGTGAGATGGTCTCACGCAAACATGCTTAAATTTAATTTGATTTTATTATGGTGATTTAAAATCTATCTAGTTGATATTAAAATGTTGGTATTATGGTAATTTAAAATCTAACCGGTTGATATCAAAATGTTGGTATTATAAATTTTAATTAATTAAAAAGTTCCAATTGTGGAAGAAATGAAAAGGGTATTTTTGGAAAAACATTGCAAAATTATATTAATCCTACAAGCCAAACAACTCATGACACCCATTCATGACTAATTATCTCATTTACAATCCTACAAATGTATAAAAAAAAATCATCTTATAATGTCATAAAAAAAATACAAGTAAGGGAATAGCTCATGGCATAATCCCAATTAATCCTATCAATTTTAATTGGATAACAAATCAAACACTAAATCGTAAACCATAAAAGAATCCAAACGAGACCTAAGGGTTCACTTTGAGTATTGCTCATGGTTACATAATTACATTGCATAATTAATATTAAAAAAATGAGTAACATTTAATGAAAATTAAAATAGAAGGAAGCATGAAAGTAGGAGTTAGTACTTTCCTGTAAAAAATAAAAAATCATAAATATAAGTAATCAGATTTTGATTTTTTAAAAGTTTTTTAATTTTTTGAACAAAAATAATACACCCTAAACACTAAATCATATCTCAAGTTCATTTACTTATTTTCTAAACCATAAATCATGATTATTATTGTAGTAGAATAATACTATGAACCTTGTGTCGTGTTATCTAATTTTTGAATTGTTGTTGTAGAAAATGGACATATACCTTTAAAAATGATTTAATTGAAAATATAAAATAATTTCTATTTTTTCAAATTTTCACCAAATCGAATCGAAAAATTATGTTCAATTTTGTAGCCAAATGGTTCGCCAAGAAAAAAAAAATCGAATAATTGAATGCTAACCTTATACATAATTTTTTATTTTTTTGAAAAATGGTTATTGCTGATTTGAAATCCAATTGCACAACCAAATCAAAATTTTTGAAAATAAGTCTGGTGCTTTTAAAGTTTGCTTTCAAAAACAAGTCGACTGAAAAAGAAGTAAAAATTTGTCTAAAAAATAGAGGTCCTAACGCTGACAACATCTTTAAACACACCCTATTTAATTCTCGGGTCAATTCTCAAAGTTTAATGATTATTCACTATGTTCATTTTAAAAACTTATGCACGTTAAATAGGAAAGCAAAATTAGAAGGAAAATGAAAGTAGGAGTTAGTAGTGCTTGATTTAAGTTATTAAAAAATAAAAAAATCGAGTCAAGTCGAGCATAAATATAACATTTCCAATTGTATAATTCTCAAGTTTAGTAAATTAAAAAAATGTATTGAAATAAATGAAATTGATCAAATAATTAATTTGGCATTAGAAAATGTTGTTTTTCGGTTCAATTTTGATTTTTAAATTTAGTTTTTCAGTTTTTCTTATCCTATACTAGATTTTTTTTTTGTTTGATCACTATTAGTTTCTTTTTTAAAAAAAAAAAAATTGACTCTTTTTAGGATAAAATAATAAATACTGAACTATTATGCCAAACGGCAGAAAATATAAAAATCGTTATCTCAAGTTCATTTACTTATTTTCTAATGATAAAAAAAGGATTAATACATTATCAGCTCATGCCTATTGATCCAGTTAAAATATTTAAAGCTTCAAAATTATTTACCAATTAAATCACAAAATTAAATTTACACAAAAAGAAAGTGGTAGCTTCTTTTAAAGCATGTTGAGACTTAGAAACAATAAAGAGTTGTATTCCATTGCCGTTAGAGGTAATAAATTTACTGCAAAAAGTTTAAAACACTACAAATAAACATAAAAAAGTTCATTGAAGAAGATACATGGAAAAATTGTCCGACCACTAACCAGCGCTCAATTATCTTCCTGAGGATGCTTTATTTCTTTCAATAAAAATGGACAATATCAAACGTTTTTTCATTAGGACTTGAAATGGTTTTTTTGATATATAGATAAATCAAGAGATATATTAATGGACTACGAAAAAAAGCTTTATTAACACATAGATGAATAAAATTAACTAAATTCGATAATTCACCATTGGCTCCCCATATTACTATACATGTTATCCCATACCCCCCAACAAATCACATAGATGAATATAATTTCATGTTATCCATAGTGTCTTTAATCCTATTTCTCTTTCTCCCCCACAATGTCTTAAGTCCCACCTTGGAGGAGAAGCAACGTGCACACAAAATTATTAAAACCACGTTTGCATCATGCAATCACCAAATATAAAACCTTAGTATCATAAGAAATAATATATCAGAGTTGAAATTTAAGCTTTCTATTAGAAACAATTATATCCTATTCCTAAGGCATGCTGCTATATACAACAGCATCGTGGCATAAAACCCCTAAAGCATACCAAAATATGAACATATAATATATCAATCATCATGTCACTCCAAAGGGTAGAACTAACAAACTTAAGATTAACAAAAGTGAACCTACGGAGCAGCTAGGAGCCGAGGATGATGAAGAGTTTGCTGTTCAACTCATTAATTTAAAAAATTCAATTAAATTCCATAAACTTAAAAGAGTGAATTTCCAGCATCTTTGCTCCCTCATAAATTTGTTTTTTTTACACTCTGCCTCCTCTCCTTGTTATTTTTGACATCTATGAAAATATTGAGAGACGGAATATGATATTATATTTAAGTTTTATTGTTATGTTGTTGATAATGTTATACAGTAATAGCAAGAATTTGAAAAAAAAAAATAAATATTTATTCTTATAAAATATTAAAATTATATATAATTTATCTAACTTCCAACAGACCCATAAATCTTATATTGCAGGTGTAAAAATATGAATGTTTTTTTACAATCAGCACCATTTTTCAAACTACGAATGTTACAAAGTAAACTTTAGAAACAAATTCTCATAATCGTTACACAATGGATTTACCTAATGGTCTTAAATTCAAATGCTATATATGAAACACATGATAGATAAAAGAGCAAGGGAATCAAAGTTCTCACAATTGTTATGCCATGGATTTCCTAAAGGCCATAAATTCAAATGTTATCAAAGAAACATGTCATATACAAACAGATCAACATGTAAAAATTTAACATGAATGTCTGTTAAATGAAATTAATAATCAACATTGAAGAAAACAATCCAAGCAACAATTAAATTTAAATTTCATGCCTAATAGCCAGGAGAAAATGATATGCTAGGCAGATAAACCACAAAGCCAACAATTCATTTTTATCCTCAGCTCGATGATCCCATTCCTAGCAGCTTAAGTTGCATAAAAAAAATAAAAAAAAATTCCATCAAAAAAGTGAATTTAATAAATTGTTTAACATATTCACTCACAAAATCCCGAAAAAAAAAAAATAATGAAAAATCAAATTAATTCAACAAACTAATTACGAATAAAAGATAATATATCATCAAGCGCAAATCTCACCGGTTAACCTCCGAATTCTGGAGATGACCGACTCCATCAGCAGTGCACTTATATATTTAAATAAATTATCACTCTTTCACAAAGAGAGTGGTAGAGCATGTTGAAACTTGAGAGTGCCATAGAGGTTCTCTGAAAATTGTTTAGGCGCGCTCAATTAACCTGAGGAGTTTTGTCATTAGGACTTGAAATGGTCTTTTTTTTAATATATAATAAATCAAGAGATATATTTTGGACCTAAAACATCATACTACATAGGTCCTTAAACCATAAAAATCCTAAACAACATTTTGCTTGTATATTTTCTCCACTTTTTTCCCGTACTCTGCAATTGAGGAGTGAGAGTTTATTAGGCAACCTAATAAAGATAATGTTTCTGGTCCGTAAAATTTAAATGATATTTTACAGTTAAAACATATTAAACAGATGTTTGGAGCATGCATGGATACCTTGTTGGTTGCTCCAAAGTGTGGCAAGCCCGGGGCATTGATTGGTGAACTTCGGCTCTGAATAAACATTCGCAAACATATTATTAGTACACCAGATCTTGCATATTTTAAATGGTATTAGTTGTTTTCATTGAACAATGTTTATTGTGTTCCTTAAAGAGTAATAGTTGCTTTTACTGAACAGTAATTGTTGTTAAAACTGAAGAGCAAATGCATTTCTTTATAAGAGAAGCACTTTTTTCATGAAAATATAATATTCACATTTTTAATTATGCTCTCATATCTTGCATGGTTGAGCCATGAAAATGCCCCAATATGAATACATCCTCTTCTCTATAGCTCAACGACCTTAATTTATTATAATCTTCTTAAACTTTGCATAGATAAGAGAAGAACATATGCTTAGCTCAATAACTACAAATGTACACTTTTTATGTTCTTTCTTGATTAATGCAAATTCATATAATTTAACCAGAAATTAAAATGAAATGTATACGATTTTCAGTCTCCAGAAAAGCTCACCCGTTGTGTACCAAAGGCCTAAGTTGACTGTAGTTCCTTCAATTACCACATTTTCGCTGAAGTTATCAAACACTAAAAATTCACAGCCAAGTCAATTAGTCTGAGAAGAGCTAAAATATCCTACTTCAATCTTTAAGGGTTGAACTAATACCAGAACTCATCATGTGGTTTCTTAATGCATGAAACAATGATGGCTATTTTCTGTCCAAACAGGTTTTTTAATGATGGTAGTCGACCAATCAACAAAATATCAGATCCTTTAGATAAGTGATCAATATAAATGCTTAGTCAAAAAAGTAATTTATCATCTAAACACAGAATCACTATCAAGCAACCTCAATTGATCGGTCCTTCAAATACAACACTCAATATATATATATATATATATATCTATCATGATTAGATAGATCATGCCTTGAGCCAGTTTACTCCGAATACAAAAGGAAATATTGAAAGGGAATTTGGGACTTACTATTTTTCTCATGAGATTAAGGTTATCAATGCTATCCCCGAGAACAGCTCTAAGCCCAAAATCAATTCTATTGACATTTTCCAACACCCTGCTGATTAAGGTACATTATTAAGATAAAAGAACAAATTGACCAATACAGTATCAACAGCATTGCAAGAAGCAAACTACCACTGCAAACAATTAAGTCATAGTTTTAGAATCAGACATCAAAATTGAATTAAGGCCAATTATTATTTTCCTTAGCTATGTCCAGCTAGATATTCCAATTATAGCTTACACAACACAAATTAGGAAAATTCTTTCAGCAAGTTGAAAATCTAAAGCTTGGCATTAATGATTGAGAAATTATTTCAAAAACATAACAAATTATAATGTTAGAACAACCTAGATTCGCTATCACTTGGGATATTGATGAAGAACCTATAAATTTGTAACTAACTAAACCAGAGAAGAGTCCTCACATACTACATTTGAAACAACCCTCAATGCACATGCCTAATTATTATTTTTTAGAGGTCGAAATTGATTACTAAATGTTAATGTGGTGCACGTCAATTAAGGAATCTTGGAATTGTGATTAGGGAAACTAACCTCAATCTATATGAACAACAAACAAAAGAGAAAGAAAAACTTAAGGAAAGCAAATTTTACATCGATGATAACATACCAAAATGAATGTAATCTTTAATCTTCTAAAATTAAAAGTAAATAAAAAAAAAATTATCTCAGACCCACATACTTCAACAACCTGTTTTCAAGAATCATTCATGGGTTGAATCATTCAACAATATCTCCAGGGCGAATAAGGGCTAAAAACCATAGATCTCCAGGTATAGATGAAAAAAGAAGGATTACCTTGAACACTTTGATTGGACAAAAATGAAAGAAGAAACTGTAAGGACTTCAAAATATCAATTAATATATCTTCAAATCAGCTATATATTAATGTCAAAAACCAAACTAACATCTAAAGTAGTATGAGAGAAATCAGAGATTCACTTTTACCCAAAAAAATAAAACTCATAAGTGTATGATTCAGCAGGATAACACCTGTTCTTGTCTCTTCCTTAAAGAGTCCCTTTTAAAAAAAAATAAAAATTGAAGCATGCAAATTGTAGATTCTAATCTTCTATATATACATTAAGAAAAATGAAAAATTAACTCCATAAAACAGTTTGGAGCAGTCACCGTGCGATTTCTGGAGCATAGTAAGTTCTGCTGAGAAAGGGGATCGTTGTTGCACGTGGATCACCAACCAAGAGTCAAGGTATTTGTTATTCGCCATTTTTTTTGGGATCCAGTTCAGTTTTTTCGCCTGAAATACAGGTGAAAATATATTAAACTTATTATAACATAAAATTAATTAGATATACTGAAATATCAAATCTATTTAAATTCAAATAATCCCTGCAATCTCTCTTTCAATTTCTCTTTCTTTCCTAGCTTACTTCTGAGAATACGTAATCTCTGATATCTCTCCCCCTCTTTTCTCTCTCCGCGCTCTTCATAAAATGTTTTTCTCCTCTTCTCTCTCCCCCGCTTCTCGATCTGCCTCTCTTCTTTTAAATCTCTGTTTTTATTTTTTCCAACCGCTGAAATATCAGGGGTGCGCAGTGGAATTTCAGTGCCCTGCCCGCCAGAATATCGTTCTTCTCTCTCCTTTCATCTCTTCTCGTCCCCTCTCCCCTCTCTCCTTTTTATCTTGGTGGATTTTTGGATTCTGATGGTCGTTTCGATTGCGAATCTTCATTTGGATTTTATATTTCTGATGGTCGTTTCGATTTCGAATGGAACTAGACATTTGGCAATTGGCAGATTGTTTGACACATTAACGGGGAAAGCTTGATGGGAGGAAGATGTGCGGACTTGTGATAAACAATACTATCATGGGTAAGATGAAAAGAATAGTCTTTTCCGAAGTTATTATTATTATTTAAAAAGAGATTGACACGTGGCAGATGTAGTTACACTTGTCAGAATTTTAGAAGCGAAACTTCTCCTTTTATATATTTAGATTCTTATTCCAACGCTAGTTTATATTTTTTTTATTGCAAGTGTTAAACAATAAATCAAAATATCTAATATATTGTTATGTTATAGTTCTTGATTAGTCAAGAGAAGAGTAAATTTGGGGAGAAAATGTTGTTGAATGAACCGGTTCATATATATAAATGTTGTTGAAGAGTAAATTTATGTTATTCCTAAAAAAGTCTTGAGAAAAATTGTGTGTCTTCAAAGAAACTTTCTTTGGGTGGGGGGAGGGGAGAGTTCAAGAAAAATTGCATGGATCGAGTGGAAAATCATTTGTAAATCTAGGGATGAGGGGGGCCTTGGGGCGAGGGATATGGAGGTGTTCAATAAAGCTCTTGTGGAGAAGTGGATGTGGCGATTTTTGAATGAGAGATAGAGCTTGTGGGTGAGAGTGGTAGAGTCTAAATACGGGAAAGATTGGGGTAGAGGGGAAGATTTAGTAGTGGAGGGAGTTAGGAGGAGATGATCTATTTGGTGGAAAGATGTGGTGAGGGTTACTCAAGGGGTGGAGGGTGAGTGGTTCCGTGGGAGAGTTTCGAGGGTGGTTGGAGAGGGAAAGGATACACTTTTTTGGGAGGATGAGTGGGTCAGGAGAGAACCTTTAAGGTTGAAATTTCCTAAGATTTTTCAGCTTAGTGAGAACAAGAGAGAGGGGGTGATTTCGTTGGGGGCTTGGGTGGGAGACAATTGGGATTGGAGGTGGAGATGGAGAAAAAACTTCTTCAGTTCTTTGATAGTGAATATGATACTTTTAATGCTTTCATTGATTTGATTAACATGTATCCTTTGAGAAGAGGCTATAAAGATTCTTGGAGATGGGATGGCGATCCGAGTGGACAATATTCAACAAAGTCAACCTCTTTCATTTTGTCATCTTCAAACGGAATCCATCATCTTAACACGGAACTCGCAGACGGATTTAAGCTCATCTGGAATAAATTCACCCTGGTTAAGGTCATTGCACACGCATGGAAAGCACTTTGGGACAGACATCCTACGAGACTCAATCTACAAAGGAGGAAAATCATAGCACAAGATGGCGATGTTAGCTGCCCTATTTGCAAGACAAAGGAGGAGGACGAAAACGATATTTTCTTTGGATGCTATTTCGCTCACTCGATTTGGATGGAATGTTACAAATGGCTCGAATTATCGATGGTTCTTCACTACAAACCTATTCACAATCTACTTGGTCATTGTCGAGTCCTAAAAGAAAAAAAAAAGGTAAACAATTTGCTGCTTCTATTTAACTTTGTGTGATATGGGCGATTTGGAAAGGTAGAAATGAGCTCTTACTTAAGGATGTTGAATTTTCAGTGCCTAGAATTGTTGAGGATATTAAAGCTAGACTTTGGAGTTGGTTATATGTGAGAGATTTAAGATGTTATAATTATTCTTATCGTGATTGGTTAGAAAATCCTAGAATGATATTAGAGGGTTGAATTATGTAATTAATGTTGTTGGCGGGTATCCCTTATACCCCTTTTAATACTTTTGTTGTTAAAAAAAAGGATTAATATAAGGCTCCATTTGGATGGGGGATTTGAATGAATGAATTTGAAAAATAATAAATGTAAGAATGCATATATTTCAAATCATGAATTGTTAAGAGATGGGAGATAATGAAAAGAGAGTGAAGGGGGGAGAGAGAGAAAATGGGTAAAAATTAGGGGATTTCAAATGACATGATTTTGATGAGGATTTGAAATCTCTCAATTTTAATTTAGACTCAAATCTAAGTATTCGTAAATTCATTTAACTTTGCTTCCAAGCTTATTAGGATTTTTGTCTTTTAATTTAGGTCGTCTTCAATTTTACTAATCCTGCATGTTTTTACATTCACTTTTAGTCGTTTTGGAATTATATATTTTGATTTTATAGTCTCTATTTCTCATTTATAAATCTCTCTTCAAATTAAGTCATCATATTCTCGTTGGTCTCTTATGAAACTTGTTCATCGTGAAACTTATTTCATATATACTAATAATTTTTATAATGTATAGTCGGCCATTCTCAATTATCACTCTCTTAATTGTATTAAAATTTAGTGAGGGGGCTTATTTGAAAATTCTTCAATGGAATAGAAATGAAAATGAGTATGAGGCATATTAGAAATTCTTCAATTAAAAACTTGAACCACTCTCCACCTTAAAAGTTCTCTCACCCTCACTTGACTGTTGGCTTTATATTTGTTCTTATTCTCACTATAGAAAAAGATCACCTATTTTATAATTAGTCTTTCATTTTATATTCTATAAATTTGATGGATGTCATGTGAAATAAAAAAAAAATCAACAAACCACAATATACTGGATTCATGTGTTACCTTGTTATATGTGTGCTAGAACTCCACAATATTTGTATCTTTTTCCTTCTTTTAGGTATGAAGAACTCCACGTTTTAGTTTAATGTGTTTTAGCATATTAATTATATATTGTTGAACAATTATCACATGATTGTTATTACATAAGAATTGCATGTAAATTAAATGCTTCTTTAACAATTATTTTAAGGTATAATATTCTTTTTATTTTTATACTTTTAAATACATAATTGAATTTGCACACTACGTAGTCAAAACAGACTTTAAATTAATTTATTTAATTAAAATGTTTTTTTTACGGAGTCGAGGTGTTCGGCCATAAACTTGTATTGGGTAACATGTTATAGATCGGAACCACAATCACCAGAAGAGGGGGACCACCACCTCATCATAATGGGGATCACTATAAAAGAAAATAAATTTTTCCTCCTCGTGTCTCAAACCTAAGACCCGATCTTAGATAGTGAAGCACTAACTACTTGATATATTCACATTTGATTAGAACGACAGTATTGATGTGAAATCAATTGGTGATTTCTTGAGGAATCCAAAAATATGCATATTTTACTTATATTTATGCTACATTGTACACGTATTATATGTTGATATTGGGCTTTATAGATATAAAAAAAAAAACTTCATTGGTTCATGTTTTTTTTTTTTGACAAAGTCATTGGTTCATGCTCAATACCCTGTAGAATGATATCATTATATTATATAATACTTATGCTAGTGAAATAAAATATCAAATCAAACAAGAGATTCTGCTAAAAGACAACGGGCCAAATGCTTATGACCTAGCAGTAGTTTTAAAAAAAAAAAAAAAAAAAAGTTTTTGTTGCTATAGTAAGAATATTAAGTAAAAAAATTAACAGAAAATTTCAAAGTTGTTTGAGATTAAATTTTAAAATAAATAAAAGGAAAGGATTTCAGCCTTCATATACACATATATATCCTTGTTCAATTCGACTCTTCAGAGCAGGTCATATGCAACACAATGAATTTTCCACACAATACAAGCAATGAGATTAATCATTCATACGTTATTGGACTTGTATAGGAACATTCATGCCGTTAAGTTCTTGCACCGTAAACCTTAAAAAGAAGGGTAGATTACGAGGTATATAATGAAACGAGGGCTTTTGTTTATCAAGTACAAACAGTTAAAGTAGCCTAGAACCAACTTGTTCTTAAATCAATCTAAAATATAAGCAAGTAGTCGCCCGTAAAAGGCCTAAAATCGCCTCCAGCCTTGAGATTCTCACATTACTCCTACAGGACAACACAGAACAAACTACAAAAGCGTCACCAGAATAAGTAACTCTTACAAGTTTATTGTGGATGTGGTGGTGGATGCATATTCATATGCTGAGGCGGGGGCATGGACATATGGGGCCCACCAGTGAGCTGCTGAGGAGGTGGCGGTGGTCGCCATACAGGTGGGCCAGTCATTCCAGCTGGGGGTGGCGGAGGCCTCATAGGAGGAGGGGGATTCATGTGTGGCGGCAGTGGCGGCGGCATGCTTCTGTACTGCTGCATTTGTGGTGGCTGACCCTGCCAAGATGGTGGAGCCATCTGCATTTGTGGTTGATACACGTTCTGTGGAGGCTGTGCAAGTGATGGTATTGGAGGTGGAGGAATGCTCCCGTTTGCAAAGGGTCTCGGTGCCACTGGAGCGGGGATGCTACCATTTTGTTGAGGTATCGTCGGAGGTCCACTTGCAAACATGGTGTGGGGCCTACTTCTGTGGGTAGTAGGATTACTTGCAGCCAAAACTCTTTCTGTAGTTTATTGATGGAAGAAGAACATTAATGACAAACATATCAAATGTGCATTCATTTGCATTCAATAAAACCATACATATATTCCATTCCAACTGACAAATACAGATACATATATGTGTGTGTGCACGTGTGTGCGTGTAGAGAGAGAGAGAACAAAAATGAAAGAATCTTACCGGCAGGTGTGCCATGCCTCTCTCCCTTTGTGTCTTTCTTGTACGCATAAGACACTGTTATCTGACGATTACACAGATACTGGCCATTCATCGTCTGCACAAATAAAGATTATTAGGTTCTTCTAAATATGAGCCATCTAATTAGCAATTCAAAAGTCAGACTCTCTCCATTCCAATTTAATTGTCATTTTAGAGAAAAAAAAAATTAAGATATCCGTCGCTTTTTGTTTTTTCAAAAGAAATTAAATATGTTTCCCACTTTACCCTTTTCTTAACTTTTGTGATATGTCTCATTTATTTAGATACAAAAATATACGTGAAACACTCAAAAGGACATATTAAAAATTTTATAGGCCTTAAAAAATGACTTTCGGAAAAAACGACTAGTTATATTGGAAAGGAGAGAGTATTTTATTCAGCTTGAAGCATAATACACACAATCATGAAGAGCAAACATCAGACAAAAAGATATAATGCAGGTGTAATCAGTCCTACAAGAGGAACCGCCATCTTATAGCTGTGATATTCCAAATGGAACCCAAACCAACCATTTACTAACATTAATTGCATCAGCATCATTCTATGAAGAAAATACTAAATCTGCAAAAGCTAAATTTTGGCATTGATCCCAACACGCGTAAGAAGCCTCTTTAGGCAGAAACAAGAAAAATATAAAATTACTTATACCACAGCATCATAATGCCCCTTAAGGTCTAGATTATTGATCTTCGATGTTGTCTAAATGATATTCCCTCCGTCCCAAACTTGATTTCCACATTTCCGTTTCGGATGTCCCATACTTGATTTCCACTTTCCTTAAATGGAAATACCTACTTTATAACTTTATTACATAAAATACTAATAAATAACTTTTTTTAACCCCAACTACCCATCACTTTATCACTTTATCACATAAAATAATAATAAACAACTCTTTCTACCCCAACACTTTATCACTTTATCACTGTTTCTTAAACCCTGAGCACACAGTAACGTGGAAATCAAGTTTGGGACGGAGGGAGTATTGTTTTATACCACTTCATAATACTAACAAATATAGGGATAAAGAATAGTCATTCCCTGACTTGAAGCTTCAAATTTTTCCATGTACCATTATTATTTGTGTCAAAGATTTGACGCCTTTCTAGATGAAGAGTTCATGTTTCACATATGACGTTACAAGTAGTACCCTCAATCAAATGAACCGAACTGTTTATCGTTTTGAACATGACAACTAAAGCCAACTCAATGTTCTAACTTCTAATCCAGCACAGGTGTGACATGATATAGAAAAGCTCACCTCAATAGCAGCATCAGAAGCCTCAAAAGAATCATAGCTGATAAAACCAAAACCACGAGAATTTCCAGTCTCTGGATCTCTCATTATCTGCAAAAGGCACCAACACTTAAAGTTCAGCAACAAAAACCAAAATGCATTGTGCCTCAAAAACTATTTCCTATTTATCACAATGTAGCAAATATGGCGAGACTAATCATAACCACAACAAACAACAGTGGCTATAACAGGCCAAAATGCAGCCAAACTGCCAAGGATTTGAAACTCAGGGTAAGCATCCAACTCTTAAGCATGAAAGATTTATGAAAAAATAAAAAACAAAAGAAAATGTATTAACTGCCTTGTAATGATGCCAGCACTAATAGAAAATGAAAGAAGAGGAAAAATAATAGCTTTGGCTTAAAAAATTACAGAAACATAGAAGGATTGGGCTGGATGCACCAAGTAACATAGAAGGATGGCAGTAGGCAAACTATATATTAAAGTTGTGTTTACACCAGCTAACAAGTAACATGGAAGGAACACATGAGTACACCAGCAAACAATTCGCCACATTATTGTGATAGACGCAGAGTGCATATGTCTCTCTCCAGATTCCTACCTTTCCTTCAAATTTTTATTCTATTGTGTTATCCAACATCATGAAACAAAAAATTCAGAAGATACTCGCATGTCGTGTGAAGATAAAGTTGATGGGATACACATAATAACCAACAGTCGTAAATTACAGATTCACAAGCAATCAACACCAAAAAGTTCAAAAATTGTATATTGGCACTCTTTATAAACTAACAAAACTAATACGAAATTGAAATAGTTTAATAGATGAGAGAGGTGACCTTGGGATTTGCAACAATGACACCAAAGGCGCTGAAAGTATCATAGAGAAGTTTTTCATCGACATCCTGCAAATGAAAAAAATCACATTAGATAAACTTTCGAGCATTTGAGCTGTAGTCTGTAGAACTTCTAAAATTAAAAGTTCAAGCATATATATGCATCTATTACATAAGACTAGTTATATAGACTATTCACATAAAAAAGAGTGACTAAAGAAACGAGAGAAAGTAAATGTGTGTGTCCATGCATGTGTGTATATGCATGATATGATTTCTTACAGGGTCAAGGTTTCCGATAAAAAGGTTTGCTCCCACATCCACACTTTTCTTATCTTGTGATGCCTGAAATCCCAAAAACAGGGTAAATCAATCAGATTAAATAAATAAGCACAAATGCAGATAACAGGTGAAGAAAATGGCAATTGTTACCAACATGCACCTGAAGTAAAATGCAGATACATACCTTGTTTACTCGTATTGCTTTCCCATAGAGTTTAATCATATTTAGCACCTTAATTGCCTACAAAAAGGAATTGATGATCAAACCTTGGAACTATCACAATTTCCATGACTTCAAGACAGAGAGAGAGAGGTATTTAACAATTCAAAGCAAAAATATGCTTACATAGTCGGCATCCTCTTCACTTCTGAACTCAACAAATCCATAGCCTTGATGAGCATTTGTAACTCTGTCCTTAGGAACATACACATTGACTGGAACAAAACAAGACACTTAACACCCAAACTATAGAGAAATGAAAGAATCAAATAAATTTCATAAACTAAGCAACTTAATTAGACAGTGTGTTTGTAGAATAACGTGCATAAGTAGGGGGAAAAACTACATGTTGGCCAATGTTGAAAACTTACCAACTGGCCCTGCTTGAACAAACAGCTCCCATAATAACTCTTCACTCGCCTGTTAACACACATAAGGGAAAGAGTTATGCCTCTCATTATTCATACTATAAAATTAAATGACCAATAAGTGCACAAATTTACAAGTTACCGTAGCATGTGCAATAGGTAATTTCAATATGACAAGATAATCATTTATAGACTGAACAAGTCTTGGGACTGAAGACAGCAATGATTTATACTACCATGAGCGGCCTTAAACCGACTTTTCAAAACCTAAAGGAAACTAATTTCAATATCAAAGCTTATGGCAATAACATCTCAAAACACAAAACCTTTAGAATTGCACTCCACACGAGCACATGGAGTTATAAACTTCACTGTTAGATTCGGTACTGACGTTGAAAAACACACACATACAACCATATTGGATAAAATGCAATGCGCATAGACATGATAAATCAAAACCAATAATATCTGATAAATATTCCCAGAGTTTGAGGAAAAACACGCGCATTGCCCCCAAGTAATTTACGCACTCATCATCAATAAGAATAAGTCTTAAACCCTTGACAAATTTTACAAAAAATTCTAATCCCAAAAGGAGATAGCAAGAGAACAGTACTTTGGATTCGAGATTGCCAACGTAAACGGTGGCGTCTTGGTTGCGCTCAGCGGAGTGCTGACCCAGAAGATTTGCCCCGACACCTGGTGCTATTCGGGTCGTCATAGAAACCCGGAGGATAAACTAAGCACTGCAATCACCGAAAAAGGGGTTTAGGGTTTGGAATAGCTTTGCTTTTCGATTTTAAACTAACCAAGTATAACCTCCAGTAGGGGGGAGCTCGTTTCGCCCCAGTGCACAATTTTCTGAACGGCAAAACGAAGCTGTGACGAGGATTATTTCCTGGTGGAAAAAATCTGGAAAAGAGAAATCTGCTAAGAGAGAGCGGTCGAAATAAAAATCAAGAGAAGGATGGGCTGTTACTTTTGGGCTAATTTATCTTGTAAATAAGAGCTAAATTTTAGGCCCAAATACTAAAAAAAAGGATGTGTGGGCCATTTAGCCCAAATAAAATAAAGGGTCTTGTTACTCACACCTACCCATTTAGTAAATACACCTTTCCTAACTTTTTAAAAAAAAATAAACACACAAAATGTCAAAAGTACCCTTTCTAGATTTCGGAAAAACAATTCGAATTTTAATACTATGTTCGAAATATTTATCTGAATTTATTTACATAAATCGGGAAATTTTTCTGAATTTTTACATAAGAAAAAATTATACTTCGTGTACCTACAGTTCGGAAAAAACTGTCGAATTTTAATACTCTGTTCGAAAAAATTATCTGAATTTATATGCATAAATCGGAATTTTTTTTCGAATTTTTACATAAGAAAAAATGATAATTCTTGTACCTAAGGTTCGGAAAAAATATTCGAATTTTAATATTATGTTCGAAAAAATTATCTGAATTTATGAGCATAAGTCGGGAAATTTTTACGAATTTCACGATGATAAGGGTATTTTGGGAAAATTAGGAGAGTGTATTCATCAATATAAGTGGTGTATTAATCCAGACGGT
Source organism: Stenogyne calaminthoides (assembly GCA_037126765.1). Taxonomy (NCBI): domain Eukaryota; kingdom Viridiplantae; phylum Streptophyta; class Magnoliopsida; order Lamiales; family Lamiaceae; genus Stenogyne; species Stenogyne calaminthoides. Next base: position 35,915,398 of record JBBCBC010000014.1, read on the forward strand.
GTATTTCCTAAAAAGGTATGTGTGAGTAACCTGAGCCAATAAAAGGTATTGTGGACTCACCAATGCATGGGAAATAAGTCTCGTTGGGCCAAACCAGAAAAAATAAATAATATGAGGCACACTTGCATGAGATCGGTAAGTAAGATATAAATTGGGTATTGACGTTTTAACACTTTGAGAGGGGTGAGTGTGATTTGTGCTAGATTGTACTCCATCTCATGTGTGAGACCGTCTCATATAAGGTTTTGTGAAATAAAATTAATGATCTTGAGCAAATTAATGCCTCTCATCGTCTCAAGTTCTCAAATGGATCGCAATGCAAGTGCAATTCTTCAAATTCAAAAGTGAATAAAGAAATTGAAAATGGGTAAGCCTCTGTAAGAAATAAGGGGAAAAAAAGCGGTGAGGGAGAATTTTCACGTGGAGGAGATGAGAAGGAAAAATCTTCGTTTACTTTGTAGGGACAGACGGATGGGAATTGAAATTGGTCTCCCGTCCTTGTCCCGTCCCGCCATATTGACATTTTTATTGATGGATAAAAAATATTAGTATTTGTTTTAAACACTTTACTATTGAAATCATTAGTATATCATCAGTGCGTTGCACGGTTTGTGAGTATAAAATAAACATAATATCAAATATAATTATTTTTGTGTTAAATAAATTATAAAAAATTATTTTACTTATAATAATAATAAGAATCTTTTTTTCATTTTTAATGTTTTTTTTAAATTTAGATGCAACGCACGATTTATGAACATATTTTGCTTTTGCAATCAGGCATGGGAAATGGGGCGCTCCAACTGCTTAAAAAATTTACATTGTTAAATAATGCAACTTTAAATGTATTTTTTTTCTTACAATTTTAAATTATTTCTTTCTAAATCACTTTGATTGTCACCTATTATCGTCTTCCCAATTCTCATTGCATGTCAAAATTTTCAAATTGTCCCCTTTAGTTACTTTGAACATGATAACATATAACTACCCATGATTGAAATTAATCTCCTTAAGAAAGTCCAAAATTTGTAATAATTGTCTATAATTCTTATTAATGATCACACCATAAGATATCATTAGTCAAAATTATCTTTGACAAAAACTTATGTAGACCTGGTTCATACCATGAACCCGGGTCAAACTTGACTCATACACACAATATGGGTTAGATATAAACCATCTAAGCCCATTTCAGTCATTTTTTTTGCGTCCATTTCCCTTCTTCTCTCTCTCATCCCACCGCCGTGCGAAACTACTCTGCAACGCGCGACGACGGCGACTCTGCGACGCGACGACGACTTTGCGACACTCTTTGCGACGGAACTTGGCGATTCATTTCTTGTGATTTGCAGTTTTCGACTTCACACATACTTTAGATATACTACTTTTTGAAATTGAAGAAGAGTTTGATGGACCTCTGTTTTACCATATATTTCCCCTAATTCCATCATATTTGAATAATTATTAAGCACACGTTGTATACACATTTATGTACCTATATAAATGTTTAAAAGGGGAATATTGCTTAATCATGGGAACAACATGATTTCATGTCTATTGAGTATCTCTGTTATGTTATAAAAGTATCACTGTTATTCTATAAAATTATCACTGTTACGCTATGTAATTATCACTATTATGTTACAAAACTATCATTGTTGTGTTATAAAATTATCACTGTTATTCTATATGTTAAGTGACAGTGATAGTTTTTATGAGTAACAGTGATAGTTTTTTTAAGTAACAGTGATAATTTTTATTTGTATTGGTGATAATTTTTTTGGCATACAAGCAGAGACGGACCCAGAAATTTTACCGAGGGGGGCCCAATTTATAACATAGTGTAGTTAAATGCACTTTAAAAATTTTATATATTTTCGAAAATTATTTGGACTAAACATCTTTATATTAACAGAGTCGAATACATTTATATGTATATTGAAAATGTGAATTATACATATTCTTTCTCTATTTTGTTACTTTTTTTCACCTAAAAATCAACATTTTATTTATAGAGTGTTGATTTTTACAAGGATTAGTAATAGTGGTGTACAATGAACATGATGCACATAATACTTTGTTTAAAGGAGACAGACATTCGTATGAGATAGTTTTATACATGATATAGGGTATAATCTATAACACAAATAATACTCATTCTTCCAAAATATTAGAGCGTTAATACACAATTTATCTTCGCTTCTTCTTATGAGGCTGTCTCATAAATACAGGTGTGTCTTAATTATAAGTATATATATATATAAGAAATTCAAGTGGGGTCAGGGGGGCCCAGTGACCCCCGGCTCCAATGTAGGTCCGTCGCTGCATACAAGTGATAATTTAATAGCGTTACAGTGAGAGTTTTATATATAGCAGTGATAGTTTATGTGTATAACAGTGATACTTAATTTAGCTTACAATAACCGTGATAGTTTTTCTGAGTAACAGTGATAGTTTTTATGAGTAATAGTGATAGTTTTTAAGCATACAGTAACTGTGATAGTTTTTATGAGTAACAGTGATATTTTTTTTTGAGTAATAATGATAGTTTTATGTGTATTGGTGATAGTTTTTTTTTCTTTATTTAATACGTGCTTATATAAATCTAGAAAACTTGATTTATTTTAAATTAAACAAAAATTAATATAATAAATAATGCATTGTAAATATTAGAATTCAATCCTTTTGATTGGGCCACGTGGCAGGGGCGACAAGAGCCGGACTTTGCGGTCAAATTATGGGACTGATTCCAAGCCCATGACTGCCAACATCACAGAATCAATTGGGTAATTAACACACATGTTTAATTTTGTTAATTATGGATCAATCCGTATTCAGTAAATGGGTCAATTGGGATAGAGTTCACACAGGAGTGTTACTCGTTATCTTTCTAAGATGTTAAAGAGAGTCTATTATTTGATGATGGCAATGTCATTCCCGAAATCAACACTCTTTATCCTAAGTTAGTCTTGATTAGTTTTTTTTTAAAAAATATGGTTACCGAGCATCATCACAACCAACCCAGTATCGTTTTACAATCCAATGTCTAATATCAATTGTACATGCAACTAATTCATAGTAATTAGACTCAATGATGGACCTACATGTCCTATATCGGGATCACGTGACACACTTTTTTTTAAGTATATGTTTATATATTAAAATTATTAGGAGTAATACTTATATTATATGTATATAATGACTTAAATGAGTTTTTAAAAGTGTTATAATTAGTTAATCATACAAATATTTCATCTAAAAAAAATTTGTAGATCTGTTATGTATATGCACCGTCATTATTTAAAATATCAAATATTTTTTAAGATAGCAATAGTGTATAATTGTAAATGCATAATCGTGACACTAAAAAAATAGATTTCACATGAACCCGGGTTCAGAGAAAAATCTACTTGTTAAATATTATATCCTATAAAAGAATCATACAAATAAGTAAACAAATCGAGTTTTATCACAACCAACATAGTGTCATTTTACAATTCAACTAATAACGTCAACTAACAATTTAAGTCTAATGTCAATAGCTCGTGCAACTAATTTATGGTAATTGGACTAATCAATTTAAATCAAATATCATGTAATATTATCATACAGATAAGTATATAAATTATACATTTTCATATATACAATATTTCTCGTCTTTTTTAGATTGCTCAAAATCTCAAAAGTCCATCTTTTATCACATACTTAAAATAGCAATAAAATAACTATACAGTTCATTATACCCTTTACACATCACTAAATTACATCACATGTCACTAATAATTACATACAAAAATAACTTATTTTTTATCTTATTCACTAAAATTGACAAAATACCCTTATCAAAAAGCTATTTTATTACCTTTAAATATTAATAAAGATTTTCCTCATCAAAACCCATGTCAAAATCAAGTGAGCAATCTAAAAAAAAGATGGAAGGAGTAACTGATTTAAATATATATATATATATATATACATATATCAACTACAAAATATAACATTTTATATTATTAATCATTAATGTGCCACTTTTAAAATTTTATGATAAATTTGTAATAATTTTTTGTTGATTTTTTTTCTATTTTGGTATAATATTTTGTTATTATATATGTATATGTAGATTTAGTTCAAAAATTTGTAATAATTTTTTTGTTGATTTTTTTTTCTTTCTTGGTATAATATTTTGGTATTATATATGTATAAATAGATCTAGTTCATAAATTCAAAAATAATATTAATAATTTAGAAAATATAAAAAAAAATTTTAATATATATGTGTAGTAGATATGGGGAATTGAACCTTGTACTCTTGCATACAAAGAAGATAAAAAATATTTATTATACCATTTGAGCTACATCAAATTTGTTAAGATGTTTACAATTTTATTACAAAATTATAACAATTTGTTGGCCCAACTTTTGGCCAAACATTTTGTTATTAGATATGTATAGATGTAGTTAATACGAGTGTAAAGACCTCTCAAATATCTACCAAAAATTCATAGAAAGGTGCACAATACAAAGTGTATGCCTTGCACTTTTTGACAAGCTTGAACATAGACGTGCAATTTGTCCTCCAACACGCATTGGCGAGAAAATGCAGTTCAATTCCTTTGTATCATTTTTCCGTGTTCCAAAATTATTCCACCTTCTGAATCTTTAAAACATAAACTTAGGATTGTGGTGGTCCGTTAGATATTTTTGTCAATTCCACATGTCATTAATTTAGACTATAGAACACATAGTGAAATATCATTTTTGAAACAGATGATATCGTGTGGAGAAAATGTTGCATTTATTCCGCAAAAATCTCTTGCAAATTGCCCAAGCTCAAAAAACCACCTTCAATGACGCTTTGTGTATGTTTATTTCGAGACTAGCCTGATCAAATTAAAAGAAATTCAAATCCCCATTTATTTTGAGACTTAGATAAAAAATTTAAAATTCATAAATTAAACTTTACTTTATCACCTATTATCAATCTCCCTTTCTTATCTCACAAATTATAATTCGCTCACAATATCCAATTTTTTATTCTGTGAGTGCACTCATAATAATAATAAAATAATATCACACATCAATTAACTGTTACCCTCATTCTAAAAAAAATGCATTTTTAACTATTTATCAAATCAAAATAGTAAAATTTCAAAGTTTAGGTCACGAAAGTTTAAGTTATAAATTTGATCCATATATTTTATTAATAATTATAATAAACTAGATGAATATAAGAGTAAATAAATAATAAAAAAGTTAGAAGGGATAAAAATGTTCAAAAAATATTTCTCAAGTCTTTTAATTGTTTAATAGAGAACTTAAAATGAAAATGGTGTTAAATATTGACGTAGGGTTTAAGAGAAACCCGGTACAAAAGCAGAAACCGCGCCTCCATCAGTCAATTCCGACAGCCGCCGCCGTCATCTCTACGGCGCCGCCCCTGCCCCAGGTATTCTTCGTTCTCTCCGGCAGCCGCCACCGTTTCTCCGGCACTCCCCCTGCTCTCACTGTACTCTTCGTTGTTTTTCCCCCCTTTTTGTGAATCTTGTCTCTCGCGCTTTGCTCTGAGGCCTATTATTCAAATCTTAGGGCTAAGAAATTATTAACAAAAATAATATTTCGCCATTTTTTAGCCTCTCGAGCCTCTTAAAAATTATGATTTTACGCGTAAGTTGGTAGCTGTAACATAAAACAGGCTTATAATGTTTATATGAATGTATAATGTGTCAGGGATACTTGAATTGCTAACATAAGAGAGCTGAAGAACAATAATGGTACTATCAAATAAGAAACTCAAGCAGCAGCATAGAGCTGTTAAAGCCGAACTAATTGCTTCTGGGAATAATTTGCCTGACAAAATATATGAGAGGTCTGGGGAATTAGGTTCTAAAGCCTCGATCCTGAATCTAGATGTACAAAAGCTTAGATTATCTAAAAGAGGGAAACGAAGACAAAAGGGTGGGAAAGAGAATGCAGAAGTTATTAGTAATGGAGAATTGAGTGGTGGTGTGGAGCCAAACAAACAAGATGGACCAAATTCAGATGCTACGAAGGCGGAGAATAAAAAAAGGAAGAGAGGCGAAGGCGAGGCATCGGAGAACGTGAAGGAGAAGAAGCCGCAGTTGAAGAAAAAGAAGAAAAAACACAAAAAGAAGAAACCCAAGAAGAAGGTAGAAACTGGGAAAATCAAGGAGGAAGGGCTCAATCACAATGAGAGTGCATCTACTGGATCGCAACTTGTGGTAAAGACAGATGAGAGCATTGAAAGGTATATGTTTTAGGGAAAATAAGATTTTTCAGAGCTATAGAGCTTATATTTTCTGCAAACCTGCTTGTAAGTGAATGTTGTTTGATTATACCCACTTGATGAGTTGGGCAAATTGTTGTGTGTAGGCTGACTCTGATAGTAATTGTCTTAACTTTTTCATTGAGGATGATGTGTGCTTAAATGGATTCTTTTCAACATGGCTTATCTCTGTTTGAGGGGTTAAGTTTGGGTAGGGTTATGTTGCTTATGTTGCTATCTTTTCTGTAACACATAAGCAGGCTCTAGGCTACATTGAAGTGCTTATAAATGCTAATACAAAAAAGTAACTGAAATTCTTGTATTCGATGAAGAGCCTTGGTGTACTTCTTGTAAGATCTTACATAATTAACTTGCCAATGAAGAGTATGACTTACACTCTATGAAGATTTAACGAATGGCAAGTATGAAGCCCTTTTGATTCGTCGTGCTTTCCTGCGCTATATATTGTAATTTGTGGGGTAACCTTGTGGGGGGTTGTTTACATTTTCAAAATGCAAGTAGCAATTCTCAACACATATCAAATTATTTTCCTTTTCTTGCAGGAAAAATGTAGAGACATCTTTAAAAGTATATGTTGGAGGCATTCCATATTACTCTACTGAGGATGATATTAGGAGTTACTTTGAAGGCTGCGGTACCATTACTTTTATTGACTGTATGACATTTCCAGACAGTGGAAAGTTCAGAGGAATTGCCATTATAACCTACAAGGTAAAAAAATTGCTAGTCCCATGGTACATTCTGTAATAGAAGATATTTCACTTAAAATATATCAAGCTAACGAAATGTTATGCAAAAATTATAACAGAAAGCACTGGAAGATGAAAAATCTCCAGTTTCTATTATTAACTTTCAGCTAGCTGTCAACTATTTGTATTGCATCCATTGTTCAGAAACTCAATAAATCAAGCCTAGCCTAAGCCATTCTTCTGCATGTTGTTTTAAGCGCATAATTGTGCTTTCTTTCTGTCATGTTCTACTACAGATTATCTCTTTTTCTTCTTAGTGTTTGACCTGTTCTTAATGGGATACCTGGATAGCCTAGCTCAGATTAGTGACCAGTAAGTCTTTTCTGAAGAAACTCAGTAGCAAAACCATGAAAGTTACTCATTTGGGAAATCGTCAAGGATGTCAAGTATCTTACTGTTACTATTTGAGCCAGTGCTCAGGGTCAGTCAGACATGTGCTCAGAGACATAAAACTGTTTTTGCATAGTGACTTATTGAAAGTATATTACTTTAAAAATTATTTAACCCAAAACGGTTTCTCTTTTTGTTGTCTTCTGTAAAATAGTGAACTTAATAGGGTGTTTTTTTTTTTGTGTTGGGGGGGTGATAAATTAATTTTGTAAATCCTTTCAGATGTGTTTTAAGACACATTTATTTCTGAGACCTCGCAGAATGTTACACTCTAGTTGAAATAGCTTCAATAGCATCATTTTAGAGTATGAAATGGTTCGGTCGGACATGAAAAAAATGATTGCATATTCAAATTCAGTCAAAATCATGCCTAAAAGAATTTGATTTTGTAATTTGAAATTACCATAGTGAAGTGTCAAACACAATGGTATTTTTTTGTCAAATTTAATGCTAGGAGGTGGAGATTCAAATACGAGATGAAGAAAGCACCTGCATTCATGCAGAAAGCGACTCTTTGATATAGCTTAGAACAAGATTCTCTATGTTAATTATCATAGTATAACAATTGTTAGATATTATATTCTTGCTAGTCTTTTCCAATTATTTGAGTGCAGTTATATAGCTTGGAACAAGGTTCCCTATATTTAGTTATTGCGTCAAATTGATCCATACACATGCTAGTGTGTTTTTTTTTTTTTTGATAGGCATACACATGATAGTTATCCTATGCTTAATTTGTCTTTTTTTTTTACCCTTATAGACTGATGCAGCTGCTAAAAGAGCAATGGCACTTGATGGTTCCGACATGTAAGCTTCCTTTAACATAAGTACATAACAATTATTCTTCCTGCTCGCTTTCTCATGACTTGAATTTCTTCACTTCTCCAGGGGTGGTTTATTCTTGAAAATCCAGCCTTACAAGTCATCTACAGCAGTTAACAAATTGCCCAATTTTTTCCCAATTGTTGTGGATGGCTACAATAGGATCTACATTGGTAATTTGTCTTGGGATATAACTGAAGATGATTTGAGGAAACTCTTTGCTGATTGCACTGTTGCATCTATACGATTTGGTAAAGACAAAGAGACGGGTGAATTCAAGGGATATGCTCATGTGCAGTTTGCTGATGCCCTTTCACTGAAGACAGCATTGAAATTGGATCAAACTATAGTCTATGGGAGACCTGTTAAAATAAGCTGTGCTGTACCAAAAAATGCAACTGTGACAAAGTTATTACCTTTGCCAAAAGATAATCAAGAAGAAAGTGGGAGGAAGGAAAATTCTACCAAGTTAGAGGCCACACCAAAAGATAATGAATTAGATAAAAGTAATGTTAGTGTAGTTGAAAATCAAGTTATTAGCAGTGGGACAAACGATGTCAGTTCAAAAATACGGAGGCGAACATGCTACGAGTGTGGAGAACGTGGCCATCTCTCGTCAGCTTGCCCGAATAAACCAGCCGCTGATTCAACGAATCCAGGTACGCCATGATTTCACAGGACATTTTTACCTTGAGTAGTGTTCTTATAAAACACTACTATAGATATAGTTATGAAATATGGCAAATCATGCATTTAATATTAGAAATGAAATGACAATGCAGAGCAAATGATTCTTTCTTCTGAGAAGGTAACTGAGACTAAGTCAATACCTTGGCCAAAAGATAATCAAGAAGATAGTTGGAAGAAGGGAAACACTACCAATATAGAACCTGCACCAAGATATAATGAAGTATATCGAAGTAATGTTAGTGTAGTTGAAAATTATGTTACTAGCAGTGGGACAGATGCTCTCAGTTCAAAGATACGGAGACGAACATGTTACGAGTGTGGGGAACGTGGTCATCTTTCATCATCTTGCCCCAAGAAACTAGCTGCTGAATCTACAAATCCAGGTACAACATAATTTTACCAGACATTTTTACCTTGAGTAGTGCAGCGAGAAACTAAGACAATGCTACTATACATATTTACCTTTGTCAGTAGATAATCAAAACGACAGTGGGAAGAAGCGTAATTTTACCGAGTTAGAGACAACACCAAGATATAATGAAGTAGATCAAAGTAATAATGTAAGTGTAGTTGAAGATCAAGTTACTACAAATGCACTCAGTTCAAAGATACGTAGGCGAACATGTTACGAGTGTGGAGAACGTGGTCATCTTTCGTCAGCTTGCCCCAAGAAACTAGCTGCTGATTCAACAAGTCCAGGTACGACATGATTTCGCAGGACATTTTTACCTTTAGTAGTGTTCTTTTTAGAGAGAAACTAAGACAATGCTACTATAGTTATAGTCATTAAATATGTCAAATCATGCATTTACTTTTCGAAATGAAATGACAATGGAGTGATCCAAGTGATTTTATTTTTGGCTCCCCTGGAAGCAGAGCAAACAATTGTTATTTCTATGCATTTAGTTTTGGAGATGTATGTTTGTTGTATGTACGTAAATTTCAGGACCGGAGAGAACAAGTCTTGAGTTTTATTGTCTTAAATACACGTGAATGATCACAATTCTTTGCATCTGTCTAAATTTAGTTTTCAATTGCTCAATAAAGTAGAAATTAGTTGGCAAGAAAGTAGAAAGACACTGGAGGAGATATTGGATTTCCAGTCATAATTAATTAATGTTGAGAAGGGCAGTTTTTTTTTTTTTTTTTTAATCAGAAAAGCGATTTCATTAATAAAAGGGCATGAGAAGTACCCAAATTACAATGATATGGCAAAAAATGCCAAGAGAATTGATAGCATAGGCAAAATTCAGTAAGATGGCTCCTAGTAGATGTATAACATTATCTAAGAACTGCTCTAGGCATGTTGCTCCAATCGGTATATGATACTTTGTGTCTCCATTTCCCTCTTTCGTTAATCCAACTCCACATTCTTCTCTTGATATCTTCCACAATCTCCTTCACTTCAAATGTCTCATTACGAAAAATAATAGCATTCCGGGATTTCCACAAGGTCCAAGTAATACACTCTCTCAATCCTGTCATGAGAGTTTTTCCCTCATTCCCTCCAATAAGTCTACTAAAGTAGAGTAGATTTATCTTCGGGTTGGATGAAAGAACCGTACTAATCTCAAACCAATCCACATATTCCGTCCAAACACTAAACGTAAAAGAGCATTCAAATAGAACATGTCTTACAGTTTTGGGTTCGTTCTTGCAAAATGGGCAATGGATGTCCGAGGCTTGAGGGAGTGCATTTCTTCTTCTAAGATTCGTGGTGGTAGGAATACGTTCCCATAGTACACACCACGCATGGATGCTCACTTTGGATGGAACCCACTTGTTCCATAATATGGTGAACGCCTTCCTTTCTTCCTCATTGTCTTCCTCCTCATCTTACACTAGTTGGTTGTAGGCTGTTTTTGTCAAGTAGATGCTGTAAAGACTGAATCTCCACTTCCATTGATCCTGCTTTTCCTGTGATAGTGTGTACTTGTTTATCAAGTCAATTGAATTATTAAGTACATGTATTTCTCTCTCAAATAACTCCCTCCTCCATTGCCACTTTCACACCCACACTCCCTCCCTCCATTCTCCCATCTCCCTCACACTCAAAGAATTATTTTGGCACAATCTATATAATCTTGGAAAATAAATTTTAATGGCCTATTTCCAGCCCATTTATCTTCCCAACAAAGAGTCTTACAAGGGCAGGTTTCTTATAGGGTATGTTTGTTTTGGGCTTAGAGCATCCACAATGGATGGATGAATTTTCATTCATCCATCCACTCTCTCTCCTTCACATCATCTATTTTTAAATACTTAACTTTTTAAACAAACTCTCACAATGGTTCATTTAATCATCCATCCATCCATTCACTATTTATGGGTCCCACTATAACTTCATCCCACTTTATGCATATTATAATTATTAAGAATTATATTATTTTTTAATATTGATATTATTAATCAAAATATTAAAATAAAATAGTAATTAATTATAAAATAATTTCAAGTAAACAAAATTGAGAAAATCTAAGTAGAATATTAAATTAAACATTTAGATTACTTGAAAGTTAGAAAACACAATATTTAATTAAAACATTACAATGAATTAAAACACTACAAGATCATTTAGAATTAAAAAGTTTCAATTCACATGCATATTTGAAATTAATCCAAATTTTAAATATAAAAAATTTATAAGTTTACATATATTAAAAAACATAAATAAAAATAAAAAATGAAAAAGTACTCTCTTATGTCATCACATTTATTTTTTTGCAAAAAATACATTTTCTCTCTCCATCCATTCCATTGGATGGATGACACTCTCTCTTCAATCCAATGAAGATCCACAATGGTGTTAAACATCAACTTTCATTCATCCAATGGTTAAACACCCATTGTATGGTACATTGTGGATGCTCTCATATAGTGGGCGGGGGAAATCCTGGACTTTGAAATCTAGGATTTTAAAATCCTAATGAATAGTAAAATTGTATGTTTGTTTTGAGATTTTATAGGGTAGGATTATATAGAATTGTAAAAAGTTGATTGATTTGTATTATTATATTATTATAGTAATGATTGAGTATTGTGTTGAAAATTGTGTAAAAGTGATAATATTATTATTAATGGAAATAAGTGCAGATATAGGGTTTAGGTTATGTTTTAAATTGAATTTTAAAATTCTAATTTTAGTATTGTATTAAATGGGTATATGAAATTGTAAAGTTCAAAATTCATCCGGAATAATCTCAAAACAAACATACCGTGACTAGTAAATGCATTGTTTTACTGTTTAGGCTTTCTTATACTTATTTTATTGATGCACTTTCTGAGTTTCGTTCTTATCAAGTGTAAGCGTGTAACAATCTCACGTGCAGTAAGAAACATGTTGACGCAATTACCGAATCATATCATTTGTTCTATTTTGAATGTTCCATTTCATATTTTATATTGTGGATATATGACAAGTGAAAATTAAAATATTATCTAATGGTTTCACCATAATCCTGGATCCATGTGTTTAAAGATCCAAAAAGTGAGATATATTTGGAACATGAGAAAATGACACAGAGGAATGAAACTGCGCAATCACGCACCTATTATGACTTTCTATAAAAAATTTGTGAGTTTAATTTTTTTTAATTAAATACTTGTGTTAATTATATAGTTTGAAAAGAAAATAATTGTAAATTGCAACATTTTCAGATTTCAGACCGCAACTATAATACACCGACAAGGAAAATTTGGCAAAATTTGTTGGATTTTCATTATCTTTCTTTTGTTATGACAAGTTTATTTAAAAATTGAGGAATTTATTATTGTATTGTATTTCTACTCAGTTCGAAACTCTCTGGTCTCAATAGGTTTTCTATTTTTCCTACTTTTGTCTTATTTTCATTTTACTTCTCATTTGCTGTTATTTTCTTCCTTCTTCTATTTTTTTTTAATCTGTTTGCAAAGAAAAAATGTTAATTTATATACGTAAAACTATTACTCCAGTTTATATTTTTAAAATGTATTAGTTTCTATATGGGGTAATTGCAATGTAGTACACAAAACTAGAAACCAATAGCAATGTAGTACATTCCATTAGAAAATTAGCAGTTTAGTACATTTTTAATTGTTTGAAAAATCATTACTACCCTTGAGTTTATGCAGGATTTGTTTAGTGTTTATTAATTAAATTAAAATTGTCAAATCATGTTCTTACACCATCTTACACACACTTACACAATGATAATTATCACTTCCCATCATGACCTCAACCCACTTTAATTCAAAATTCAATTCCACTCTCTCTCTCTCTCTCTCTCTCTCTACTCTCTCCTCGATTCAAGGCGATCGCTGGTGGGGCGGAGGTGGGTTTTAACGGTGGCGGTTGGGGTTAATGGGGCGGTTGGGGGTAACGGCGGTGTATGTGTATGTGTGTGTGTGGGGGGGGAGTTTTGTGAAGGTGCAGCGGCGGTGGTTGTGTGAAGGCGGCGGAGATGGTGATGGATGGCGATTTTTACGGTGTAGGGGGCAGTATTTTTTACAGATTTGTGGGGGTGTGGGGGCGGTGTAGGGGGCGGTAATTTTTACAGATCTGTGGTGGGGTGAGGGGTCGAAATCAGTGGTGGTGGGGATGATGACGAAGGTTGAAGAAGGCTGCATAGGTGGTGGATGGCGGAGGCGGAGATGGTGGGGGCGGCGATGGGGGGATGGGTGGTGGTGTCGAAGAGAGCGGCGCATCAGTTTTCGGCGGAGGGGCCCCCTAGTTCAGATCCGCAACTCACTGAGTTCGCGCTCCGAGTTGGGTCTGAGTTCGCCGAGTCTTCCGAGCTCTAGGCCGAGTCAGTTTATTTTTTTGGTGAGTTTGGTTATTCTACTTAGTCGTGTATAACAATTGACGTGGAGATGGATTTTTTGGCAGAGTTTGGTTTCTTTGTTTAAGAGATTTTAGTGTTTATTTTAATCTTTTAGTCACATGCAATCTTGAATTTGATATGAATGTAGAAAAATGTTTGATCTTTCATATATTTGTGGTTCTGTCTCTATTGGGATTTAAGTTTGCAGGTTTAATGTTTAAAAAAAGAAAAAGATTTGCAGGTCTTGATATTGTAACTTATATACAATTTTTTACGCGTGTTGCAATTTTTTACGCGTGTATACAATGTAATTTACTTGTATGCAATATTTTTTTTGTGCACATATGTACTATATTATTTATGTATGCAAGCAATTAGTGTATATGAAATGTTTTTTAGTGTACATGAAATGGTTTTAGTATATATGCAATGTATTTTGGTATATGCAATGTGTTTTGGTATATGCAATATATTTTAATATATGCAACTTTTTTATTTTTCTGGACAATGCATTTTTATAGATATATGCATTTTTTATTTTGTCATTATTAAAAAAGAAGAAATAATTATATTTTTTAGAAAACTGTAAAATATTTTCAATTGTTTTCTATAATAAAATGTAAAAATTGTAAAAAAAATGCACAAAAATTATAATAATAATATTATTTTTTAATACGAAAAAAATAAAAAAATTATTTTAATTATTGCAATTATAAAAGTTTAGGAATTTTTATTTTATAATGTGCATATCTATATATACACTTTAGATATATAACATAAAGTATATAAAATAAAAAAATTGATGGGACAAGACAAAAATAAAAAGGTTGATGGGACAAGAAAAAAAGATTGATGTGACAATACTTTTTCAGCTTTTTTGACTTAAAACAAAATGAAAAAGCAGAAAAATCAAAGAAAATAAAGTAAGGGCATAACAGACCTATCACATATTTAAAAAATGTAATTTGTATCCCATTGCTACTTTTGTTTTTTAAGTGTACCTATTAGCTTTTTCCCCTTGTATATGTTAAAAAAATTCTCTTACATATGTATATGTTCTTTTAGTCGGAGAAATTATATTAGCTTACATATTTAAAGATATGAATTTATATGATTAAACAACACTAGTTTGCATAGGTCAAAAGCTAATAGTTTAAAAATAGTTTACAATGCCTCGAGACATTTCTCATAATCATCTCTAATAGCGATAAGCGGAAAAATTCATTATATAGTTCAATGACAATTTCTCTAATTTCAAGAAGAAAAAAAATGTAATAAAAATTCTTCATTAAAAAATCATGCCAAAATAAGTAAACCATATAAATCACAAATCACAAATTCATATTTTCTATGGAAAAGTATACAACAAATTCAAGAAACATATCACTCTATATACTAATAGAGAGTTTTTTTTATGACGTGTCATCTTGTGGTTAATTTAGATGATGTGTCATCTTGAGGTTAATTTGGATGAGATGTTACATTTTATTGTATTGATGTGTTATTTTTTTATTGGTTTGTAATATGTAGTTTAATAAAAAAAATTGTCATTACTAAAGTTTGAACCATACATGCACATCTTAAATTATATTTATGTTACTTAGAAACTAAGTTAATTTATAAAACTTTAAATATCTTGAATGTTTATTTTATTAAGCATTAGCTTTTTTGTATTAACCTTTATTTTATATCTAATCTTTTATCATACATCGATTTTGAAAACATCACTCAACAAAATAATATGAAATTTATATTTCATATATATCGCATTATTGTGAATTTCGATGATGTGTCGCCTAATTAAGAAATGAGAATTATGTAAAAAGAAAATAATGAATTTGATCTATAGATAATGATGACATGTCACAATATAATTATTTTCTAATTGTTTAGGTAATTAAAGTATGTATGAATGTTATAAAATGAGTAATTAATATTTATTATTTTATATTTTATTTATTTAACTTTATTATATGCTTCATTTATTTTTGTTTAGTTAATTTTTATTTTAACTTAATTTAATATAAGTAAAATATTCAATCTAAATGTATTATATGTTAATGTGAATTATATTTAATTATTAATTCTTTAATTATTAATTTTTTTTATTATTGTTCTTATGTACTCTATTTAAAATATAGTGGAACGTCCATAAAAAGAAAGTGAGACAAACATAGCGGGACGGAGATAGCATATCTTAATTTATTTTATGTAACAAAATATTTTATATTATAATTTATTCACTTTTATTTTTTTATTAATGAATATTAATTAATATATTAATTTTTTTTTAACGTTGTTTCATTTTTTAATTTTTTTTTCTTAATCGGTTTATGTTGTTTTAATTTTCAGATTTCAACTTCATATTAAAAGGAATGATTAATATTTGACATAATAATTTTATTCCAAGATTTAAGCAAAGTTGTACATATACACTTTAAACAATTATTAATTCATATTTATATTTATATTTTTAATTATTAAATATATTATTTAATGAGAATATTGTATTTTTTAATTAAAGACCGCGTAACACACGGGCATTAAACTAGTTCATTGATAATTAAATAAGCATCTAATACCAAGTTTGTGGGTGAACAAATAAGACATTTACTTCATACAATTAATTATATATTATTAATATAATCACATTAATTAATATTTAATAAATTTATTAGATGATTTTCTTTATTTGATTAAATATTGAAAGAATAAATTTATTCATACTGAAATTTTAAAGTCATTTCTCTCTCACAAGACCTTTTTAATCAATCAAAAAAAAAACAAGACTCTAAACCCTAACCCCTAAATAGTGAACCCTAAATCATATTTGAACTATTTGGGCCGGGTGAACCATGAATCACTTGGGCCGAGTGAACCATGAACCACTCGGGTCGGGGTTCGGATCGGGTATTAAAAAATAAAAAAAAAATAAAAAAAAATCTAAAACTGAAATTAAAGTTAAAAGAAAACCGAAATTAAAAAAAGAAAAAAAAGTTAAAACTTAAAAAAATTAGAAAATGAGCTTTTAAAATTTAATTGCACCAATTTTATTGGTGTATGTGGTGCACAAGAGAATTTGCCAAAATTTCCACATCATGCCGTTTTTTACTTGATTATAGATTATAGATGCACAATTAATGGAAAACTTAAAAATAAGACATTTAGTGTGTGTTTTGAAACACTTAAAACAACTTTCAGAAACACTTATTTCAAAAGCTGTGAGAGGGAACTTTAAAAATAAGTGCTTCTAAAAGCTATTTTAAGTGTTTCAAAACACGCCCCTTAACGGAAAACTTAAAAAGAAATTGGTGCGAAATTTTGACTTAGGGTTTAACCGTGTTCAATGAAGAAATAACGCTCCGTCCACTGAATCCAGCGTATTCCGACCTCCGTCGCCCCTCCACCAGTCGATTCCGACAGAAACCGTCGTTTCTACGGCGCTTCACCTGCTTCCCAGGTACACTTCGTTCTTTCCGGCAGTCTCCGCCGTTGCTCCGGCACTTCCCTTGCTCGGTTGTACTTTCCCTTTGTGTGTGTGAGTGAATCTTATCTCTCGCGCTGTGCTGTGAGACCTATTGCTTAAATCGTAGGGCTAAGAGATTATTAACCGAAAAATAAAAATAAAAATATCGCAATGTTCTCCGGTGCTTGAAGGATCCTCGAGCCTTTGTGCACCTCTTGTCTCTAACAACTAAGATTTCGACGTGTATGTTGGTCACTGTAACGTAGATAAGGCTTATAATGTTTATATGTATGTGTTATGCATCAGAGATACTTGAATTGTTATACATAAGAGAGCTGAAGAACAAGTATAGTACTATCGAAAAGAAACTCAAGCAGAAGAATAGAGCTGTTAAAGCCAAACTAATTGCTGCAAAAGGATTCTGGGGATAACTAGAATATGAAACATATATTAGAAGTTCCGGGATTTTAATTCTAAAGCCTGCGATCCTGAATCTGGATGTCTAAAAGCTTAGATTATCTAAAAGAGAAAAACGAAGACAAAAGGGAGGGACACAGAATACAGAAGTTATTAATAATGGAGAATTGAGTGGTGGTATGGAGCCAAAAGAACAAGAAGCACCGAACTCAGATGCTGTGGAGGTGAAGAATAAAAAAAGGAAGAGAGGTGAAAGTGAAGCATCAGAGAATGTGAAGGAGAAGAAGCTGCAGTTGAAGAAAAAGAAGAGAAGGCAAAAAAGGAAGAAAGCTGAGAAGGTAGCAAATGGAAAAACCAAGGAGGAAGGGCTCGATCACAGTGAAAGTGGGTCTACTGGAATGCAACTTGTGGTAAAGGCAGACGAGAGCATTAAGAAAACGAAGAGAAGGCGAAAAAGGAAGAAAGCTACGAAGGTAGCAAATGGAAAAAGCAAGGAGGAAGGGCTTGATCACAGTGAAAGTGGGTCTACTGGAATGCAACTTGTGGTAAAGGCAGATGAGAGCATTAAGAAAAAGAAGAGAAGGCGAAAAAGGAAGAAATGTAAGAATGTATCAATTGGAAAAAGCAAGGAGGAAGGGCTCGATCACAATGAGAGTGGGACTACTGGATTGCAACTTGTGCTAAAGGCAGACGAGAGCATTATACGGTATTTCTTTTAAGTGAATGTTGTTTTCTATATCCATTTGACTAGTTGGGCAATTGTATATGTAGTCTGACTGTGATAGTAATTGTCTTAACTTTTTAATTGAGGATGATGTGTGTTTAGATGGATTCTTTTCAAGATGGCTTTTTCGTTTTAGGGGTTATGTTTGGGCGGGGTTATGTTGCTATCTTTTTTTGTGGCTCATAAGCTATGGGTTACATTGAAATGCATAATAAATGTCAATACCATTTTAACTGAAATTCTTGTATTTGATTGAGGAACCTTGAAGTGGAATATACTGTTAGGAATATAAGCTTGGGAACCCTAACTTAACCCAAAACCATGGTCAAAGGTTAAGGATTGACTCCCACTTATATACCCTTCCACACTTTCATGTGGAACCGATGTGGGATCGTAACAATCGACCCCCCTTAAAGCCGGACGTCCACGGACGGCACACTCCGGGTGGCAACCCATATGCCAAGGCCCACTTCTCGGGTGGCAACCCCCCTTGGGCCCACATCCGAGGTGGCAACCCCTGGGCCCACCATCGGGAAGCCCCATTCCTCAGCCCGCCCGAGTTTTCCCACAGACAGCGCCAATTGTTAGGAATATAAGCTAAGGAGCCCTAACTTAACCCAAAACCATGGTCAAAGGTTAAGGATTGACTCCCACTTATATACCCTTCCACACTTTCATGTGGAACCGATGTGGGATTGTAATATATATTTCTTATAAGATCTTGCATAATTAACTTGCCAAAGATGAGTATGTCTTCCGGTCTGTGAACATGTAAAGAATGGCGAGTTCATACCCCTTTTTTAATTCATCTGGAAGCCATGCATTGTAGTTTGAGGGGAGATTGTGTTGTAGCCTGTAGGGTTGTTTACATGCTAAGCAAGTAGTGATTCTCACGATTCTCAAGAATTCCATATATAACATTATTTTCCTGTCTCTTGCAGGAAAAATGTGGCGCCGTCTTTAAACATATATGTTGGTGGCATTCCATATTACTCTACCGAGGATGATGTTAGGAGTTACTTTGAAAACTTTGGTACCATTACTTCTATTGATTGTATGACATTTCCAGACAGTGGAATGTGCAGAGGAATTGCCATTATTACTTACAAGGTATGTTCTTAACTAGCTAGAGTATAAATTTTTTACTAGTTCCAGAGTACATTCTGTAATTGGGGAGTTACTTCTTTGAATATACACTAACAACCTAATTAAGTGTAACGCAAACAATATAACAGAAAGAAAAGGGAGATGAAAAAACTCTAGTTACTACTATTAGCTTTCAGCTATCTGTCAACTATTTTCATGGCATCCGTTTTTCAGAAACTCAGTAAAAATCAAGCTTAACCAACCCATCATCTTCTTTTGTTGTTCCCAAGCACATAATTGGGCTTTATTTTGCGTCATCTTCATCTACAGATTATCTCTCTTTCTTCTTAGTGATCAACCTGTTCTGAATGCGGATACCTGGATAGCCTTAGTTCAGATGAGTGATAGATAAGTATTTTCTGAAGAAAGTCAGTACCAAAGCCATGAAAGTTATTCATCTGGGGAATCGTTTCTTGTCTTGAAAGCCTAAGGATGTCAAGTATCTTTCTGTTACTACTTGAGCCAGTGCTCAAGGTCAGTCAGACATGTGTTCACTGTTCAGTGATATAAAACTCTTTTGCAGAGTGATTGACTTATTGAAAGCATTCTACTTTAAAAAATATTTGTTTGGTGTGGGGGGGGGGGAGGGAGGGGTGGGGTTAGATTAATTTTGCAAATCATTTCAGAAGGATTTGCAAATACTTGTTTGGTTTCATGTGTTTTTAAGACACATTTATGGCAGAATGTTACACTCACTAGTTAAAATAACTTCTATATCATCCTTTTGGTTTTGAAATGGTTTGGTCAAAGTAGGTAAGTACATACAGGAAAAAAATGATCGCCTATTCAAACTCAGTCAAAAACAACCCTACAAGAATTTTATTTTGTAATTTGAGAATGCCACAGTGAAGCGTCAAACAAAATGGTATTTTTCAAATTTTTTGCTAGGCTACACTTGCGTTCTAGCAGAAAGTGACTCTTTGATATAGTTTGAAGCAAGATTCTCTATGTCTAATTATTATAGGATAACCATTGTTGGATATTACTAAATATTTGTGTGCAGTTATATAACTTGAATCAAGTTTCAATGAATTTAATTATTGTGTCAAGTTGATCCAGAGGCGTGATAGTTATCCTTTGATTAATTTGTCGTTTTTTCCCCTTATAGACAGAAGCAGCTGCTAAAAGAGCATTGGCAATTGATGGTTTAGACTTGTAAGCTTCTTTAACATAACAATTATGTTTTTCCTGCTCATTATCTCATGACTCGAATTTTTACTCTTCTCCAGGGGTGGTTTATTCTTGAAAATCCAGCCTTACAAGACAGCCACAGTTGAAAAATTGCCCAAATTTTCCTCATCTGTAGTGGATGGTTACAATAGTATCTATATTGATAATTTGTCATGGGATACAACTGAAGATGATATATGGAAACTATTTTCTGATTGCGCTGTTGCATCTATACGATTACAATTTGGTGAAGACAAAGAGATGGGGGAATTCAAGGGATATGCTCATGTGGATTTTGCTGATGGCCTTTCACTGCACACGGCATTGAAATTGGATCAAAGTATACTCTATGGAAGACCTGTCAGAATAAGCTGTGCTGTACCAATGAAGGCAACTGGGACTCAATTAGTACATTTGCCAAAAGATAATCAAGAAGATAGTGGAAACAAGGGAAAGACTTACGAGTTAGAGGCCATATCAAAAGATAATGAAATAGATAACAATAATGTTATTGAAAATCAAGTTACTAGGAGTAGGGCAAACGTTGTAAGTTCAAAGATTCGGAGGCGAACATACTCTTTCGGTTCAAAGACACGGAGGCGAAAATGTCACAGGTGTAAAGAATATGGCCATCTCAGGTCAGCTTGCCTGAAGAAACTAGCTGCTAATTCAACAATTACCGGTACGCCATAATTCAATAGGGCATTTTTCTTAGAGAGAAACTAAAATGCTACTATAGTTATGAAATATGTTATTTCATGCATTTAAAATTCGAAATAAAGTGACAATGGAGTAATCCTAAAGGCTTTTTTTGTTTTTTGGCTCTCCTGGAAGCAGGGCAAATGATTGTTTTTTCTGAGAAGGGAACTGGGGCTACTTTAATACCTTTGCCACAAGATAATCAAGAAGATAGCGGGAAGAAGGGAAACACTACCAAGTTAGAGGCCACACCAAGAGATGACAAAGTAGATCGAAGTAATGTTAGTGTAGTAGTTGAAAATCAAATTACTAGCAGTGGGACAAATGCACCCGGTTCAAAGATACGGTGGCGAACATACTTTGTCAGTTCAATGATTCGGTGGCGAATATGTTATAGATGTCGAAAATATGGCCATTTCTCATCATTGTGCCCGAAGAAACTAGCTGCTAATTCGACAATTCCAGGTATGCCATAATTTCACTGGACATTTTTACCTTGTGTAGTGTTCTTATAGAGGAACTGAAATTCTACTATAGATATATGCTAAATTTTTGCATTTAAAATTCGAAATAAAGTGACATTGTAGTAATCCAAAAGCCTTTTTTTTTTTTTTTTTTTTTTTCCCGGCTCCCCTGGAAGCAGGGCAAATGATTGTTTCTTCTGAGAAGGGAACTGGGGCTACACTAATACCTTTGCCGAAAGATAATCAAGAAGATAGCGGGAAGAAGGGAAACACTACCAAGTTAGAGGCCACACCAAGAGATGACAATGTAGATCGAAGTAATGTTAGTGTATTTCTTGAAAATCAAGTTACTAACTGTGGGACAAATGCACTCAGTTCAAAGATATGGTGGCGAACATACTTTGTGAGTTCAAAGATACGGTTGCGAATATGTTACAGGTGTCGAGAATATGGCCATCTCTCGTCATCTTGCCCGAAGAAACTAGCTGCTAATTCGACAATTCCAGGTACGCCATAATTTCACTGGACATTTTTACCTTGAGTAGTGTTCCTAGAGATACTAAAATACTACTATAGCTGTAGTTATGACATATGCTGAATCATGCATTTAAAATTTGAAATAAAGTGACAATGTAGTAATCCAAAAGCCTTTTTTTTTCGGGGCTCCCCTTGAAGCAGGGCAAATGATTGTTTCTGAGAAGGGAACTGAGGCCATGTTAATATCTTTGCCAAAAGATAATCAAGAAGATAGCATGAAGAAGGAAAACACTACCAAGTTAGAGGCCACACCAAAAGATGACAACATAGATCAAAGTAATGATAGTGTATTTGTTCAAAATCAAGATACTAGCAGTGGGACAAATGCACTCAATTCAAAGATATGGTGGCGAACATACTGTGTCAGTTCAAAGATGCGGTGGCGAATATGTTACAGGTGTCGAAAATATGGCCATCTCTCGTCATCTTGCCCGAAGAAACTAGCTTCTGATTCTTCAAATCCAGGTACAAAATAATTTTACGACCATTTTACATTGAGTAGTTTTCTGATGAAACCTCTATACCGAGGTAGCCTGGTTATTCGAATGAGTGCACGAAAATTGCCAGGAAACAGCAAATACGCTGCGAATTCTGATTCTCAAAAATAATTCACCCCCTTTACAAAAACCCTACGTAAACAATTAAATAGTCTCACAAATCCTAAGCCCATGGGCCAACTAAATAAGGGAAATATAATAAAACAAAGCGTGAAACAGATACTGCAAATCTCCTCCCAAATCTGCTCTACTTGACCGCCTCTCCTCCTTTCCTTTTATACACCTTTCCATATCTCTCTTCATCATGCAAACTAGGCAAGTTCTCATCATCTCTCCCCTCTTCGAATCGAACCTTGTCCTCAAGGTTAAGGGCAGGGAACCGTAATCGTAGTTCTTCAACTGCTTCCCAAGTTGCATCCTCACGTCCCAACGACTCCCACTCGATAAGAGCCTCACGGACATATCCCCACCCTCTCTTCGTCCACCGATACTCTAGGACAGCACATGGTTCCAAAACTGGCAGCCCTTCAATGGAATAAGGAGGTACAGGAGCCTGGACGATGTCCCCAGTACCAATTCGACACCTTAGCAAAGATACATGAAACACTGGTTGAATCCTCGATTCTGGTGGTAGTCCAAATCCATAAGCAACACTTCCATTCTTCTCACTAAACTCCTCCGATAGGTCTGTAGTTTGATTCGCCCCCGAAGCAGTCAATAAGAATACTTCTCCTCCCCGTGTGCGTTCGCGGGCCATTGCTCTTGCTTCCACTTGCTCCTGTGTTACGTACCCAATGCCCTTCAATAAGATTGGTGATCCATCCAACACAAATTGACATGACAATTCGTTGGCGTCGAAGAACATGGGGCTGATCGCCTCGAGCCATGGCATACCGAAGATAACATCTAGATGGGGCATTGGAAGGGCATAAAAAGTCGTCTCGAATCGAATACCTTGCACACTCACCGGTACATGTTCGAACCATGTGTTACACGGTATCTTCTGTCCGTTGCCGATGGTTATCTCAAATGGTGACCGTCCCCTCGTCCCCGGTAATTGCAAGTATGTAGCCAAGTCTACCGATATGAAATTGTGAGTAGCCCCACTATCCACCAGTATGATCACGGGTTGCCTTCCTATCGTGCCGTCGAATTTCAGAGCACGTGGTCTCATCTGCCCGTTCAGCGATGTTAACGACATAGGCGGGTCGCTTTCCTGGGTTTGCTTGTTCCCCTCATACTCATCGTACTTCGGTTTCTCGTCGTAAAGAGGTAATGGGTCGGGATCACTGGTTATCACCACATCGTTGACAATAAGGCTTAACACTTTCGCATTAGGGCACACATGATTCCATATATATTTCTCGCTGCAGGTGAAGCATTGCCCGAGTTGTCTTCGCCTACTAATTTCCTCATTGGAAAGTTGAATCCTACCCCTACCGAAAGCGGGGACTGATGCATTAGGTCGTTGCCCCACACTAGCTGCTGGTGTAGCCGTGGGTATGGCCGATCCCGTTGGGGTTGTTCCTCCTCCAAGTCCGGGTCTAGGGAAGTTCTGGTTTGGACGATTAAATCAGAAATTACCACGTGATGTTCTCAGTTGTTCTTCTTTCCTCGTGGCGAGTTCGATCGCCTCTTGTAGATTCCGAGGTTTCCACATTTTCAGTTCCGTTGCCAACTCCGGTTTCAACCCTGCCATGAAGGTTCCGAGTAGCGCACTTGGTGGCCAATGTGTTGTCTTCACAAACTCTCTCAAATAGTCGCGAAATTCGCCAACTTGCTTAATACGACTCATTGCTTCGTTTGCGTCTTTATGCTGGGCCGTTCCAAATCGGCTCAGTAATCCCTTCCTAAATTCATACCAGTCTGGCTCTTGTCCCCCATTAATTTGCTCAAACCAACGCCACCACTGTCAAACTTCTCCCTCCAAGTAAAACGAAGCGATCTGGACACAATCTCTCATCCGAGTGCCTTGCCATTCGAAATACTGCTCCGCTCGGTCTACCCAGTTGAGCGCGTCTTCTCCCGCGAATTTTGGGAAGTCAATTCGTGGTCCCTTCGGTCGATGGTCGCGAACCACCTCAGTACGTCGGCTAAACACCGACTCTTCCTCCATTTCTTCTGTCTCAGTACCCGACTCCTTCTCCCCTTCTTCGTTCTCGGACTCTGACCCGTCCCGATGGAACGGACCCGGGTTATCAAACCCGTTCCCCTGCCCAAAGGGATTCTCTCTCTCTTCCCTTAGTGGTGATGATCGGTTGCGATTTCTGTTACGAACTTGCCTATCCGGGTTGTCCTCCCCGGTTTGTCCCCCTCGTGCGTCTGAGAAACGCACGCCGCTGTTGTCTCGGCGTTGGAAGCGCCTCGACCCTGAGTCCCTGTCCCCAGCGTAGCGTCTGTACCGACGCCCACTGCCCTCCGAACGCTCGCCACGTTGCCGCGCTAGATCGCGCATAGCGTGGTTCAGTTGCGTTATGGAGTTCTCGAGAGCTTCAAATCTCTCTTTGTTAGTCACCATGGCTGCGGAAGTGTGATACTCACGACCGGCTCTGAGGCCAATTGATGAAACCTCTATACCGAGGTAGCCTGGTTATTCGAATGAGTGCACGAAAATTGCCAGGAAACAGCAAATATTCTGCGAATTCTGATTCTCAAAAATAATTCACCCCCTTTACAAAAACCCTACGTAAACAATTAAATAGTCTCACAAATCCTAAGCCCATGGGCCAACTAAATAAGGGAAATATAATAAAACAAAGCGTGAAATAGATACTGCAAATCTCCTCCCAAATCTGCTCTACTTGACCGCCTCTCCTCCTTTCCTTTTATACACCTTTCCATATCTCTCTTCATCATGCAAACTAGGCAAGTTCTCATCATTTTCTTAGAGATACTAAAATACTACTATAGACGTAGTTATGAAATATGGTGAATCATGCATTTAAAATTCGAAATAAAGTGACAATGTAGTAATCCAAAAGCCTTTTTTTTTTGGGGCTCCCCTGGAAGTAGGGCAAATGATTGTTTCTTCTGAGAATGGAACTGAGGCCATGTTAATATCTTTGCCAAAAGATAATCAAGAAGATAGGGGGAAGAAGGAAAACACTACCAAGTTAGAGGCCACACCAAAAGATGACAAAATAGATCGAAGTAATGTTAGTGTATTTGTTGAAAATCAAGATACTAGCAGTGGGACAAATGCACTCAATTCAAAGGTGTGGTGGCGAACATACTGTGACAGATCAAATATACGGTGGCGAATATGTTACAGGTGTCGAGAATATGGCCATCTCTCGTCATCTTGCCCGAAGAAACTAGCTTCTGATTCTACAACTCCAGGTACAAAATAATTTTACCGGACTATTTTACATCGAGTAGTTTTCTTTTTTGTGAGAAATTAAGGTTGTGTTTGTGGCCCCCCACCTCACATTTTTATTTAAATCTAAATCCTCGTGTGTCAAACAAGATTTTGGTATAGTATTTCAAATCCTATAAAATTCTATCCTTTAATACTTATAATACACTTGGTTTCCTTTTTCGAACACAATTTCTAATACATATATCAATCATCTATCTCCCAATTTTAATAATTACTCCTTCTGTCCCAAAAAAGATGGTCCCCTTTTCCTTTTTGGTTTGTCCCAAATTATAGTCCCCTTGTTAAAAGTGTGTAACTTATTTAAAATACCCCTATTTAATGAACATTGAGATTAAACATTATTTTTTTATTCAATAAATAAGGGTATATCAGAAACTTTATAGGTAAATTCAGAAATAAGCACAATTTATTGATGTTTTATTGGCCTGTGTGAAAAATGAAAGGGAACCATCTTTGTGGGACTGCATTAATATCTTTGCCAGAAGATAATCAAGAAGATAGCGGGAAGAAGGAAAAGAGTACCAAGTTAGAGGCCACATCAAGAGATGACAAAGTAGATAGAAGTAATGTTAGCGTAGTAGTTGAAAATCAAGTTACTAGCAGTGGGAAAAATTCTCTCCCTTCAAAGATATGGAAGCGAAAATGTTTCGAGTGTAAACAACGTGGTCATCTTTTGTCATCTTGCCCGAAGAAACTAGCTGCTGATTCGACAAATCCAGGTATGTATGACATAATTTCAAAGAATTTTTTTACCTTTTGTAGTGTTCTTTTTAGAGAGAGACTAAGATAATACTGCTATACATTCTTACCTTTGCCAGTGGATAATCAAGACGACAATGGGAAGAAGAGAAATTTTACAGAGTTTGAGGCCACCCCAAGAGATAATGAAGTAGATGGAAATAATGTTAGTGTAGTTGTTGAAAATCAAGTTACTGGCAGTGTGACAAATGCTCCCAGCTCAAAGAGACGAAAGCGAACATCTTACAAGTGTAGAGAACATGGACATCTTTCGTCATCTTGCCCGAACAGACTAGCTGCTGATTCGACAAATCCAGGTATGACATAATTTCACCGGACACTTTTACCTTTTGTAGTGTTCTTTTAAAGAGAACTAAGGGGCGCTTGGTTCAATTACTTCAACTGGATTGGCAATGGGAATCACTTTTCCCTCTACGACCTCGTAATGGAAGAGAGATGTTGATGGAAGGGTTTTCCCAATGGTGGTTACATAGTTAGTGTTTTGCTCTAATTTTGGAATAAACGGGATAAAAAATGATTGTTGGTTGAGAACTAGTGGAATGATTGAGGATAAATGATTATAGAAGGGGAGGTAGTTAATTAGAATGCGGTAACGATTAATACATTTTGACTCATTACCCCATACTAAGTATGTTGAAGGTGAAATAATCATCTTTTATTCTCATTAACCACTACAAGTTCCCCATGTTCATTTAATTATCATTCCCATTGTGAAATTTTGAACCAAGCACCCTAAAACAATGCTAATATAGATATAGTCATGACATATATTAAATCATGCATTTACATTTTGAAATGAATTGGCAATGGAGTGATTCAAGTGCTTTTTTTTTTGTTTTCCTTGGAAGCAGGACAAACGATTGTGTCTTCTATTCTAAATTGATGTATTGTCTTGTGTTTCATCGTCTTTAGAACACTTAATTTGTTACTTGAATGATTACAATTCTTTGCACCTGTCTATATCTAGTCTTCAATTTCTAAATAACCCCCAAGGGTTGGCCTAGTGGTTGTAGGCTTGGGACTTAGGAGTTTGCTCCTCTCTAGGTCTCAGGTTCGAATCCTCTAAGGTGCAATCAACTCTTGAGATGGGCCAGTCAATACAGAGCTTAGATCTGGCTTGAAGTGGGGCCCCCGCTAGTGGACTTTGGGTTTTGGTCCCCCGGATTAGTCGATCCTTAGGCTGGATACCGAGTTATCAAAAAAAGTCTTCAATTTCTAAATAAAGTTAAAATTAGCGGGTACGAAAGTACAAGGAAACTGGAAGAGATATTGGCTCATATCTACTCGGTTGGCATACATAATTACATCCTGTAACGTGTCTTTTGAAGCTGTTCTTTGACATATGGACCATAAAATGTCAAATCAAATAATGGATTTAGGTCTCTGTCCTACTTGTCCTTTGGCCCAATCTTGAATGGGTTAGTATTCCCCTAAATTCAGGCAATTTATTTTTATATATTACTTTTTTATTTTATCATTAGTGTACGGGTGTGAGTATAGTATAACATTGTACTCGCACACATTGTATATTGATCGTATTCTCACTCGATTGACGTGGAATTTTTTTGGTCGGATTTTCTTACTGTAAGGTGTGTCATAAAAATAATGCAATCAAGAGATTCAACCAAAAAGTGTGCCCATCATTATAGTCTATAGAAGCTTAGGGAGTGTAAAAAGCAAATTGGATTTCCCAGTCATAATTAATTAATGTTGAGAAGGGCAGGTTGCTTAGTGGTTGTACTTGTCCATGCATTGTTTATTTGTTAATTCTTACTTTTGCTTATTTCATTGGCGCACTTTCTGAGTTTGTTCCTATCAAGTGTAACAAGCTCATATGAGGTATCAGTTTCGCTCAAGAAACAGTAATTATGTAATATGGTAAACACATATTTCCAAGAAACTACACAGCCATGGAAAATTTAGGCAACGTTTGTTTGATTTTCGCCAGAGTAACTGTTTCTTTTTCTTTCTCAATATCATTTATATTTTATGGGAGACAATATATTATCCTTGAAATTTTCTTCAAGTCAACCAATATTTGTTCTGTTCTACAATTATTATAGTGGAGTAACATTTATGTGCAGTCCAATTTTTAACTCAATGTTAACTTAATTTAAACATTATCTGCATCTGTTAGTGACTACTGAGAAGCTCCTTCCAATACATGGGCGTGGATGTACGTCAACTGTCGACTCTATGCTGGTCGGTAAGACTTCTATTCAGATACCGGTTCGATCTACATTGGTTCGTTGGCTCCTTCCACCTAATCCGTGGATCAAGCTCAATACAGATGGTTCTTTTGATAGCAACACCGGTTTAGCTTCTGGTGGGGGACTTATTCGGGATCATTTTGGTGATCTTCAACTTGCCTTCTTCACGCCTTTGAAAGCGACTTCCAGTTCTGATGCAGAATTACAGGCTCTTTTACATGGACTTCATTTGGCGAGACATTTCAATCGCCCTATTTGGATTGAACTGGACGCATTGGAGATTGTTCTTCTTTTGAAGTCAGGCCGCCCAGGTGCTTTGCAGATCCAACATACTTTGAGCCAGGTACGCGTTCTGATGGCACAGATCCAGACATGGATTACTCACATATTCAGAGAGGGTAATCAGCCTGCAGATTATATGGCTACGATGGGGTTTGGCTCGCACACTCTAAATCTTGTCTATCCTCATTTAGCTCCCAAATATTTCTTGGAGCTCGTTCGCATGGATCAAATTGGATACCCTTCGTTTAGGGTTAGATGAGTAGTCTTGTTCAGTTGATTATTGTATATTCTTGATTTTCTATATTTCTTCATGTTTGTTTTTATATTTATTTATTTTCTTGTTTGATGCGTTGTATAGTATGTGGTGTCCACAAGTTTACTTCGTTTTATTTAATGTACATTTGACATTATTTATCAACAGGCTTGAGGAGGTACCTTAATCTTCTGCTCTACTATATAATGAAGAAAAACTCAATATTAACTTAATTTTCTATTTACTTTATAGTGTATTTTGTAACATATAATTTGTTGCATTGAAACATAAATTTATTTTATGATTACAAGTTTCATGTTTCATTATAAGTAAATTGTATATTTTAAAATTACATTATGAATTGCACGATGCACTTGATACATATAAAGTATATTATGCTTATTAATGGGTAGCACCTACCATATGTATCTATCTATTAAAATTATTATAAAATATAAGACTAATGATTAATTTTAAAAAAATACAAGACATTTGTGTAAGTATCAATTTAATAATAACTTTCAAGATATAGTAAAAAAGGTCCAACCTTTAATGTTGCATATTTTTTTCTCCGACAATGACGGATGGCGAAGCTCGCTAGACTTACAATGCATAATTACACAGTTAAAATTTGTTTTTTTGCTAAACTATTTGTATATAAAATCGACTTACAATGCATAATTACACAGTTAAAATTTGTTTTTTTGCTAAACTATTTGGATATAAAATCCAATAACTGAGTGTTGAGTTTTTTGTCACAATAACATAGATAAAATAGAATAGCGTATCAAAATAAAGAATAAAAAATAAACAGTGTAATCCTACGTGGTAAGTCCGGCAAGCCATATCATCTGTTACTGATTCTGAGGAAAAACTGTGTATTAAAATCTATAAATATATAAAGGCAAGAGTAGCCGTAAAATAAACTGAGATTTCTGCTGTCAGGGTGCACTGCACGCGCTTCCTGGTGCAGTCGTGTAGAACACACACAAAAATTCGCGTGTACAGTGCCTGCGAAATAAATTTATTATTTTTTTATTTATAGTTTCTGAGAACTGAGAAGGTCTTTCTTGTGCTAAACTTTTTCGGCAGTCTGGAGGTGGAAAGGGAACCTCAGCCAGATTAAAAAACTCATGAAATTATTACTCTGGAAAAGTGTGTCAGGAAAAGTGTCCTGAGCAACAAAATCACACCTACCGAGATGACATTAATGAATGTCAGGAGCATCTGTTCAAATTTTAAAAATATTAAATCGATTTACGGTGTGCTGAAAAATCAGCCTCTATATATAATGCTAAGTCTTCATTCTACAGTATGTTTTTGCGAAACTTCGGAGGTACATATAAAATCTCATCACATGCATGTATGTGTATCATATCTTTGTGTGTTAATAATAACATAAATTTCATGTTCGACTAATTGTTGCTCTTTTTTCCAGAAAAAATAGATGATTCAAAGTATATGGCTTCATTCTTCGCATTGGTATGTTAAAACTACAAAACAAAATTCAGTTAACCATTAGCATAAATTCTTAAAATAGAAAAATTAAGAATTTTCAAGACTCGCACCTGATGCAGGTTGTTATTACACAAGCTCTTATTACCGGTAAGGTCCTCCATCTTCATATTTTCCTCATTATTCTGGTGCAGCTGATACATTGTCATTTAAATCTCA
This sequence comes from Stenogyne calaminthoides, assembly GCA_037126765.1. Taxonomy (NCBI): domain Eukaryota; kingdom Viridiplantae; phylum Streptophyta; class Magnoliopsida; order Lamiales; family Lamiaceae; genus Stenogyne; species Stenogyne calaminthoides. Next base: position 35,946,829 of record JBBCBC010000014.1, read on the forward strand.
TAATTTCATGCACAATGATGTGTTAGGTTCCATTTTTTTAGATCCTGAACTTTGAATCCATAATTTCATTTTTATTATCACCACAAATGATGCTTGATACATTTTTCGCCACTAAACAACCATCTACCAAATGTATATTATCTAAATTTACATTGGTAATTTTGGCATGATTAATTAGTTCTCAAACACATATTCTGGACTATTATCTTACATTATACTTTTAAGTGCAGAATTAGCTTCGACTAAAGACCCTGGAAACAAATCGAGGCAAGATATTACGGACACAAGAGAGGCACATCAAGCAGAGACAATATCAGCAAAGTTACACTAACTATTTTACCAACTTGAATTCACCAGCAACCATCAACTGGTCTTCTGACTCATTCTAAACAAATACTAGAATGACGAATTCACTAGCAACTATCAATTGCAAGAAACATCAACAAAGTACTGAATCTGGCTTTTCACTATTCTCATTTTCATCTTCTCACAAGGAACAAAAATAAAAGCACATAAAAAAGAAGAGAAAGTTGGTCATTACTCAAGAAATATTATTATGGTAGCTTCAGTTCAAGTCAAGTAATCTAGGCCTCAAACATTCCCTGCATATATTGGCGATATACACAAAAACAATGTAAATCTCATAACATAAAAAAAAAAAAAAAATTGAACTACAACCAAGTCCGCATAACAAGCAGTGGGACACAAATAACTAAGACTTAACATCAAAATCTAATTTATAAACAATCAAAAGCATCAAAACAATTGAAATCTAAATTGAAAAAAAACAATAAGATTTTTTCAGAGAAGATATTTCTAAACAAAGAAGACTTGAAAAGTAAATGTAAAAAACTCACCTTGAAGGTCGCAGAAACCTCAACTGCCACCCGGTCTCAAAGAAGCTGTGCAAACAAATTTAATCATCGTTCACATCAAATAAAATTAAATTCAAAATTATAAGTCAAGTTAAATATGGAGAAAACGATAAAAGAAATGAAGTACAAATATGTTGTGCCAATTATTTTTCTTCAGGTAGATTTCCGTATATAACGAGGCAAGGTTGCACAAATCGCAGTAAAACTAACCCAGAAATAAAACCCGAGCAGATCAGCTATATAATTGACCAATTTAAGTGTATTCTCACAAAAAGAAATACAAATTGCCTTCAGTTGACGGATCTAGAAATCAGGAAAGAGTATGAGAACGATCTTATCAATAGAATGGTATGTATGCGGCAAAGAGAAATACTAACATATTGTAAAACAAGGTCGATTTTTCTGTAATAATGGAGGGGGAAAACTGATTTGGTATCAAACATTATATTCATTGAAGATGTATCTGATTTTGAAGATAGAAACAAAACTTCTGATATGTGATTCTGTGCATTGACGCGCGTGTGTATGTGCAATGGGCAATTTTAAAAAGTGAGTACAATTGGGCCTGTAACAATTTGTCGTGGGTTATATATGCCGCCTGGCTCAATGGGCCTATTACAAATTGACTTTATACGGCCCAAGCCTTCTGGCTCGAGTTTATAAAACAGCCAATTAGACATTATAAAACCATCATTCCAAATGAATTGTCTAATGGAAGGTTGAGCTTAGTATTAATTTTTATTTTAGGATGTGTAGTATATAGGTTTTACTATAGAAAAAGTTTATTATGAAAATTTTTATACATGAAAATTTTTTTAATTTACAATCAAATTCTATAATTGGTGAAATTAAGACAAAATTGAGTGATTCATGGTTCACTTGGCCCAAGTGATTCATGGTTCACCCGGCCCGAATAAGTCATAATTTAAGGTTCATTATTTAGTGTTTAGGGGTAGATTGTTGATTTAAGACAATTTTATAGATTTTCATACATGAAAATTTTCACACTACATACTCTTTACTATATTATATTACTCCTATTATATTAAAATCAGTCAAAATGAGTTTGTTTCTTTGACTTTTGCTACAGCTGTTTAAATTCAAATATTAAGTATTGCAAATCAATCCAGTTAAATATGTATTGATTTTTATTAGAGTAGGTGTAGTTTGCAAATTTGTATAGATGAAAATCTATAAAATTGCCCTAAATCAATCAACTACACCCTAAACACTAAATAATTAACCTTAAATTATGATCTATTTGAGCTGGGTGAACCATGAACTAGTCGGGCCGAGTGAACCATGAACCACTCAATTTTGTATTACATTCATCAATTATAGAATTTGCTTGAAAATTAAAGTTTTTGTATCTATACAAATTTGCACACTAAACTTTGTCTTTTTATTATTATATCCTACCTTTTTTATTATTTTTAGTGGCATAATATAAATGTGCATGTTTTATTCTAAAGTATTGATCAACGTGCATGTCTTATTCAAAAGTATTTATCAAAGTTGCAGGTTTAAAATAAATGTTAATAGTGCTTTTAATATTGATACAAGTGTTAGACTAATATACATATATACATAATTATAAATATTAGTAAAATATTGAACCGGATGCACGGTAGAAAATACTAGTTCTAATAATGTAAGACTAGTTAGAAGCTAGAACACGATGAAACAAAGGAGATACGTAATATAGGTTGGACTTTATTTCGCCTGATGTAACTATTCAATTGGGGTTGGAATATTTCTTATGTTCCTACCCTTTCTCTTGGAGTGAATAAAACTTTTGTCTGTTTAAAAAAAAAAAGAAGAAAGAGATACGTAATATGTTCAACCCCACTACAGATCATAAGACATGACAACCCAAACTAAAACAGTGTTAAGACTTATCAACTGTTGTGATGGGTCAAATTGCAATCCCTAATCTATCCTCCTAAGTCCTAACAGGGTGGGCAAAATTTGGTTAACCGATCAAATTGTTTCACAATAGAAACTTTGTCTGCACGGAAATCGAATAAAAAGTGTGTACCTCATTTTCATTATTGGAATTGTCCGAAGACTGACTTTCGTTATGATTAATGATTTAATTTCACGTTTGGCTAAACCTTATTTTTCTTAACATTATTCGTACATCCTTCCTAGAGATACTTGATTTGATTTCAACATAGATCACGTTGCCAAACCAAATAAGAATGTTATATAATAGGTTGGGTATATGTTGGAATCATTATTTCTTAAGATATTAAAGTGTCATGACGATAATGATCTACCTCAACATATACCTAAATTGAAAGTAAGTTGGATATACTAAATGTCTTGTTCCTTTATTTCTTACTTTTCATATATACGGTTGAGATGATCTCCATTTTGCATTTACACTTAGTTTTACTTTAAAATATAATCAAATTTGTTGAAATCATTAGACCACGAATCATATAATATACATATATGTTGAGATATCATCACATATATGAGATTGTCTCGTTTCTAATGCCCTGATTATTTTCGAATAAAACTGTCATTGTCTTATAAAAAAAAAAAAGACACTGTCTCGTAAAAGAGATAATTTGTCACAAAAATTTTAAATTATTTATTCAATCCAAACTTGTACATTAAATTTATTCAAATCATCCCTTTCATATTTAAGGACATGTTTCAAACCCAATTGAATAATGTAAAAGTGTTTTTTTAAAAAAAAAATTGATATGATCCAATTTCTTTAAAAAAATAAAAATAAAAATAACTTCTTGAATTTGAGTAGAGATTGAAATCAGTTACTTAGTAATCCATTATATTCTACACCCAGTAGAATGATATCTGTCCATTGTTGGATGCTAAAATATTTGGATTGATTGTCTTAAATGTGGCGTGAGGATTTTAGCTAACCAAATAACAATTAAGTGATGATGATGAGAAATAAATACTGGAAAGTGAATTTAATGAAGAACAGATGATTATTCTTCACCAAATGATAACAAACAGAATTAAATTGCAAAAGGGATTGGACAAAGTCTGCTTCTTTTGCTTTGGCTTGATATAGTCTGTGTATTCAATGTGTTTTTTCATCCCATTATGAATCTTAAATGCTTATATGTATAGTACAAATTCATCAGCTTGTCTCGCTTGCATTTCAAGGCAAGCTCAACCAAGCATTCAATGTTCATCAACTAAATTAGACTCTAAATCCTACTTTTATTAGCCTAAACACGTTTCCTTCTTCTCTGAAGCGGAGGTTGCAGGTGGTTCCTTGAGGCTCGCACCTAAGATTTCCCCTTTGAGCTCTTGCCAATAGGGCCAGCGACTTCCTTAGAGGATTTTTGCCATATTGGGGACGATTTACCGACTTTGGGTGTTTGTGTACCCAAGTTGCCAAAATCAAACCTTGGTAATTGGGAAATCCTTTAACTTATCCTACCCAAATATCTCATTAGCCACTTGCTACGACTTACTCTGGCGACTTGATTGTGCGAGTTGCTCTTTCCTACGGGTGATTTGGCCGGGTGAGTTCGCTGTTGGGGGCCGAGCTCGCCCGACGTCTTTGCTTCGGGACGAGTTGTGCTCTCAGTCCGGGGCGAGTCCACTAGGCGGGGGCGAGCTCGCCTGACGTCTTTGCTTCGGGGCGAGTTGGGCGAGTTTTCAGGGCATGAGACGAACTCGCCCAACCAATATGGAATCAAATCTAGCAATGAGTTCTCCTCTTGCATGCAACTCGCCTAAGGTCTCCAAGTTGAGGCAATCGGGCCTTTCAATTCATCTAAGATTTCTTGAGTTGGGCCGCACTTATCGGAATTCTTAATGGGCCAGTGAGCCCAAATAATTATGCACACAACATCCATATGTAAATTTTATTTTATAAACCTCCAAATGAAAGTATGCCATTTTTTTTTTGAAATGTTGATTAGATATGAAAATCAGATTTTGATGCCTTAAACTTGATAAAAACTCGTATGAGATGGTCTTATGTATGAGATGAAGTACAAATTACTACAATCAACACTCACCCCTTCTAAAGTGTTAAAACATCAATTTTCAAATTACACTCCGCCTCACTGTGAGACGGTCTCACGCAAAAGTATCTCTTTAAACTTACACTATCAATTTAAATTCAAGATCAACTCCACCCCGACCATGTCATCTCCACTCCAATTTTAGCTATTTGTTATTCATAGTACAAAAAACATTACCTTTTCAGTAACAACAAATTTAATTACGATTGAAATGTCATCACCTACCAACACTGTTATAGAATTATAGTGACACGATGCAATACTTTATATTGTCACATATTAGTGAAAACCTTATCTTAGTGCAATATTAAATTTGTCACAGTATATTTGGGTTGAAACTTGAAATGAGGTGACCCCATAAAAGTTGCTTTAGCGATGACACTTAAAATCATCACTATGAACACTATTACAATTTACAAGGACAATATTTTGATAGTCATAAATTAGTGAAAAATGTAACTATTAGGGGATGATTGGTACGGTGAAATAATCTAAGAATGAAATGATAATTCATGGATCTATTCCTAATTATATGATTGATATAATTTTTTATTTGAAATCATGATTCCATAAAGAATGGTGATTCCAAAAAAAATAAAGGAATTGTCATTCCTTCCAACTCCTTTGATTTTAGTTATTCCATCATTTGATAAACCAATTTTTATAATAATTAAAATAATAATAATAATAATAAAAATAAAATTTTAATAATAAAAATAAGATAGCTATGTTTAATAAAATATTAATATAATAATCTCAATAATATAAATAATAGTAAAAATAAATTTATAATATACCAAATTTAAAAATATAAATAATAATATAATGATTTGAAAAATGTTAATAAATATAAAAATTAAAAAATAATATAAAATTTGTATTTTTTATTTTCAATAATAATATTGTTTTAATAAAATATAATAACAATATAATAATTCTCAAAATTGTAAATGATCATATTATTATTTAAAACTAATAACAATATTTAACAACAAAATATATAAATATAATTTTTATTTAATATATGTTTTTATATCATATATAATAAAAATAGTAAGATCAACAATAATATAAAGCTATTACCCTGACACCAAAGAAGAGTTCGACCCAATGCTTTAGTTCTGTCCTAGTTGATCCTGATTCGACATTAGAAGTATATTGATTTTTCCCCAATAACTGAATACTTTTGTCTGTAAATACTGCATGTTTGATTCCATCCATAAATGGAATTTCTTCCCTATGAGTTCTAGTCTCAATAAGAATGCTATTTCTTTATTTTTTTACTGTTCATAGTATATGATATGAATATACTACACCATAACGAATATTTAATAATAATAATGCTTCTATCCATAATTGTTGTTATTAAAATAAAATAATATTATTATATTTTTAATAGTACACATAATAAATATAATAATATTATTATATTTTTATGTATTATTATATTTTTAATAGTACACATAATAAATATAATAATATTATTATATTTTTATGGTTTACATAACAACAATAATAATATTATTAAGTAATAATTTCAACCCCTAATAATAATAAATTAAAATAAATTTACACAGTTACGTTTCATTCCTTACCAATACCAATCATGAGAATGATCATTCTAATATTATTCACATCTTCATTACATTCATAAACTAATTCTATTCAATCATAATTCTATTCAATTATATCAATCGTGCCCGTAGGGACTTATGTTAATTAGTTGTCATATTGTTGTCACAATATAATTGGCGCCACTATATTTGACAAGGGAATGAAGCTGTCACTATATAAATTAAATAATAAAATTATTATTATTAATTATGTCGATGAGCAATCCGTATGCGGCTTGGATCCCCTGTTCCAACCCCCTATTCTATCTACTGTTACACATCTTAAATTAACGTCACGTGTACAATTATCAAAATGTATAAATATATGCATCACACCATAACATAACTATTTAACTTATTTAAAAAATGATATTAATTTAAGGAAACTAAAGATTTTTAAAAGACTAAAAAATGATCACGAAATCCATGTTAATTAATTATGACCGATTCTTTTATTTTTTTTCCTTAAAATCGAATAGTGGTAGAAAAAAATTAGATTAAAAATAATTAAAAAAAAAAACAAAAATGAGTTGGGAAGAACTATTTCACTTTATTTGAATATTGTTAACTTTTTATAATGTAATTTTAATTTATTATTATATTTCATGTATGTGTTGTAAGAGTTTCTTGTAATATTTTTTTATTAAAAATTTATTACTAGGTATAACACTTGAATTTTTAAATATATAATAAAAAAATTATGATTTTTACCGTTATTAAATACACATATTTTATATTTAGCCATGTACGTGCAAATTTGTAGGCACTAGGCAATCCTTTTAAAAAAATTATAATTTCTTTTTACAAAAAATATTATTACATAAAATTTAAACCTTTTGTTACAACATTAACTGAGTTTGTTAACCACGAATTAGTGTCATATGTATTTATTTTTCTTATAAAATCTAGAATAGTTAAATAGATATCTATTGGCAAAAAAAAATCACTTTTTTCGTTTAAAAAAAAAAATTGCATCTCACTTTTTGCTTGGATCTCCTTTTTGTTCAAAGAGATATTTAATTTGGGATCATATATTTAAAAGAATTTGTTTTCTTATATTAACATCATTCCTAAATAAGCTAAATGGTAATGTTATGGTGTTATGCATATATTTATACATTTTAATAACTGTACACGTGTCATTAATCTAAGGTATATAACAGTAGATGGAATAGGGGGTTGGAATAGGGGATCCAAGCCGCTAACCACTAACATCTAACTTTGCCCGATAAAAAAAAACATGTATGAATCCAAAAGTAATGACATTTTGTGTTAAATTGAGAATATTGTTAGAATGAAGTTTATGAAGGGTTTTCTATTTATGGAGTGCGCAAGTTATTGTGGGACGCTCCAGAAAGAAAATGTGCAAATATTTATGGGACGAAGAGAGTATTAATTACAAGTAAATACAAAATTAATTATTTTAATTCAATAATATTAACTGTACATTAATTACAAATAGTGCACTTAGATACCCATGAAAGCGGATTTACAGAAATTTAGAAGTTTAGAAAAGGTTTAGGATTTACAAATCATTCTTTCAAAGAAAAATCTCCCAGCACAAGAAATTTAGAGGAATACCAACTCCAAAAGCGCCGTTTGATTTTGTCGACGATCTTATCCACTGAGAAAATGATCAATTTGAAAACCTTATTGGTTCTCCAATTCTGTATCCCCCAAACCATGCAAGTCAAAAGCCCAATAGCTATCTTACTCCCTCTTTTACCCAGAAAAATATAGGAGTGAAGAAGAAAATGAGCATTGGTGTGATTGTTGAGAGCTACGGGAGTATCCAGCCATACATAGCAAGAATTCCATACCTTAGAGACTACCGTGAAGCCCAAAAGATGTGGTCGGCTGTCTCGGGTGCAGTCACAAAAGGGATAGTTTGTAGAGATAGAATCATGTAAGATGTTTCTTCAGGTAAGGTTATCTAAAGTCGGTAGCCTATTCCATAATAATCTCTAAGCCATTGTTGTCGTTTTAACCGGAGCAATCTTGTTCTAAATCAATGATAGCTCTTTGATTCTTGGTTCGTCAGGTTGAGCAGCAGCGGGATCTTCGATCAGAAGTTCATATGCCTTCTTGGTTTGATAGCATCTGTCTGATGTGCATTTCCATTTCCAGCAGTGTGTCGTACCTTCCCTTGGGGTGTACCTATCGATCAATGAAATTAGCTCATAAAGTAATCTATACATATATAAAAATACAATAGTCTCCTAAAAAAATTGTTCCCGCCCATTCTCCCCACCCATTTCTCTCTCTTCTTTACAATAATTATCTTCTTTATATAAAATTAAACAAATAAAATTATAATTTTACAAAATTGATATAAATAAATTATTAAATTTCTCAATATAAAATTTTATAATAAACCTAATAACTTTAAAATAGTGCATCTTTTTTAATTTTATTTGTTTTATAATTGTTGTTCTCATGATACAATATTATTTGACTAATGTAATGCATATTTTGCTATCTATTTTATTAAATAATTGGTTTTTAGATGAATTTTATTGAAGTAAATTTAAGAAAAATATTTTTTTAAATTAAGCTTCACTTTTCTTTTCTTCTTCGAATATTTAATTTACTTATATATATATATATATATAAATTTATTATATCATAAAATGTCTTACTATAAATTAACAACAATATTGATGTTGACAAATATTACATATAATTTTTTAAAATGTAATATATAATTAAAGTTTCAACACACTAAACCTTATCTTATATATAATGAATTGACAATCTAATATTAATATACATAAATAAGAAAAATAAATTATATATAAGATTATTATATTAAAAGAGAATTTTGTATGAGATTATTTTATACGTGAGACAAACATTTACTTGATATTGAGATCACATAAATACTTCTCAAATTAAATTGGAGCTCTACAAATTCATGATTTATTACATAATATAGTAAATGAGACTTGTCGAGCATCGCTCGGGTGAAATACTAGTAGTAATTTATGATAAAAAAGTCTCCTCCTCCAATTCCAAACCCAACTCCCTCATCCCAAACCCCCATATCATAGACTCTACTCTTCTTTTCAACACAAATGTTATACAGCCTTGGAAAGAGGCTCTTTAACGATTTCTCACCCACATAAGCTATGCCAAAATAAAGACTTTCTCCAATCCCCTAAACACTATTCACCCCACTTGACCCATTAGACACTATTTCTTTCAATCATATTGACCAATATCTAACTCTCCTATTACATAATGTACCCGACTCACCCATCTCCATCTCACCATGAGTACATTTAAGCACCCTCACCTATAAACCCTTTCTATCTAAAAAATCAGTTTTGTGCGTGGAGATGCTATCAAGGTATTCGTTAATCTTGTTGTATAATTTATAGTAGATATAAAATGAAATAATAATCTAACTTATGTATGAATTCTTAATTTAGTAATCAATTCAGTATGATTCGATGCACCTCAAGACGGTACACTATGACTAACCATAAAAAATACATATACGTATAAAAAATCATTAGAAAAAAAAAACTCAGCTCGGTTCTTAAAAAGTAAAAGAATAGAATGCAATATTTTGAACTCGAATTATTTTCAGTTCAAATTTTAATCCGAATTAGTTAATCTCCAAATTGGGTACACAATGTAATAAACAAGTCCAATCATCACTATAATTTATTCATAATTGAAGTTGGACTCTCAAAAGACAAAGTTAGTTAACGAACTGGGAATTATTTATTGATGGCCGCACACATATAGTCTATAATATGTTATTAATCTTTTAATTGGTTTGTCTTTGATTAAACCTCAGTTGGTATATATTAATTATTAATGAAAGGGGCAAAAGTGTGAGGAAGCTGAGTGGTAGGAGTAGTATATAGGTAACACATAAGCTTGAAAAAGTTCCAAGTGGATTGTGGATTGTGATTTGTCAAGACCAAAAAAGGCAACAACGACGACTTTTGTGCACACACTCACTGTGTTGCACACGCATCCTCCATTTCCCCCCTTTTCACTCTTTATTTATCTGGCCCGCCGCCGACTCGCCAAAGTCGTTTGCCGGTGGTTCTGCACGCCGGAGTTTTTAGATAACCCCACAGCTTAATCGAGCCTTTAAATTTCTCAATTCAGTGATGGAATAGTTTGATTCCGGCCTCTAAAATCGTAGTCATAACCCAGAAATCTCTCATTTTCGCCGTTTTTATCCGCAATCTGTTTCATTGAACTTAGAAATATCACTATCTACACAGTCATTTGCACCTCACCCTCGCCGGAGATAATTTCTCCGGGGTATTTTGATCTAATTTTGCGAATTTCTGCAGTTAACCATTTTCTTTGTTTTTTTCTACATTTGGGTCTTGCTCGGAAATACCTAATTGAATACCAAATTAGGTTGATTGACTTGATAAACGGAAAGGAGAAATTTACAGGGGTCGAATTTCTTCGGCATAGATGCCCCCAAAGATCAATCGGACTTTAGGATAAGGAAACTTGCTGAAACTCACAACACCATGAATGATTCCACACAATCGGGCGACTCTTCTTCAGGCAATCAAGCAGCCCCTGCAAAACCGATAGCTAAGAAGAAGCGAAATCTGCCCGGAATGCCTGGTAAGAGAAACTTCCATTATACAGCTTTGCAAATTTAATTCAATCATGGAGTTGAAGTTAAACATCTTTGATTTTGGGAGTTTTTAGTTATTTTCCTTTTTGGTTATGTAATGGGATCAGATCCTGATGCTGAGGTGATAGCTTTATCCCCAAACACTTTATTAGCAACAAATAGGTTTGTTTGTGAAATTTGCAAGAAAGGTTTTCAGAGGGACCAAAACTTGCAGCTTCATAGGAGGGGTCATAATTTGCCATGGAAGCTTAGGCAAAGGTCGAGTCAGGATATCAAGAAAAGGGTGTATGTTTGCCCTGAATCGAGCTGCGTACACCACGATCCTGCACGGGCTTTGGGTGATCTCACAGGGATCAAGAAGCATTTCTGTAGAAAACACGGCGAGAAGAAGTGGAAATGCGATAAATGTTCCAAGAAATACGCTGTTCAATCAGATTGGAAAGCGCATTCCAAGATTTGTGGAACCAGAGGGTACAAATGTGATTGTGGAACTCTGTTTTCTAGGTTTGAACGGTTTAAGTCTTCATCTACAGTTTTTGTTTTTCCTTGAATTAATTAGCTTTCTGTGGTTAATTTCTAGTATTTGATTGAAATGCAGGAGGGATAGTTTCATAACACACAGGGCCTTCTGTGATCCATTAGCTGAGGAAAGTGCAAAAGCACCGCCACCAAATGCCCCGCCTACTTCTGATGCCGGTAAAAAAGCTGTGGCTATTGTATCATCACCACCACCACCACCACCATCACCACCGCCTGAAGCTGCATCACCTGAAAATTCTCCCTCAGCTGATGTGGTGTCTCCTGTAGTACATGGTAATGACAATATTGGATTTCTTTATTTAACTTGGATTTTAGCAGTTTGTGTTGTTTCAAAAACAAAAAAACATTTGTAGTTTTTTTGTCTTTTGTCTGTTACTGGTTTTTGTTGTTATGTGCATATGATTTTAGACTAAGTTCAAGAACTATATGTTGGTTTGAGTGGTAGAAGTGATATGGGTCGAACAAATGGAACTCTAGGATTATAAAATTAAGATACTTAGAATCATTCTCTATTTAATGTTTGATCCAAAAGCTAAAAAGGAAAGGGAGATCATTAATACTCTTTTCATTACATATAAAGACCATTAATGAGTATTTAAAGGTGTAGCTTTTCTTGCATCTTTATTCTTTGTAGTAAGTGATCCATGTTTATTTTTTGGTTCTTTTTAGTCGAAAGCAGCAGTCCAAATCCTATTCCGACCACCATTCCGATTATAGAGGAGACTCCTGTAACAAACTTGGCAGCAAGTTGTAGCAGCAGCAGTAGTTCAAATTCAAGCACAAATGGAAGCTCTACCAGCACTGTCTTTTCCAGCCCATTTACTTCATCCACAATGCCAAGAAGCTTCCAATCTCAACCAACTGGATTTACCGACTTATTTCAATCCATTCCTTCATCTTCATCTTCAGAGCCGATAGCCCTCTGCCTGTCAGTGAATCAAGGGCTGGAACGATGGCAGTATCCTTCGGGCCCACAGCCCTCTCTCTCAGCCACCGCATTGCTACAGAAGGCTGCTCAGATGGGGTCCACTTCGTCAAATGCATCTCTATTAAGGGGTCTGGGGCTCGTTTCTTCTTCGTCTGTTCATGCTTGTCAGCAGCAGATCGAGAGCGACGGTGCATCATTGGCTTCTGGTCTTGGTCTTGGACTATCCTGTGATGGAGGGTCAGGATTGAAGGAACTGATGATGGGAACTCCATCTGTTTTTGGTCCTAAGCACACTACCCTCGACCTTCTTGGCTTGGGAATGGCGGTTAGTGGTGGCTCGACTGGTGGTCTGTCGGCTTTAATGACTTCCGTTAATGGCGGTGCCACTACGTTGGACGGGGAAGAGATGAGAAGAGGCTCATGACTTGGTTGTAGGAGGATTTTCTTGGTCTACTTTAGTGTTATTCAATATTCATATATATATATTTACCTTTTTTGTAAAGAAAAACACTTAATTTAGTGATAGTTACTTCAGATACTTGTTTTTAGAATATCTTTATTCAGAATCCAATTCAACTCAACCTATTAATAAACAATTAATTTCTCTTTCCTTCACATATACAATTTTACAATTCAATTCAATCTTCTTCTTTTTCATACTTTATCAACAATCCAACCCAATCTAAAATAATTTTTTTTCCTATTATTTAATAATTATATTTATTTATAATAGATTTTTATTATATTAATAAGGTGATATATTAAATTATTTAATTTTTAAAATTCGTTATTTTAATAAAGAAAAAATTACTATGCACTTAAAATAAATTACGATTTTAATAATTAAGTTTAAATTACAATAAGTCGTTGATGACGATCTTTTAGTGCATCTCGATTTCTTTCACGTAACTCCTGTGGATTTTTTGGATTTTTAATAGATTGATTTTTAATGGATTTTCTTTTTCGAATCTTTTTTTGCATAATTTATGCAATTGAAAAATCGTATAAATTCAAATCAAATTGAGACAACTCTTTGATTTTTGCCATGTATTTTGTCTTCACTAACGTGAACCCAATAAGACATTAGGACTACATCTTCTTTTATAGACCATTTTTCCACAGTTGAAGTGGTATTTTTGAATAAATTTGTTGATATATTTTGTGATGTTTGGATTGGTTAAGAGATTGGATTTTGGTTTAGGTTTGGAGAAAATTGAGAATTTTCACAATATTGAGAGCTTGGATAATCCCCTCTGTTTAGAAAATACTCAAAATTTGGATAATTTTGGGCGTTTGGATTATTTGGAGTGTTAGAAAAATAGTTTGGATGCATAGGATCCATGATAAAAATGATGAGAATTTGAAATATTAATAGAATGAGAAGAGAAATGAGAGAATATGAATTGTGATTCAAAATATATTAATATTGGTGCTATTTATAGAGGAAAAAAAATTACAAATTTTAATATAATTCTTTTTTTATAAATAAATATCAGATAGTGAAAATCTGAATTATTATCCTATAAAAATATAAACATCCAATAAAAATTAGACATGTGACAGCCAAAGCCTTGAGACCAGCAGCCTTGATCTGTTCGACTATTCGCACAGATTGGAATGGTGATTCTAATTCTGATTTTTTTTAAAATTTTTTTTGTCCTTTTCCGTGAATTGGTTTGGCTACATGGACCGATAAACACAGTCTTAGCCCTAATTTATTATATAATACCTGGTCAGGACAGTGTTAGAGCAGTCCATTGCATAAATAATTGTGGCTATGGACCAGATCCGATGTACATAAATTGTTTGTATTCGTCATTAGGAGAATAAAGTATGTGATATTTTGAAATATAACATTGATAAAGTCAAATTAATTGAGTTTAGGTGAAAATTGATGTAACCATGCCATGATCCTTACGCACTCTTTTTAATAAAAAAATCTTATATGATAGTAGTTTATTATTCCTTAGTCTTCTTGTAATTTTCCTGATTGAATCTCATAATGGTATATTTGATACTAATTGTACGTTTGGTTTTGACCGAATTTTAATTAAATATTAAATGACATTTAATAATTCATTTTGTGAAAATGAATGTAGTTGATTTAAATTCTCAAAATCAAATTTGATTGAATGAGAAATTAATATCATTTAACATGTGGATAAATACATTTATGAATGTATTTATTATGGTAAAAGTGATAAATTGTGACTTATGGAAATGAGACGTCGAGTCTTTTGGTTAAAGAGATTTTCCAAAGAATGTGTCTTTTAGAAAAATTGATTCATTTTTTTTTGTGAATAGTTGTCTATTTCTAAAGGTTGCGACTTTTAGAAAAATAAAAATTACGGTGAAGAGTCACAACTTTTACTTATGACTTTTGGAAGTCTATATAAAGATCTAACATTGTTCATTTCATTTTATCGGTGGATTGATTTCAATAATCAATTTTACATCAATCAAAACGACAACTTTGTGAGTTGTCGAGACATTCAACTACAATATGCATACATGCATTTTATAATTGTAGTTTTTGTATTAGAGTTGTGTCAAGTAAATTCTGGATACTTGAGTCCGTTCGTCGATAGTTTTCGATTCGTAGTGCAGCGGTCATAAAACTTTAAAGTCGTTGTATCTTGGGTGCGATTGTCATGATACCGTATTGCACCGGAGTACGGGGCAATATCGTCTTACAGAAAGAGGGTCCAACTCTTGCCTCGACTTTACAGTGTCAGTGTCTGCATATTCATCTTCGTTTACACACACCAAAATAATTTTTCCAACATAGCTTAATCTGCAATTTTAAAATTCCTTATTGAAATTTTATTAGTTTCCACTCTTCAGTGGTGTACTAGAAAAACATGTTTGCAGAATATGTCTATGGCATATACTTATTATTCTCTTTTATGTATTCAAGTGAACTGGAGCATGTAAGATGCACACAATAAACATAATTTATAATTTGAATATAACTTTGATGCCCTTCGACCCTATTCAATTGACAAAGTTTAGTATGAAAATTTACATACATGATTTTTTTTTTAATTACAAACAAATTATGTATATGATGAAGGTAAAATAAAGTCGAGTGGTTCATGGTTCATTTGGCCCGAGTGGTTCATAGTTCACCCGGCACGAATAGGTCATGATTTAAGGTTCATTATTTAGTGTTTAGGGTGTAGATAGTTCACCCGACCCAAATAAATTATGATTTATGGTGATTTTATAGTTTATCATACATGAAAATTTTCACACTAGACTACTCTTTCCGATTTAATTTAAAGTCATCGTTGATCTTATTATTTTAACATGACGATACACGAGACACTGTCTGGTAAGTGTAACAAAAAAAAAAGAGAGTATAAAACTCTAAATAATACGTACATATATAGTTTGACATAATTCAATTTTTAATAAAACAAATCCAATTACACAAATTTACTATTTTAATGAAATTACATTATTAAAACGAATGAATTTGATTTCCTACTAATTGATTTCTTTATCAATGTTGAAAATATTGAAGTCTGATCTCTTAATTTTTATTCAGGGCCCAATAATAAAACTCTTTAAGAATAAATTTATGCAACTCAACGCAATTAAATAACACTACTACATAAATAGAAAATTAACAAAACACAATTAAATTACATTGTGACTTAGATATTAAGTAGATAATATTAATAATATGAAAACTAATGATAACAGAAATGTAATTGGTAGTTTAGAGACTTTTTAAAATAAAAAATAATTGAAGGACAAATAAAATATGATAGTTCAGTGTATTTTTTATTTTTTTTTTGGAAAAATATCAACTAGATACAAGTTTTTTGTAAATATATCAAATAGATACACATAAACCCCCATTTCATCTAGATACAAAATAGAAGATGCAATTCCCTTTATACCCTTACTCTTAATAATAAAATAAAAAACCTTCTCTCTCTCCCCCATTATTTCAACCGGTTCTCTCTCCCCCCATTAATTTCATCTCCCTCAAACCCCCTTCACTCTCTACATCGCCTCTCCCTCTCTCTAAACCTAATTCCGCCCAGCCTCCACCACCACCACAACCCTCCGCCGCCAGGCTCACGACTTTGGGGTCCGCAGCGGCGGGGGGCACTGTCATGGCGGCGGGCTTTGCTCAGCGAAGGATCTGCACTTTTGCAGCGGTGGGCTTCGATCAACGGCGGATCTGTAGTGTCACGGCGCCGAGTGCGCAAAGATGGCGATTTTGGGTGATGGTGGTGGTGGGTTTTCCGGCGGTAGAGACGGAGGTAGCGGTGAGAGACAAACAAATTGAAGAAACTGGTAAATAAAGGAAGAGAGCGAAAAACGATCTAGCTTTTTTTTGGGTTTGATTTCTGTTTGTAAAAACGATCTGGCTTTTTTTTGTTGATTTCTAGAAATAAATTTTGATGAATTATGTTTTCATTTCTGCTTTACATTGTTGATTTGAGAAGAAATGGGTTGTGTTTCATTTTGAATCTGATGGTGGTGGATTTTGAATGATTTTGTTTGTTTTTTGTTTCAGATTTTATTGTTTATGATTTTGGGTGGTGGTGGTGGTGGTAACTTCGTTGTGGTGGTGGTAACTTTGTTGTTTATGATTTTGTTTCAGATTTTGTTGATTTTGATTTTTGAATGATTTTGTTGTTTTTGTTTGTTTCAGATTTTGTTGTTTCTGGAAGTAACACTACAATTAATGTGGTTTGGCAAGTGATAATTGAACAATGTAACCATAAGATTTGCTTTTAGTTCTCGTATTTCATAAATTATGAATTTGTGCAAATATATTTTCTTCCTTTGTGCAAATTTGCTTATTCTCCATTTTTCAGAAGGTTGATTTTGTTGTTTGTTTCTGCTCTGTGCTTGGGGACTAGGGTTTTTGAATTGTCCATTTTTTTTTGCACAAGTTAAATTTTTTTGGTTATAATGTGAATTTATGCAAAAATAATTTTGCATGGATGAAAATATTTTGGATGTAAAATTTATTTTAGTATTGATGCTTGTCTATAAATGAAGATAGAATTGCAATATGTCTTCTCCCTCATTTTCTATAATTTGATGAATTATTTTTTTAACCCATAATTGCATATTTCTTTTTTCTTCGTCATTCTGAAATTAGGAAAATATTCAGCGGTTGTGCAAATGTATTTTGCACCGAGTTGAATTTATTTTGTGCTCGTGTAAAAAATAAACAAGAAAGATAGAAAAAAAAATTTATGTAATAAACAAGAAAGACAGAATAAAAATTAAAATGAAGTAAATTTTTTTGAATTTTCCTAATTAAATTTGAATCTTAGAAAAATATATTTTTAAAATGATGTAAAAAATTATATTATTTGTGTAAAAAATTATTTGTCTGTGCAAAAAATAAACAGTAAAAAGGTTTGTCTTTTTATAGTCATTTTCCTTATTTCGAGTTCTTTCATGATTTTTGAGATATAACCTTTTCAGTTGATGAACAGTATTAACATATTTTTTAATTTTTTAATTAAGGGTTTTTTAATTTTTTAATTAAGGGTATATTAGTCTATATAAGTGTTAATTTGTAGTGAATTGAAATAATGGTTTTTGATTGTATTAAATTGATATGTTTCCTCCGAGCTTGTACCAATTGATACTCCCTTTTTTTTTTCTAAGCAAGTATAGTTTTCGGAGTATTAAACTACGTATTAGAATCCTGTCAAAAAAAAAAAAAACTACATATTTGTATCTAGAACAACAATATTAATTAATAATTTAAGAAAACCATTCTTATCCCCATGGTCCATCCCCATTCCCTTTTCCCTCGTAAACTTTAGGTTTAGGGCAATATCCTCACTTCTGAAAAGTTGCAATCGCATTTCAACTTCGAAAACCACAAATACAAACTCATATTTCAACCGAGTAGATTGACGAAGAAACATCAGATTTGTGTAATATAATACAGGTTTGTAAATTTTCTTGGGCAATTGTTTCTTTTTGTTTTTCAAGTTTTAAATGTTGGATTCGTTTACAGTTTTATTTATTTATTTATTACTATGCTTTACTTTGAATTGCGGCTCATCTTGCGAATCCACATTCTGAAGTTTTCAAGTGATGGAAGAAAAGAACAACGCGGATTTACTGATTTTAACTTAATGATAAGTTTTTGTAGTTAGAAATAGGAGAATGATTACCGATTGAATTTCATTGCCTTTAAGCTCTACTTCTGTTTGACTTGAAAATTAGAGTCACACATTTAAATGGGTTGGACATCAGGGTTGTGATGGAAAGTATGTTTTTTTATACTTTTGAGAACCAATTTAAACAATGTATTGCAAATAATCTGTTGTTTTGAATGCCTGTTATATATGAGTCTTTCTGGCACTGGGAAGCAGCCAAAATATAGCTCAATATGCCCAACTATGCTTACATTTAATTTTAGATACCCATAGTATAGTGGGAAAAGTAAGCATTTGAAGGTTAATTTAGGGGTTATTTGGTTCTAATTCTTCAATGAGAATGATAATGAGAATCATTGAATAGTGAATTACAATGAAAATGATGGTTACATTGTTAGGGGGCGTTTGGTTCACAGGACTTGATTGATTAGGTGTGATAGGATTGAATGAGATTGAGTAAGATTGGATTGATTGAACTAGATTTGTTTGAATCAAGATATGCGTTTGGATTGTAGGATTGGATCGAAGAATTAGATGGGATACCTATTCAAATGTCAAAGATACCCTTAAATTGTATTGAAACAACCCCACTCCATTCTTGTGAATCTATTCAAACAATAGAAGAACATTTTGTAATATTGCATTTGGGATATGCTCTATCCTACCTCTCACATGGGATTTTATACATTTCCATACCATATCGAAAATTTCGATAAAATCGATATTTTTTGATTTTTAACTTAATGATAAGTTTTTTTTGGCATATATTGCGTTAAGACTATATTTATCTTGATATTTTTAGGTATTTCTTTCCACCCTATGTAATCTGATACAATTCTCTCTCCTCTTGTGAAGACCGTCTTTATCAACAAAGAGATCCATTTTCTTCTTATTTGTCACATACTCACATATTACTTGAGGGCATATTTGACACTTTCACTATTCAGAAAATACAAGGACAGATTTGTAATTTTACATGATCTTACTTTCAAACACAGAACCACCTCCTCCCTGTTTCTGCCGCTAAAAAAGACCTTGGGAAATTTTTTTACAGAAAAGGTTTTTCGTTCGATTTCAATGGCGTCGAACAATGAAAATGCTTCCGATTCGTTGAATTTGAAAGCTGAGAAACAGAAAAAGAAGAAGAAGAAAGCGTCGGAGGAGATCTGCGGATAGAAGGTCAGTTAATCGATGGGTTGTCAATTGCAGGGCACGAGACTTGCGTTATTTTTCAGTCAATCTATGGGTTGTCAATTGCAGGGCACGAGACTTGCGTTATTTTCTCCCTCTCAACTTGGCTTTCGACATCGGCAAGTGCCCTCAACGCGCCGTCTCCCAGCAGTTCCTCTTCATCTCCCATGGCCACATGGACCATATCGTAATTTCACCTCCTCTCTCTTGTTGCATTCTACCAATTATGCTGCAATTACAAATCTGTATGGGTCTTGTAGATGCTATAGCTATTATATTTACAGTATTTACCGTCAATTTATGCATATACACTTGGTTATGTGTGATTGTATTCGATTCTGTTCTGATGTGTTTCGAAGTAGATTTTAGCCCTCAAATTCCTTCTTTCTTCATGTGTATCTGCTGTTTTTGTGTATATAGTTGTTAGATAACAACACTGTATCGTTATACATTCACTCAAATATCTTTAGTAGTCTATTGAGATTTATCAATCTAAGCTTGCTCAGAAATACTGAGCATTTTTTTTTTCTTCTAAGGGAGGATTACCGATGTATGTTGCTACACGTGGCTTATATCGAATGAAACCTCCGACTATTTTTGTGCCAAAAGTCATTAAGGAAAATGTGGAAAAGATATTTGAAGCACACAGGGCAATGGATCACTCCGAGCTTAATCATACGCTTGTTGGCCTTGATGTGGGTAATAAAGATCACCTGTGTTGTTTGTTCATGTTTGCAAGCTTCTTTGATGTAGGCCTCTAACTAAGCTCTGTAAATTTTAGGTGAAGAGAGCATTTAAAACTTATCATGTCATTCCAAGCCAGGTAATTAACAAGACTTTATATATGCTTTAGATTTTATTCTATAGAAGCAAAGTTGGGCTTAAAGGATTTACGTTGGTTTATTATAGGGATATATAATCTGTTCTGTGAGACAGAAACTTAAGCCGGTATATGTTGGGCTAACTGGACCTGAGATAAAGAACCTGAAGCTATCAGGTCTGGAGGTATGTTTTCATAGTTCTTGCATTTTAATTTTTGGGATTTTTTATATAGTTGTGAAAGCTGTAAATTTTATGTGCAGGTTTTTACCTTTTTCCTTTTTAGGGAGATGATGCTCTATTCTTGATTAGTTAAGATGGATGTTTAGACCATTTGGTTACTTTCTTCTTAATTACTTTATCAAGGATGGGATTTTTGAAATTCTGCTTTTACGATAGGTTTTTTTAAGTGATATATTAACTGTTGCATGAGAACTATTTTACCTTCCAAAAGACTTTGGAGCAATTTAAATGTTCTAAACTTACCTAATAATACTCTGATCACCTATTCGGCACTATCTTAGATACCTTTGTTTTCTGATCTCAGAAAGCAGAATTAGTATTAACTAGGGGTGAAACTTCTTTTGGTTGCTGAGTTTCTTATTCACATTTTATGCTGGAAATTTAATTTTTTTTGCAGATTACAGACACATATACATCACCTGAAATTTCGTTCACTGGAGACACTATGTCAGACTTCATTATAGATGCAGACAATATTGATGTTTTGAAGGCAAAGATTCTAATTATGGAGGTATTGACTGGTAACGCCTACCTTTATTAGGAGTTAGGACCCCGAAGTAAATATGATTTTCAGTTTCATTTGTATTGCAGTTGCAAATCTCATTTCAGGTGCCCTCATTTCCCCCTATTTCCTGTATGTTGTTTTTCTAAATACTGAAGTCTTATCATTAACTCATTTCTGGAATAAAGGGGAGAGTTGTTTTTTTTTAATAAACCACAAGAGGATTTTGTGTTTGCAACTCATTATATAATCACAAATGTTTAATGCATATAAATGTTAATTTGTTACTTGATAAATAAGTTCTTCAATTCTTGTCCAGTTTGTGACATATCTCGAGCTTGTCATAATGGATTGGGGCATTCTGCAATTTTGAGCTGTAGTTGCTTATACATTTAATTTCCTAAACTAGAGCACCTTTGTTGAAGATTTAAGCCTAGTGGAGGATGCAAGAGAGTATGAACACACTCATTTGTCTGAGGTTAATTTACTAGCCCCATTGTATTTTCCTTTCTTTCCTCCTCGTATTCTGACACTCAACAGATGCTGATTGCATTTCAACTCTGTATTTTATTGCAACATCAGATTATAAAACATGCAGACAGGTTTCAGAACAAAGCAATTCTTCTAATTCACTTTTCAGCTCGCTATCAATTAGATGTAAGTCACTTTCTTTCTCCTCCCGCGCAACATCTTTGTGTGCTTATACATCATGAAAATCACAATGCCATGGGGATTCCCTGTAAATCTACATTTACCATATCTCTGATTCGTTTCAAACATATTACATCATGTTGTAGAATTTGATAACTGCTAATGGATCTCTCAATTTAGGGAAAAGTCTTTTTAGTCCTTTAATTTCAGTCCTATTTCTCGGATTTTCAGAAACTTTCAGTTATTCGACATTTTAGTCCTTTCTGTAGGATTGAAAATAGTCCAGAAACTTTCAGTTTGATTTGCCAATCGGATGTTTCACCTAGGACTAAAATGTTGAACTATTGAAGGACTTCTTTGAGTGCTTTCAATTCGTGAAAGTCAACAGGACTGAAATTGAAATTGGGGTAACTTACAAGACTAAAAAACTAATCCCCTCACAATTTACACTCATTGGTTTGTTTAAAGTTCCATAGTTTTCTTTCACAGGAAGCTATTAGCATAAAATGCAAAAATAGCTATTTAACTTTAGCAGCAGATTGCTTGATATTATTAATACTAGTGTGCTAATTTTTGCGCGTCATTTATCAGGTCATTGAAACTGCTGTTTCCTCGTTGCCACCTCCTTTGGCTGGGCGAGTTTTTGCCCTCACAAAAGGTTTTTGAAGGGCGGCGAAACTCAAGTCAAAGTTACAACATTTTTTTGAATTTTAAACGTGGATACAAGACACTCAGCTTCCACCAAACTACACCGAAATCTCAGTTTTCTTACGTTGCTGATTAATAGGATTGAAGCTGACGAGATGTGTTGCTCTGAGTTTTTTTCAGCTCGAGTATCCTGCTTTGAAAAACAAAAATATTTTGACAAACCTTTGCTTTGATATTGAGATCCTAGTTTTAGTGAGTAGTTAGTATGATGATCTTCCATGATAGTTCACTACTTCTGTGACTCTGTCTATAAGAAATAGATACTTCTGATTACCCATATAATAGTGAACTTTCGGCTTCTTTTATATTTTTAGTTGTTTTACCAGAATATCGTAAGTAAAATACCTTATTTTTTGAGTGAAACTTTTGATATACCCTTTGAAAACTTTCTTTAAGTTGACTTAAAGAGTTTATGAATTCAATTGTTGTTATGTGAGACTAAGCATTTCTTGTGTAAATATGTTTGCAACAAATCAAAGTCTCAACAAAATATTTTTTTTTACATAATTCATTAAACAACCAAAAAGATTTTACCTTTGAAGATCCTTATTGAAAGGCTAAAAATAATACTAATGTAAAAACTTTCTTTAAGTTGACTTTAACTCATATTTCTTATGGAGGTACTACACTAATGATAGATGTATTACAAAGAGCTCTTTATATACGGCACAAGTTTCTGCGTTATATGGACTTTTATAATCAATTTCGGTGGCCTACAAAAATTTATCATTTAAGCCTTCACATCCTTCACATTCGTCCAAATCATGACTTGCTCCCTGAATAAGTCTTGTAGGGCTTTAAATTATCTTGAAGGAGACCAGGATCTCAAAAATTGACTTTGTACATTGAGATTTATGACCAAAATAGTAAGGTAGCTCAAACTGCATTTATGACTCTTGACAAATTTTGTTTGACAAGTTGAACGTTCAATGTCTCCACTTGTGTGCATACAATGACATTGATTTTTTAAAACTATATTGACATGCCTCTTTACTATTCATTCCAATTGACCTTGTGTCATTTGAATTTTTTTGTGAATTACGGTGAATAAACTTTTAGAAAGTATAAAATTATATATATGAATATACTACAAATAATATTTCTACTATATATAAAGACAAACTTTTAGGCAAAGTCAAATCGCTCTATTTTAAAATTCTTCTAATCTCAATAGCTTTAATTTTAAATTTAATCTCAACCGTTCATCTAAAATATTTTAAAATATAACAATTTTTAACAAATTAATAGCAAATTATTATTTGATTTGATATAACTTTATTTCTTCCAAAGAAATAAATTCGAACTCTGATTTTTTCATTTCGACGTAATACCTCGTGAGTAGAGTTGAATGTACACAGGTGATCTTTATTACCCACATCAAGGCCAACAAGCGTATGATTAAGCTCGGAGTGATCCATTGCCCTGTGTGCTTCAAATATCTTTTCCACATTTTCCTTAATGACTTTTGGCACAAAAATAGTCGGAGGTTTCATTCGATATAAGCCACGTGTAGCAACATACATCGGTAATCCTCCCTTAGAAGAAAAAAAAAAATGCTCAGTATTTCTGAGCAAGCTTAGATTGATAAATCTCAATAGACTACTAAAGATATTTGAGTGAATGTATAACGATACAGTGTTGTTATCTAACAACTATATACACAAAAACAGCAGATACACATGAAGAAAGAAGGAATTTGAGGGCTAAAATCTACTTCGAAACACATCAGAACAGAATCGAATACAATCACACATAACCAAGTGTATATGCATAAATTGACGGTAAATACTGTAAATATAATAGCTATAGCATCTACAAGACCCATACAGATTTGTAATTGCAGCATAATTGGTAGAATGCAACAAGAGAGAGGAGGTGAAATTACGATATGGTCCATGTGGCCATGGGAGATGAAGAGGAACTGCTGGGAGACGGCGCGTTGAGGGCACTTGCCGATGTCGAAAGCCAAGTTGAGAGAGGGAAAAATAACGCAAGTCTCGTGCCCTGCAATTGACAACCCATCGATTGACTGACCTTCTATCCGCAGATCTTCCTCCGACGCTTTCTTCTTCTTCTTTTTCTGTTTCTCAGCTTTCAAATTCAACGAATCGGAAGCATTTTCATTGTTCGACGCCATTGAAATCGAACGAAAAACCTTTTCTGTAAAAAAAATTCCCAAGAATTTGGGTCTTTTTTTGCGGCAGAAACAGGGAGGAGGCGGTTCTGTGTTTGAAAGTAAGATCATGTAAAATTACAAATCTGTCCTTGTATTTTCTGAATAGTGAAAGTGTCAAATATGCCCTCAAGTAATATGTGAGTATGTGACAAATAAGAAGAAAATGGATCTCTTCTTTGTCATGCTGCGGTCGGTCTTTTTATACTAGGAGAACCGTTTGTACCATACATCGTAGGGTGGAGTAAATCTTAAAAAATATTAGTATAGTAAGACTTCAAATGCAGAAAAATATCGATTTTATCGAAATTTTCGATATGGTATGAAAATGTATAAAATTTTGGTACGGTAAGTGCGCTATACATTTTCTACCCGGACTTGAAGTATATCATGTGCCCTTATCCCGCAAATCTAACGGTAGATTAGTTGGGATTAAAATCCTAATTCCTAATCAAGGCCTATCACAATCAATCCCGTGAACCAAACGGGGCCTTTGTGTTTTGTTCTAATCTCGAAGTAAGTGAAGAAAAATTGTTTGTTGGTTGAGGAATAGTGAAATGATGGAGGATAAGTGATTATAGGAGGGAGATAGTTAATCAAAGCGGTGTAATGATTGACTTATTTTGAGTCTCATTGCACCGTACGGAGTATAGAAAATGTGAATCGGCCATCTTTTATTTTCATTATCATTCTGATTGAAGAATTTTGAACGAAACGCCAACTTAGAACTGTAGTTGGATTGGTTGTGAAATGCTAGTGTCAGTTACATGTATCTGCAACTGTGTTATCAGTTTTGGATGAATATGACATCTCAAAATCATTTAATCATTCAGGAAATGAGAGGTCCGCGCAGCATCGAGATCTGGAAGATGGGTGTCGTCAATTACTTGGAGAAACTAAACAAGATTAATGATACTTTGGTGTGTCTACAGCATCCACCCGCATACACTCTTGGCAAAAGACGAACCGATCATAACATATTGGTTTCTGAGGCTGAACTCAAAGCCATGGGGGCAGAAGGTGATGTCACATTCCACGGCCCTCATCAGGCAATCTTGTATCCCATTATTTGTTTGAGAGATATTGGCTTGGGGGCAAGAAAGTAGGTGGAGAATCTCGAATCAACAATGATTGAGTTGGCATCTTTGGACGGTGTGCGAAACAGGGGTTTGGGTTGGGCGGAGAAAGATAGGTGCAGTTGGTCTTCGTATATCGTCGGGAATTACGTCCCATGGCTTGGCATTTAACATCAATCCTGATTTGGAATACTTCAAATATATATTGTGATTGAAAATATTAATTCTTTAATAGAATTAATGAAGAGGTTGATTATTTATGGTTCCAAGGCCATTTAAATTTAAATTGAATAACAAACAAGAAGGGAGTATGGTGGTTAGAGTGAAAGCGAAGAATCGAATTAAGTTTGTGGTTGTAGGACATTGAGTATGGTTAAGGCGAGTGGAGAATGAGCAATTAGTTTTGAATTCAACATTAATGATATACTTCGAAAGTTGATAACTATTGAAATGCAGGCTTTGTGGTTGTACTTTCTCTATTTGTTCTATTTCATGGGTATACTTTCTGTATTTGTTCTATGCATTGTGATATCATATTTGGTACAAAACATGATTTATCAATACATTAAATTGACAAGAATATGGTATATTGATCAAGTAAGAAAATGGAAGTCTGTTATCCCCGTAGTTTAAATAAACTGATTTCTTTGGAGTGAATAACTTGGAGGTCCATTTTGATACCTACTATAATTAAGAGGTCCAATATATTTGAACTATTACTAAGAGGTTCAAATTAAATTGTTGAATGTCTTTATTACCCTTACTTTTAAGTTAGCATTAAAAAATTAGCTTATGAAATTTACTGTTTGGGATTTGACATGTTTATCTTCCCAAGATTTATTACCCAACACATTTCCTTGTTCATTCGAATTCAATTAATTGGCATTTCCTTGTTCATCTAGATTCAATTAATTGGCATTTCCTTGTTCATCCAGATTCAATTAATTAAAATACCAAAATTATACACTTAAAATTTTAAAACTCATATCAAAATTATAAATAACAAAAATTTACATATCAAAATTGAAAAAATATCAGAAATTTACATATAAAAAACGTAAAAATTTACAATTACAACCCATGTTTTAAAAACCGGAACCGGAAATTGAGCCGGACGACCCCAAAAAAAGGTTGAACCGGGGTCGGATCGGTCGGACCGGATTGAGCCGGATTGAACCGGTATGACGTCATAATAAATATTATATATATATAATATGCATATTTTTTTTAAAATTCAAAATATAGAGTATGATAAGTGAATATAAAGTATCTAAAGTCACTTCAAAGTTCAAACTTAAATTTCTAAACATAATAGAAATGTCCATTAACATAAATAGTTCAAACTTTCATCAATAATTCATACTCAAGCTCACACAACTAATGCTCATGAAACAGAGATCAACACATGAAAATTATGTATCCTCGCAATGACCCACAATACATTTATCTTTTCAAAAACCCACAAAACTTACCGCCTCCCCACCCACCTCTCCATCTGACATTTCTTACCCCAAAAGACAAAAACTCTCTCTCACTGCCCAACAATAAAACCCAAATTCGCCACCACCACAATTCAAGAAAACCAAACCCAGATTTCACCACCACAATCCATCCATCGTCAGCCACAAGACCGCCGCCGCTAGCTCAAAGGACCGCCCGCTCAAAAATCGGTCTTCAGTGGTCTTCACCACCACCCGTCTTCCCCCACCAAAAAAAAACTAGATTGCCGGCCCAAAAAAAACCAGATCACCACCTCCTCCCTCATGGTGACGCCCCCTCACTCTTCATGCCACTGCGCCGCGACGGCCTCCACCACCACGTTGCTGTTTCGTGAGAGTTTGGTTTAGGTGTTTTGCTATTTTGTGTTTAAATCTGTTTTTTTTTTGAACGAATTATGAGTTTTGTTGCCGAAATTTTGGCCCAATTTATCTGATTTTTAGAGGAGGGCACACGGGAAAGGTGAGTTTTTTTATTTTATTTTACAAATGGCTAATGCCATAAATCTTTATTTCATCAAGACTGGTGATTTGAACATGGAGATGGATGATGGTGGTTGCCATTTTAATTTTTTCTAGGTTACGGAGGATTTTGATTTTGGTAGATCGGATCTTGATTTTTTGAGGTTGTAGATGCATATTTGCATGTTGGGTGACGAGCGATGGTCAAGCACGGCGAACAATCGATTTCGTTTGGGTTGGATTTAGTTTGCCGCTGTGCTTAGCCGCTTAGGGCTTTTCTCAGTTTCTGAAAAACTGAAACGAGGAAGAAAGAAAGAAATCGATTTCATTTTTTCAGTAAAAAAAAAATAAAATAAAAAATTTAAGTGAAAACCGATCAAAACCGCCGGTTTAATGATTGACCGGTTCCCGATTTTGACCGGTTTTCAACCGATTTTTCCGGTTTTAAGGATAGCGATCCAATAGCGATTTTATATATCTCTATTGGACCGGTTGTCAGCGGTTCACCGGTCCGACCGGTTTGATTGGCCGGTCGGACCGGGTTTTTAAAACATAGATTACAACTTCAAATATATACATATCCTCGTCTTCATTTCGACATGAATATATTCATCAATATATGCAAAAAAACATGCCATGCATGTGTTTATTAATTGATGAACTTATGCATGTTCAAGATACTCATCTTCTTCCTCTTCCATCCACCAAAATTCAGATCTATAAAATCTAACAAAAAAAAAAAATCACAAATTTGTAATTTTAAAAATACAAATCTGTATAAATCTTAAAAAATCACACCAAAATCACGCCCAAAAATTCTCTAAAAAAAAAATTCAGCAAATCACGCCCCAAAAAATCACGCTAAAAAAATCTCTGCAAATCTCACAGAATAGTGCAGCAAAATAACGCCAAAAAAAAACACACACACACACATTAAATCAGCAAAAAAAGAACAAAAAACCTAAAATCTGCAAAAATCCCAAAATTTAAAACAACTTCAAAAATCTCAAATCTGCAAAATCTCAAAATCTGCAAAATCGCGTCTGCACGGCGACTGGTTGGTTGAGTCGCGTCTCCACCGTCGGACGCCGTCGTGCAAGAGCTCTGCAACTCGTCGAGTTCGCCGCCTATGGTTGAGTTTCTGCTTTGACGGCAGAGCTATGGCGCATCGCTGGTGGTGGTAGGTTTCTACTTCGACGCCTAGAATCGGGTGGTGATGTGTATTTGTTACGACAGACGGCGGCGGGCGGTTTTAGGCGGTGGTGGTGTGTGTTTGTGAGAGAGATGAGAAGTTAAAGAGAGAAAGAGATGATAATTGTGAGAGAGTGAGAGGACCGGTTGATTGTATGCGTTTGGAAAAGGGTTGAAGTGGTATTTTACTATTAATTTTTTGAATCAGGAGGATTTGAAAAAGGTGTTGGACCTCTTAACTAATGAACCTTAAAACCTGGACTTCTAAGCCACTAATTCATTTCTTTAAATAGATTTCATATAGTCACAAATTTACCAATGCATTAGATATTGATTGCACAAACTCAAAGGTTACCCAAGTAGTGTAGATTTGAGACTTAAAAGTATGCTTTTTTTTAGGTCTCAAATTTGAAATCCCGTAGGTACGATTAATTTTTGAGATAGACCCGTTCATACCCATACAGAACTTTACATGGACGGTGTGTTTTGATTTCCCGAATTAGTAGGTCTTTGGATCGAATATCGAGCTATAAAAAAAAAGATATTGATTCATTACATTCAAGCAGTCCCTACAAGATCTACTTAGTATATAGTAAAGGCTTGATCATATCATGAATTCAAAGTAATAAGGATATACATATAATATACTATTGGCTGATATTTTTCAAGGATTAATTATAAGTTAATTAATAGTTGTCCCTCGGCTAATCGTCTTAAATACCAACAGGAAAATATTAATGGTTTCTTCAAAGACAAAGTCTAGTATAAAAATTTTCACATATGAAAATTTTCATATATGAAAATTTTCACACTAGACCTACTATACTTCAAATGCGTGACGGAAGTCCAATTTGCAGTTAATTTCTTAAATTTTCAATTTTAGGACTATATATATGCTTTCTTCGGACATAAATATTTGATCGCTGCATTAGCATAATGGAACACCCTGCAAAAATTATAAAATTATATTCATTCTTAAAATGGCAATGCGGAAAAATCAAATTTCGGATTGGGTATTCTCGGACAACTAAAAAAACAACAAAACCAAAGAAGACGTTTGAATCACATGTTGACAGCTCTATATTAGCTTAAATATAATATTAGTTTTTATTCAAAAAAAAAAATTAGTTTGACAGACAATTGAAATATTATACTACCAATTAATAATTTATATTATATTCTAGTTGGCTTCCTCTTATGCGAACTAAGGTTGTTTGAATTAAAATAGTGCTTGTCAAAAAAAAAAAAAAAATTAAAAAGAGTGCCACATTGGCTTAACACGTTAGACACGGGCTTAAACATAACTGCCACCACAAACCTAAATTGTAAAAAAGAAAAAATGATGATTAATTTGCAATATTCTAATTATATAAATTAGATTGAATTAAATTAAAGGTGATTAATTTATTTTCAACTCACCTTCATTTTATTAGTTTTAAGTTTAACTTTGACTAAATGAATGATTAACTTTTTTATTATCCACACTCTTTAGCAAAAGAAAACTATTCACTACCTACTTTTATGAAAAGCACTGTTAAAAGTAAAGTAAATAGCTGGTTCCACAATTAAGGTTGAAAAAATCGAGGTATTCGATATTTGATTGGAGAATAGTTCAATAACAACATCAAATAAACTTGAACAAAAATTTATGTTTGATACTCTCTCCATTCCAATCTTAATCGGTGGTTTATTGTGTGTTCGAAATTTAAGAAAAAGTGATAAAGTGTTAGATAAAAAAAATTATTTATTAGTATTTTATGTGATAAAGGCTACTGGACTCCTCATTTGAGTGGGAGACCCAGATTCGATTCCCTCTGGGAACAAATTGGAGTTATGGGAGTTATAAGGTGGATTGACGACTTCGGGGAGTATTTGGGTGCTTGGTGTACTAACTATTAACAATTAACATCTAACTTTGTCCGATAAAAAAAAAAAAGTATTTTATGTGATAAAGTGATGGGTAGTTAGGGGTAGAATGGAAAGAATACAGTTAAGATTGAGATGCCTTAAATGGAAATAATACAGTTAAGATTGGGATGGAGGGAGTACAATACAAAGTTTGACTCGAGCTCGACAATTAAAAAAAGATAAAACAAGTGTAAAAAAATCAAACTACTCGAGCTCGACTTATGTTCGTCTCGATTAAAATTCGTTCAAGCTCGACTTGATATATTATCAAACAAGCTCAAATATGAATTTCGAAACTCAATAACATTCCAAATAAATTTGAACAACACAATATTCATCTCGGCTCAACTCATTTACAACTCTCTCCACAAAAAAACAATGAGTGGGTCTCATGTGGATCGTGTACTCCATATTGTATTTTAAAATTATGTAATTTATTGCACTAAAATATATAACTTATTTACACTGAACTATGCAATTTATTTTAGTACTATAAATTGCAAGGTTCTAAAATACATTATTAAGTGTACGATGCACCGGATGTATATAAACAAAAAAACCAAAATTAAACATGAATCATATGAATAAAAATATATTTATAATAAAGATATATATGGGTCGTTTGACTCGTTTCACTATAAAATTAGTACAAAACTTAAAAAAAAAAAAGTTTGTTATATATTTCTCCTTTTTCCATAATTTTCTTATTATTTTAATTATATAAATCCAAATTAGCCAAATGTATGAAAAAAAATCATGAAAAAGGTTGACAGTGGATTGTGAAAACCAAAAATATCCCAGAAAAGACTCAGAGTACCAGGCACATCACGCACTCAGTGTCGCCCCCACATCCTATTCTCTCTCTCTCTCTCTCTTTTTATTTTTAGCCGCCGACTCGGAAAACCGTAGTCCCTCAGCTCGCCGGCGTTCTCCAAAAAAATCCAACAACATTCAACTGCCCATAGTCAACCTCAATTATTTTGGTCAAACAAACTTCTCCGATTTCACTAAGCTCAGAAATTTCACTTCTGAACACTCTTACCTACCCCATCTTGCCGGAGATCAATTTTCCGGCGCCTTTTTCTTTTTACCATCTCCTCTATTTTCTAAAGTCGGGTCTTCGTCGCAGAAACTAGTAGGTGAAGGATACCTAAAATGATCCAGAGATTTAAAATTTCTCTAGATTAACCCCAAATTTGCAACCCTAGAAAATTTTAAAATTACAAAATGAATGATTCCACAGCTTCCGGTGACTATTCTTCAGGCAATAAAACAGCCCCCTCAATAGTAACACCCAAGAAGAAGCGAAATCTCCCTGGAATGCCTGGTAAGAAAAACTTCAATTCTGTAACCATTATTGAATCATGGTGTTGAGTTTATGCAATTTTGATTTTGGGTGGTTATGTAATGGGATCAGATCCTGATGCTGTGGTGATTGCTTTATCCCCAAAGTCATTATTGGCTACAAATAGGTTTATTTGTGAAATCTGCAATAAGGGTTTTCAGAGGGACCAAAATCTGCAGCTTCATAGAAGGGGGCATAATTTGCCATGGAAGCTTAGGCAAAGGTCAAGTACTGACATCAAGAAAAAAGTGTATGTCTGCCCTGAATCGAGCTGCGTTCATCACAATCCTTCACGGGCTTTGGGTGATCTCACAGGGATCAAGAAGCATTTCTGTAGGAAACACGGAGAGAAGAAGTGGAAATGCGATAAGTGTTCCAAGAAATACGCGGTTCAATCGGATTGGAAGACGCATTCCAAGGTTTGTGGAACGAGGGAGTATAAATGTGATTGTGGGACTATGTTTAACAGGTTCGAATCGACTAATTCTTTGTAATACTTGATTAGATTGAGGTGGTTTTGATTGAAGTTTGGTTTGAAAATGTAGGAAGGATAATTTTATCACACACAGGGCATTCTGTGATGCATTAGCAGTGGAAAGTTCTAAACCAGAGGCATCAACTGTACCTCCTAGTGCTGATGAGGTTCCGGAAACTGCTGCTGTTGTGTCATCGCCACCGCCGCTGCCATCTCCACCGTCTTCGCCACCAGAAGCACCACCGCCGGAGGAGGATTCGTCTCCAACGGAAGCCGGGTCTTCAATTTCACCTGATAAGAATCCTGGTAGTTTACTAAAGCTTGGATGTTGCTGTTTTTTCGTAAACAAAAATCTAGTTGTCGTTTTCCTGACTTTTAATGTTGGACTTGGACTTGCTCTTTGTTTGTTACTGGTTTTGTTGTTATTTACATATGATCTTAGTGTTTGATGAACTGATTGGGATTGGGATTTGGATGGGCAAGAAGTGGTTGCATTGAGAAAGCAATTGAAAGACAAGGATTAAAAAATTAAGACACTAATGTAAAGAAAGAAGCATAAAGATCCAAAAGTTAAATGGACGAGAACAGTGAGATAAGGGGGAGTATTTTAGTGTTCTCTTTTGAATAATTTATAGCTTTTCTGGTTTCTTTAATCTTTCTAGTAAGCTTTTACATTTCTTATCTTGAATCTTTTTAATCACAGATCCTGAAAGCACGAATCCTAATCCCACTAGCATTCAAATTATGGAGGAGGCTAATGTGGCCACAAACTTGAGAGGAGCAAGCTGGAGCAGCAGTAGTAGTTCAAGCAGTAACGGTAGCACAAGTAGTAGCGTCTTTACGAGCCAATTTGCTTCCTCCACAATTTCAGCAACTGGATTCACAAACTTATTCCGGTCTATACCTTGTCCTGACCAAACAGGACCCAATCTCCCACTATCTTCAGAATCCATATCTCTCTGCCTTTCAGTGAATCAAGGCTCGTCGCTTTTTGGGCAAGAATGTAGGCAGTATCCTCCTCCAGGCCCGGGTCCACAGCCAGCTCTCTCAGCAACAGCATTGCTACAGAAGGCTGCTCAGATGGGTGCCACTTCGTCAAATGCATCACTGCTGAGCTGTCTTGGGATCGTTTCTTCTTCCTCATCTCCGAATGTTACTCAGCACCAAATTGAGCAAAACGGTGCTTCGTTAGCTTCTGGTCTTGGTCTTGGACTAACCTATGATGGAGGGTCTGGACTGAAGGAACTGATGATGGGAACTCCGTCTGTTTTTGGTCCTAAGCACAATACCCTCGATCTTCTTGGCTTGGGGATGGCGGCTAGTGGTGTCTCGACTGGTGGCCTGTCGGCTTTGATGAACAGTGGTCTTGATGTTAATGCAACTGCCCCGTTTGATGGAAGAGGTTTTGGTGGCGAATAGACGGGAACTTCATCAAAGATACTGATGATTGTATATAAAGGTACCCTACTTAAGGCACCCTATTTCTATTATTTAATGGGAGTTTAGACCAGATTGGCTCTGCTTTAATTGTTGTATTAAAATTCTATATGGTAAGCGTTTTAATTACTGTAATTATAAGTAGACAAATGAACATATTATATATATAAGATATATATTTATGTCATGAAATTGCTGTAATCATTTGCCCAACGTGTGATTGCTTGTCTATGCAGATGCCCTCTCTAATGGGGAAAGCTTATGAATAGACATGCTACTATTTTTGTTTGGTCTTATCACTTGTGAGATTTCTTCATTGTCATAAAATTTGAGTAAATTAATTGCCTCGTATCTGGCTATATACTGTATTAAGATTAACTAAATACAAATAACTGTGTTGTTCCTGAACGTGCAAGTCAAGTCATCTATTGTGTATAAATTGCAATTACATTCGAATAAATATTGAAATTTTATAAAAGGAAGCTTGCCGACTTGCCTACTTATATTAACTTATTTATAATATGGAAGTATGAAGTCTTGTTCAAAACTTTCTTATTATTTCTTGTCTTTATCTGGGATTAATTTTCAGCCTCACTCGATATTGTACTAATATTTATTGATTGCCGGCCGGCAACCTCAATATTATAAAAATGGTGAATTGTCTTCTTTTCCAATTACAGTATATTTAATTTTAGATGTCATTTTCATTCTCCTCTGATTTTTCTTCTCTCTCAGACACAAGGTATGGATTTCTTTTCTGAGAAACAAAAGAAAAGATTGAGGGAGTAGTAGCATTTATTCACACACACACAAAATAAAACTAGTCATGAGCAAAATTTCAGAAAAACAAAGAAGAATATGTGATTCTAAATTTTCAGAATCTTCTCATATTCTCCTGTCTGGTTGCTCCTTTTTCTGGGATTCTTCTTCTGCACATGATGTACAAGGCAAGATCATCTGATCAGTGATCATCCTTGGTATGCTCCAAAAGCTGAGCCACCGGGGTGCTGACACGTGGCAGTCAACGCCGTCTCTTCCACTCTTTTAATTTGTAGTATTTTTTTCTTTATTTCAGTTTTTTTATTCCTAACATTTAAACTAAGTTTGTAACTCAATTAAACTATAATTAATTATTTGTAATACTTTCGGTGAACAAACTTTCGATTAAAAAGTAAATATATTGACTAATTTTAAATCACACATAAGTATTCTTTCACTTACCACTTTTTTCGTTTAATTATAGTTTTCTTTAGTATTTAAATTAAATTAGCACTAAAATTATACTCACTTCTTTTTTAAATAGATGTCATTCTGGGGTTTTTAAGATAAATTAAAGACATATTTTTTTTCCAAAATTAACCCTAATTAATATTATTTAAATATTCTTAATAATAAATACTATTGGTTGAAAAATTAAACACACAACACATTTGTAGGAAATTTAAAATTCGAAATTACAATATTAAAGGTAAATATGAGATAAACGGGTATAAAATACCAGAACAACATCTATTTCATAAATAATTCAAAAGATTAAAACGATATGTAAATAAAAATGAGGGAGTATATGTTAACAAGTGATCTCATTATCTTTAGTATGCATATTAATATTTGATAAAGTTATTAAAAAAGATTTTGACTTAGTTTAATTATTTGAGTTTTAAAAATTGTCGTAAAACATTTTAATTGTTAAAATTAATTTCAACATTACTCTATCCATCGTAAGCTCAATTGAAAATTTGACAAAAAAGTACACCTTAAATTTAATTGAACATTTCTATTAATGATAATAAAATATATTTTTTATTTTATATATATCCCTCAAACATCTCAATATTACACCCAATGTCATTATTTTTTCAACAATAAAATCCACTTTTTAATTCATTTAATTTACACAAATATTACTACTTCATCATTTAAGCCTCATAAAAAAAACAACTTTGTCTCTTTTATTAATAATAAATATCTATTTTCTTAAAACCCGTGTATACCATAAATGTTCAATCATCTATGAGACGAGTGAAGTATTATTTTACTAATTTTATTTTATTTCATTATTCAAATATATATGTTGATAAAATAAATAATACCTACAAAAATACGATGTCTTTCGTGAAATGATCTCAAGATGAGATAAAACATAATTTAAAAATGATGGTTTAATATTTTAGAAAGGGTGAATGTCAGATTTATATTGCTATAATTTTAATTTAAAAAAGAAAATAAAAAAAATCCGATTATTCATTTTTTTTAATGACTCAGTAGTCAGTACCGTCATGTTGTGATTCATAGATTATAATTTACGGTTGGGATACGCTAAACTTGAGAAACTTGAGGAAAAGTTAATGGGATTTAGAGTGGAGCACACCGAAGATCCAAGAATCAATAGAAACAAATATATATTATTTTACATTTTCAAGTCCTTAAAATATTATTCTTAATACATAACCTTTCAAGTTACTCTCTTCGTCGTGATTTAGATTGTCAAAATACTATTTGACTCGTGTTTTAGCGAGCGAGTTGCTTATTAGTATTTAAAATGATAAAAAAATTTTTAAAGTGGGATATGATTGTTCTATCCTTCATCTATCATATATCTCCTTAAAAATTATTTTATCATTTCATACATTAATAAATAATCAATTTCGCTAAAACACGAGTTAAAAGACCAAACAAAATCAGAGTGAAGATAGTACTATCTAAATAAGCATTATTCCCCGTACACAACCTTCCAAGTTACTATATATCTAAATAAGCATTATTCCCCGCCCCCGCCCGGTTAATCGGGGGAGCTTGGGGTTATTAAGGATTATTGATTAATGGATGTAGAAATTCCAATTCCAAAAAAAGAGTGAAAAATAATTCCATCTTATTTACGATTTTAAGAAGACGTGGAATCAATTAATTCATTTAGGGCTTCATTTGGAATGATGAATTTGAAATTCGTAGATTTCACACACAAATATTTGAGTCTAGTTTAAAATGGAGGGATTTCAAATTCTCATCAAAATTATGTCAACCATGTCATTAATTTCTCTACCCCTTCCCTCCCTCTCTCCTCCCTTCACTCTCTTCCCCTCTCTTTCTGTCTCTTGACAATTCAAAATTTAAAATTTATGCATTTTTACCTCTATTATTTTTTCAAATTAATCCATTAATTTCAAATTCCCCTAACCAAATAGAATCTTAATTATATTATTTGGCTAATACATGGTATATATTACCTGATTTGACATATAGAATGATATTGGAATTCAAAATGAGGGGAAGAAACATGGATTTGGGGTGCAGAGTGAAGGTGTGGAGGCGTTGGAGAAGATGCCAGTCCTCTCTGCTGGCTGGCCTTATGCATGCACATCACTTGATGCAGCTGCACGAAGGCTTTTTCTGAATCAACATTAATGCACCTACCTAATTCTAATTATATATATTAATTAGAATGTTTGATTCTGTAATTTCTTTATTTATCAAGTAGAAGAAGAAGATGATGGGGCCGGGGGTTTTATTTCGAAGGGGGAGGGGTCGAGCGGTACGTGGCTTTTGCATGGGACGCTTGTACTGCCCAAACATTATTCATATAGAAATTTGTCCACATCGCTTTTTTTGTTTGTAATCGTAATTTTGTTAATATAATGTAATATAATTTAATTAAGCACATTTAGCAATATTCTTCCATTGATTTATAGGAGTACCAAACAATGATTTACGATATAAACATAAACAAATTAAAGGAAAAAAAAATTAATATATACTTTCAGCGGTAGAATTAATACTTTTTCAAAAGTAAGTGCTACAATAACTACCTACAAACAAATTTTTCTGAAACAACACGAACATAGAGCAATAATTATATATTTATGTGCACTCTTTGCACTAATTCTATCAAATTGAATTTGATCAAGAGTCTTTTTTTTTTTAACTATATTTCAAATTTAGAACAAGACCCGGACCCAACTCGACCTGACCCGGACCCAACTCGACCTGACCCAAATAGTTCATAGTTCAGGGTTTGAGTTTGAATTCATGGTTCGAGTTTAGGTTCTAGGTTCGAGTTTAGAATTCAGGGTTCAGAGTTCGGGTTCAAGGTTCATGAAGGGTGAATTCTAGTGCTTTGGTTAATCTAAATTAAAATTGAATCAAATTGCACCATGTACAATTGGTGAAAAAAAGTATCACTCAAAGAGAAAAGATTGAGGAGGAAGTGGTAGCATTTATTCATCATCTAATACGGACAAAGAAATTCAGTAAAATTCTAAAATTTCAGTATTTCCTCAAGTCCTCCGTCTAGCTCCTCTCCCTCCCCCTGGCTTTCCGGTTCTCCACCAGTACCGCCGCCTTCTCGTTGCTCCTTTTCTCTATCTTGTGTCATAATCTGAAATTCTTCCTCCGCACACGATCTGCAAGCGAAGATGACAGACTCATCCTTAGAAGCCAGAAGCTGAGCCACGGTCGTATTCGCCACATTGAATGTCTTGGCCACCACACCATTCCCCAGCGTCCCATGAACAGAATACTTTCCCCCTAAAAACTGAGGCTGCTCGCTGCTAAATCCCATTAAAACTAAAGGACCGTCGTTGAAAGCCATCTGAGCCTTCTCGTGGAACCTCGACACAATGAACACGTCCCCTTCTCCAACCTCAAACCTCGCGTTTCTGCAAACTCTGCCCTGCGGAAGCTTCGAGCACACAACTCTCACCATTCCCCGCCCTTTCAGTACAACTACTACCTCACCTGCCATCCAGTTCCAATTAGGTTCCATCATCGAACCCTGCGCATCATGTATATACTCAATTTAATTATATCATAGGATAAAAAATTTGTAGTCTAGTAACGTTACTTCATCTTGAAATTGATTCCGATTATTTTGACTTTTTATTTGGTCTTGTAAGTTATTAATTTTTTTGAAATTGATCCTTTAACTTGCTGCAACATGTCATTAAATAGTAAATACGTAATCGACACATATGTAATTATTTTTTTTTCTTTTAATTTTGAAATTTCACCTACACTTTTTAATCCTAATAATTTTGGGTCGAGACTTTTCTGCGTATTTTTTAGGAAGGACAAGTGGTTTCTGTGTATTTTGATTTATTTTAGAATTTTCCTATCAGTTTAGACCCGATAAACCGACTCGTTTCGCTTTGTCTTTTAATATACATATTATTATTAAAAATCGATCCAAAAATCAACAAAAAATATTAGAATTTAAAAAGTTCAAGTGACGTTTCAAAATTAATGGAAAAAATAAAATAATTGCACATGTGACGATTACCTACTTGGTAACCTGCTGCAGGAGGTTAAAAGATCAATTTCAAATTAAAAAAAAAAATTACAGGATCAAAATCAAAAGGTCAAAACAATCGGGACCAATTTCAAAACGATGCAAAGTTATTGAACTGCAAAAAACGTAATCCTTATATCATGTATATACTCAATTTAATTTAGTTGATTACACTACAAGAAAATCAAATATATCATGTCATTATAACTTAACTGAATATGTCTTGTCATTATACCTTCAGAAAAATAATTTTCACTGAGATGATGGATTTTTAGCTAGCGAAGCTATAATAATAGAATCTATGTCATTAAAGGTCAATTTTTTTTATAGAGTTAATTAACCTCTAATTAATATAGTTATCTATTGCAAGAAACTTGATGATACTTACTGGTTTCAAGTTCACCATGAAAAAACCAATGTTGGAATCCTTTAAGGCCTTCTTCTTTGCAAGGGTTGTAACCCAACCATACCAGTTTTCGAAATCTTTATCCTTTCTCAAAATATTAACTTTCTTTATGTTGTTCAATGATTGCAATACGTTGTAGCTTGTGCTTTTCTTAAAGCCTTTTGGGATATGCAGAGTTGGATCATCTATGCGAATGATAGCTGGCGGCTTTGGTCCATGTTGATACAAAAAATATGAGCAAATGTTAAGATATTTATGTGGCTAGGTTTGACATCAAACAAGTTAATGATTTGGGGGGATTATGAATTAATGAGGAACAAAGAGAATGTCCTCCATTAATTGTGGATGATTGGTTTTAGATGCATGAGGGGGTAAAACATTAAATTTGCAAGAGGAGTTGGGCCAATGACCTCTTTTTAGCTTCTTAGAGCCTTGTAAGAAATGGAGAATGTGGAACCCTTAAATGAGTTCTTACCACAAGCATTTATACTTGTTACAATATGAGAGTAGATCTCTAGATCCTAATTTCTAGATTATTAATGCATATTTAGTCAAAACCCTGGATCAGAGCCGGCTCAAATGCAGCCCTAATTACTGCTCCTTGTCTTTGTTCGCCAGACCGAGGTCGCCGACGCTGTCTCCAAGGTCGCTGACGCTGCCCTCGAGGTCGCCCGCCGTGCTCTTTCCCGATCGGTGACTCTGTTCCTGTAACTCGAGAGTCCTTCAGGGCACAGGTTCCCTTTTGAGGAAAGTCACCCCTATACTGAAGCCACCGGGGAACACAGATAGGCTGGCGCGTCGCTTGGGGCTCTGTGTCGCCTGCGGACCCAGAAACCGAGGCCTCTTGTGAGCTCTTTCATTGAGAGGTCGGGATTACCTTCTTCAGATCGCCCTTCCTAAATAGGAGGTTGAACTCTCTAACTACGGGGTCTCGCTCACCCCTAAATTTCTCACATACAACAATTGCCCCCCAGGTCGCATGCCGAGCTTCCAGCTCGGGAGGGGGCCTGGTAGTTGACAACTGCATCGAATTCTGGTCAGGTCGCGATGTTTTCCATGAATTTGATGAGTCATTTCGTATTCCGAGGGCGGCCAGCTATGACGTGCGTAGGTTGCTTTTGCAGGTGCAATGATGGCACGTGTCCTTCACGCGCGACTTTAAACGTCGCGACGTGCGGATATCCTCGATCCGCGAGCTCTACGCGCCCTAATTTGCTTCTATTTAAGCGAGGATCCACCTTCATTTCTCACTTTTGCATCTTCGCTCTCCCTCTCTCTTCTGCTAGAATCCCTGCCGTTACGTCGTTCGCCGTCGCCGGAGTTCCGACAGGCCGAGAGTTTCAGGTAATAAAGCCTTCCCTTCCTTGATTTTCCTATGGATCCCGTATCGAGTTTCTCGGCTCCGCAAGCTCCCTCCGGAGACACCACCGCCCTTCCGCCGCTAGCACGGCCGCGGGCGCGGCAATCGGAAGGCCTACCCAGCGGGACTTTCTCGGTATTTGATGTATCCTCCGGTTCCGCCACTCACGATGACCTGGGCGGCGATGATTCCGACTCCGACTCCTTCTATTATGACATCCTTCGAGAGGATGACGCCGTGGATGGAGACGATGAAGATTTAAAGGGGCGATGCCCCTCCCGGTTCGAGGGCGGTTCACTTGAACTTTCCTTTTCTGATTGTATCGAAGAAAGGTTTGCACTTGTCTCCCATGTGCGAGATAAATTGATTCAGCGCGGCTAGGCGCCCTGTTAACCTTTGTACCTCCTTAATGCTCCGAGGCGCACTCATATCTTGAATTGCCTTGATTTTGCTCGGGTATGCTTCAATCCCGCGTCTGCTTACCATATGCCCCAGGAACTTTCCCGATTCCACACCGAAGTTGCATTTCTTGGGGTTCAACCTCATCTTGTACTGTCTTAGAATGTCGAACGCTTGAGCGAGGTGCCCCAAGTGGTCTTCTTTCCTCTCGCTCTTCACCACCAGGTCGTCTATATAAACCTCCATGGTTTTCCCAATCTGCTCCGCGAACATGCGATTTACGAGCCTTTGGTAGGTCGCCCCGACATTCTTCAGCCCAAATGGCATACGCTTCCAGCAGTATACGTCCTTCTCGATTAAGAAAGATGTGTGATTCTGATCGTCCTCGTGCATGGCTATCTGGTGATACCCGGCGAACGCATCCATGAAGGACATCGCCTCGTGCCCCGCGGTGCCACTGATCAAATGGTCAATATGCGGCATGGGGAAGTGATCCTTGGGACACGCCGCATTCAGATCAGTGAAGTCGATGCACAATCTCCACGAATTATTAGCCTTCTTCACTAAAACCGCATTTGCTACCCATTGCGGCTTGTCGGCCTGCACGATGAGCTTGTTGTCTAGGAGTTTC
This sequence comes from Stenogyne calaminthoides, assembly GCA_037126765.1. Taxonomy (NCBI): domain Eukaryota; kingdom Viridiplantae; phylum Streptophyta; class Magnoliopsida; order Lamiales; family Lamiaceae; genus Stenogyne; species Stenogyne calaminthoides. The sequence continues at coordinate 35,989,325 of JBBCBC010000014.1, forward strand.
TTGACCTCGTCGGCCAAAGCGGCATATTTTTCTGGTCCGAACTTCCTTCTTTTCTGGGAGACGGATTTCCTGCTAGGGTCGATATTGAGCCTATGGCATGCGACCTCGGGATCGATACCGATCATGTCCTCGTGCGACCACACGAAGACATCCAGGTTTGCTTTGAGGAATTTGATCATCTGACCCCTCATCTCGCTTGGCATAGTCGTGCCGATGATTATTTCCATGTCGGGCCATGATCCGCTGATCGGGACCCTCTCTAATTCCTCGATGGGCGTAGCTCGCTGCCCCTGGGCTCGTCTGGGGTCGTCGATTAGCTCATAACCCAGTCTGGGCTCTATATTCGGCAGCACGTGCAGATTCGCGGCTTGATTTGCTCCTTCCACGTCGTCTGCGACCTTTATCTTTTTGCTAGACTCGCTCTCGTGTATCGAGGTTTGGTCTCATGGTCGGTCCCGCGAGGTCGTCATTACTGTCTCCATGTCGCATGTTATGTGGGTGGTACCTGGATTTGGATCAGCCTGCAACATGCATCCTCGGGACATCGCTTGATTCCCCTTTATCGTTCCCACGGTCCCTCCCGGAGTGGGGAACTTTATACAGTAATAGTGTGATGATGAGGCCACTCCGAATTTGTGTTCGAAAGGCCTCCCCAGGAAACCATTGTATGTTGAGGGCTGGTCGATTATAATGAAATCGAGCTGGCGAGTTACCTTTGTCTTACGATCCTTATCCGAGACCAGCTCGACAGCCAGGCGGATGATTCCGTAGGGTGTGACCGTGGAATTCCCAAACCCCTTAATGATAATCTCGCCCAAAGCTCCCAATCTGATCCAAGACGCTTTTGAATAGTATATTGCAAAAAGACCCGTTGTCTATCAAGAGGTGATGGACCATTACCCCCATGATTTTGGTTGAAATCACGATCGGATCGTTGTTAGGATACTGCACTCCCTGTTTGTCCTCGTCCGAGAAGGCAAGTGAGTTAGATGCCCCGACGGTATGGTTGATCGGGCAGCATATTTGATGGACATTGCCCATGGCGCGCAATTTAGACTTCCTTCATCGGCGGGAGAGATTCAGGGACGGAAGGATCCCGCCGATGACGCCCCCCATCGGCTCGATCATTTGGACGGCTCTCCCCGCGGCATTGTTTGGAAAAGGAGGGACCTGCCGATTGCCATTTACCGCGGGCTGCGCCTGAGATGGGGCTTGCTGTTGGTTGTTCCCTTGCCATTTTTTGACGAACTCGTCCAACTTGCCCTCTTCGTACAACTTCCACAATTGTCTCAAGAGGTCGCGACACTCGCTCGTGTTGTGGCCGATGCTCTCGTGATAATGACAATATTTGTTCGGATTCATCTTCCCATCCGTCTTCGCGATCTTCCTGGGCTCTTCCAGAAGCTTTTTGTCCTTGATTTGGTTGAAAACTTCATTGGGGGTGGTACTTAGGACCTCCGTCAACCTGACTTCGATTTCACCGCCGAAGGGTTTGAAGTTGCTCGCAAACTTGCGTGGTTTCCACCTTTCTTATGCGAGCTCGGGGGCTTCAGCTCAAACTTTTTCACCTCGTCCTCAGTGACTCGCTCCCCAAGTCGCATGGCCAACATTTCGGCCTTGCTGATGTGATTACCCGCTTTCCATCGAAACTCGGCATATGAGCTTGGATACTCCTTGTACATCAACTTCCACAACTTGGTGTTCAAGAGCAGACCCCGGACTGCCCCAATGATTTTGGCCTCGTCACCCATGGGCTCGCCCTCTAGGAGAAGGTTATCGACCCGTTCGATGTAATCACGATCCGACTCTGTGGGACCCTGCTGGACATTGGCAAAGATTTGCTTAGCTGATGGTCGAGGCGCCATTGTGGCGAAGTGGTTGAGGAAGAGGCTAGCTAGTTGGTGAAAAGACTCGATGGAGTTCGGAGGGAGGGCCTTGAACCAACGGTAGGCCTGATCGCCCAAAGTGAGTGGGAAGAGCCGATATTGTGTTGCCTCTGTGGCCCCCATAGAGGTCATATGGTCGGTGAACTTCCCGAGGTGAGTGGCCGGATCCAAGTTTCCGTTATACTGATTAATGAAGGTCGCGGTGATCTTGAGCTGAGCCGGCGCGTAGATAATAGCCGGGACCAAGGGCGAGATCGGGACCAGGACCGAGGTAGCCGGCCCGACCTTTTGATTCACTTGGTCTTGTAGCTCCTTGAAGGTCTTTTTGATAGTTTCGAGCTGACCATTCTCGGGGTTATGAGGTCGGTTTGATACAGGCGCGCCCAATCGATCGTACACAGACACTCTCGGTCCCCTGCTCCCCCGATCTCGGGCCTCGTCCCCGACCTCAAAAGAGTTTTCCAAATTTTGCCTAACCGTGAACGAGTCAGTTTTGGCTATCGCGCGGCGAGCTCGGGGCCTGCGTGGGGCATCGCTCCCCAATCTGTCGAAGACGGATTCGACCTGATGTGACTGCTGGGAACTCCCCCTTCTCGGAGAGGGGGTTTTCTCCCGATGATCGCGGCGAACCCCTGACCTTTGGGAGCCAGGCGCGGTAAGGCTAGTTTTGGCCGGTCTGTTTCGAGGCCTCGCGCCCTCGTCCATTTTCCTCTTCCCCCGGGAACCGGAGTTCCCATGGGATTCCGCACGACGATGCGGTCCGCTGCGCTCTCCCGCCAGATTACGTTGACGGCGTTTGAGGATTTGGACGGCCTTCCTGAGGTCTTCGGGGGTTCGAATATCAGCCAAGTTCTTGAGGGGACCCTCGGTGCTAGACGTGGTCTCTCCCCGATGGCTGGAGGCCTGTGCCCAGGCAGAAGCCATGCCGGGTTAGGGAATTCCTTTCCGGCGGCAAAGGGAAAATCCGGTAGGGTGACTCAAAAGTGAATCTAGGAACTCACTAGTGACGTTACCCTTCTTCTAGCGCCAATTGTTGATACAAAAAATATGAGCAAAGGTTAAGATATTTATGTGGCTAGGTTTGACATCAAACAAGTTAATGATTTGGGGGGATTATGAATTAATGAGGAACAAAGAGAATGTCCTCCATTAATTGTGGATGATTGGTTTTAAATGCATGAGGGGGTAAAACATTAAATTTGCAAGAGGAGTTGGGCCAATGGCCTCTTTTTAGCTTCTTAGAGCCTTGTAATAAATGGAGAATGTGGAACCCTTAAATGAGTTCTTACCACAAGTATTTATACTTGTTACAATATGAGAGTAGATCTCTAGATCCTAATTTCTAGACTATTAATTCATCTTTAGTCAAAACCCTGGATCAGAGCCGGCTCAAATGCAGCCCTAATTAATGCTTTTTGTCTTTGTTCTCCAGACCGAGGTCGTCGGCGCTGTCTCCGAGGTCGCTGACGCTGCCCTCGAGGTCGCCCTCCGTGCTCTTTCCCGATCGGTGACTCTGTTCCTGTAACTCGAGAGTCCTTCAGGGCACAGGTTCCCTTTTGAGGAAAGTCACCCCTATACTGAAGCCACCGGGGAACACAGATAGGCTGGCGCGTCGCTTGGGGCTCTGTGTCGCCTGCGGACCTAGAAAAATCCCTCCTTATAACAATATTCACCAGTTAAATCTCCAACCATGTTAATTAAGAGGGTAATTAAATAAAAAATGAAATTAAAATGACAAACTCTCCAGTAAAACTTGTTCACCATATAAAACTGACATTCATTTATTCACTGATACCATTAATCTTATAAACTAATATCACAACACACATAAATACTATAGTATTAATTTATAAGTATAATAGTATCAATGTCATTTAGTGAATAAATTTCACTGCAGACTGACTCAATTAAAACTTGTACGTACCTTGAAAGTTGCCTGAAGAGCTTTCATGTCAACACCAAGAACCAACTCCTGGATACTTGAATATGTCCCGGTGTCTGTTCCTACTTTCCACATATAGTAATGATAAAATTAATTTAATTAACTAGTGTACCTGTGGGAAGACAATGAATCAATCATGCATGGGTTAAAATGAAACTTTACTCGCAAGTCATAATCTGAATTTGCAAAGATGGCGTTAATCTGAAGCGATTGTTGCACGATCGCAGATTTGGAATAGCTATAGCAGTTGATGAAGAAAACAGTTCCGTGTAGCAGCCTGAAAACATCTCCCTCCTCCAAATCGGTCTGTCTAATTTTATCTTCATCTGCCCAGCTTAATCTCCCACTCCCTAGTCACAATAATTTACTGCTCCCTATACTATTTCTTTCGCCTTTAAAATGTGTCAAATTAGAACGAAATTTAAACAAAAGATAGTTCTATTCCTTAATTTCACCCTTTTGTAATTCATTAACAAAGTTTGAATAATAAATGTAAACACTAAAAAAGCAAACGGTTTCAATAATTCACATCTATATATTGATAGGAGTAGGAACTTGAACTACAATGCACCATAAAAATGCATGTACTCGAACTTTTAGATGAGATGCAATTTTTATCATGGTATCATATTCGAGACTCCATATTAAATTATTCATCCGGCGTGCCTCGAGAATCTAGGCCACCCGTGAGTGAACGGGAGGGTTAGAAAATTAATATAAATAAATTGGTTCCACATAGAGTGAGATGAAATTCTTGCAGTGCATGTACATCGGGGTACAACACTATAATGCGCAATAAAAGAGGAATTGATAGAGTATGTATATATATACCTGATTGGACATAGAAAAGCATATTGGAATTCAAGATGACGGGAAGAAACATGGAATTGGGGTGCAAAGTAAAGGTGTGGATAAGATAGGAGTTGTTGGCGCCGTCGGTAATCCGAGCGGCGGAGACGTGGCCGTAGTCGGTGGAGACGATGGTGGTCCTCTTATCCTTCTTTACCTGCTTCTGCATGCACACTACAAATTGCTCCCACAAAGCTGATTATCACAAACCAAAACGCAATTTTCTTATTCAACATTGCTTATGTTATGTATGTATTGAATGCTGATTCCAAGTTAAGTTTGATGAGTTTTTGTTTATGCATGTAGAATAAGATGGGGGTATATAATTCGATCGAGTTGCGTTTTGAACAAGGGGGAGCGACTGATACGAGTTGCCACCATTGCCAGCACTATTCAGTATTCACGCAAATAGATTATTATAATACTAACATTTTGTTTATCGTAATGTTTTTGTTAAACCACATCCACCAGTCTCCTTCCTCAACAATATAAATCTTGATTTTAACGTGATGGTGTGTATAAATACAATTCTAAATATTCACAGGTGAAAATACCTCCTTTTGCCCAAAATTTAAGGTGACCAAACATTTTTGCCCTTTTGAACTAAGGGGCAAATGGTACCCACTCCTAAAAGGCAAAAAAAAAATTTCACCAAAAGAATGCAAAAATATTTGAGCCTTTCTAGAAAAGGGCATTTCTCTTCATCTCTCATATTATATTATTATATTCATGAATAACAATTTACAAAATAAGAAACTTTTAATCAAAATTTCAAGATTAATAAGATCTTGAATCTAGAATTTCTTGTTAATGAAAACTGGACTTGGTGATAAGATATTGGTAGTAGCGCGACAATTTTGAAGTTTGGGCATCTCTGACATTTTGGTGTCTACGCCTACTTGGCATTTCTCCTGAAAGGAGACGTATGAGAATTTTGTTTATTTGATTGTCGGGAAGAATTAACTATTTTATATTGCTATGCCAAAAAATTATAGATTTTTTTTAGCAATACTTGGATGAGATCGTTTTACACTGATAGGACTTAAATAATTTTTTTAATAAATGTCATTATGGAAGATGTTTTTAAGACAAATTAAGAAAATTTGAAATTTAAAATTATCATATAAATGGTAAATATGAAATAAAGAGAGAGAATGTTGAGATCTTTCATCTAAATTAAACTTGTGTTTATTTCTCAAATGAAATCAGTGAATGAATCACTGTATAAATACATGATCGTATTAGATGCACGCGTTAGACACGTGACTCTAACCGTCTAACTAACTCTGATTGCTAACAACTCAATCTAACAAACTAACTGAACGCTAACAACCAAAATAAAGTGTCTCTGTTACACTTGAAGCATATAGTATTACTTGACGTGATAAAAAGTATTTCTCCAGATAAGTAAAAGTATTACTTTTCTGGGAGTGGTACAGAGTAACTCTAACAAAGAAAATACCATAACGATATCTATTATAGAAATAATTCAAAAGACTAAAACGATATCTAAATAAAAACGGAAGGAGTATTGCTTTTTTCAAAAAAAGTATCACTTTTATTTTTTTTTAAAAATATACTCCCCATTTTAAAAAGTGAAAATCTTCTAATAAAAATAGTGTTCCCTCCGTCCCATAGGACATTGCGCCAACTTTTGGACAATAATTTAAATATATGTATATATATATATATAATGAATAAAGTGTTGGATGAGACCGTTTTACCGTGATAGTACTTAAATTATTTTTTTTAATAGATGTCATTATGGAAGTTTTTAAGACATATTTGTAGAATTGAAATTTAAAATTACCATCTAAAGGGTAAATATGAAATAAAGGGAGCGAAAATACCATAACGATATCTATTATAGAAATAATTCAAAAAACAAAAACGATATCTAAATAAAAAACAGGAGTATTGCTTTTTAAAAAAAAGTATCACTTTTAATATTTTTAAAAATATACTCCCCATTTTAAAAAGTTAAAATTTTTTAATAAAAAATAGTGTTACCTCCGCCCCACAGGACATTGCGCCAACTTTTGGAGAATAATATATATATATATATATATATAATGAATAAAGTGTTGGAGCATAATTTTATAAATTTCTATGTATAAAGTAAATAAAGTAGTTTGATTGAGTGTATGAGTGGATCCTAAAAATTATAACATTTTGTATAAATATGTGAATATTGTGAGGATAACGTTTAATAATTTTTTTTTATAGGTATGAAAAAAAAAGAAAAAAGGCTATGTGTTATGGGATAGAGGTAGTAATACCGATCCACCCGATAGCTTACAGGCATGTTTTTGGCATTGTACAATTAGTTCAATTTTCATATTTTTTTTCTTCACCCCACCACCGCATACTTCTCCAACTCTAACAAACAAGCATTCCCAAGACTAGTGTTTGGATTATGCTAATGGAGATGTGGCAGATGTAAAATGTACAAAAGGAAAATCGCAAAAAACTTAGAAATAATTTATTATCCACTTTATATGATTTTTTGAAGTGGTTAAATTAGATATAATTAATTTTCTATTATTACTTGACATTTTTACTCTGTATTTTATTAATCAACAAGTTATTTAAATACACTTATTTACCCTGTCGAATATCATTTGCCGGGAAGCCCAAGAGTTTCCGACTACAGGCCCAAATAATCGTTCATATTTCAATTAATGGGGCCAGACTCGATGTGTCTTGCGCCAACGAGAGAGCAGGGTATTTAAAAAAGCTCATTTACACAAACCTAATAAGATAAAAGCCCATTTAGCTATTTTCCAATTCAATTCAATTACACTTATTATATTTAGTGGTTTAAATCTAAAGAGTAAGTAATCTTTTCATAAATTAAATTAAATAATAAAAATTTAACCAGAAATAATATTAAAACGATAATTTAACATGTAATATATTTTGGTTCGTATTTGATTATTATGTAAATCTATTTCCATTTGGTGGATCCAGAACAACCTTGATTGTTATATAATTATTTGTATTTGGTTTTAATTTTGAAACATCTTGGCATAGCTAGCTAGCTAGTTAGAAAAAAATGGGTCCACATGTGAAAAAAAATAATGAAGGAATAAACCGTCATACTCATATCATCTTAGTGGTCACAAAGGAAAAGTCAATGAATCATAGGATATTTTTTTAGAGCAAAATAAATATACTACAAATTCAAGGATCATGCATTTTATGTAATAATTAAAATTGGACCACCATTCATCCATTCATGCATTCAGTCGACACACACATTTGTAAATGGGTAATGGTGTTTGTGGTGATTCGGGTGAAAACTGTAAATTACTTTTGTACTCTTGATGAAAAAAATTATATAAAAAATATCATTTATTTCATTGAAGGTAACATAGTCATTTCATCATATAAAATGACTGAACTATCCTTATCGCCCGGGGGTAAATCTGGTCATTTAGCTGCGTCGACGCAATGGAGATCGAAGAGAGAGAAAGGGGGTGTGATGCATGGCCAATTGAGGCCCACTGTTTTGCATGAATTCTAAACAATACGTTTTGCCTTTGCTTTTTGGTGTTGGCTTGAAATCCTTTTACGAGTGGTATTAATCAGAATCTCAACCCTAAACAGCCCCTTCTCCCTTTTGTATGCTTCAAGCATCTCTCTTTTTACTTAATTCCATGTCTCCCCAGTGTTTTTTTTTCCTAAGAAACTTAGCTCCTAAGTTCCACAATATAATATTTGTTTTTCTTCCTCGACTATTAAAAAATATTAGATTGTGTAGCATGTTTAGTATGATCATCGTCAGATTGTGTGAATATAATCACCGCCAAATCAAGTTGATTAAGACTATATCATTTCTAATTCACCAGTTAATCATTAGTTGTTTGTGTATCACATACTTCATACTCCCTCTTCTCATGTTGTCATATGTTAAATTTGGTTTCAAATTAATTAAGTGTCCTTTTAATTATTTTTCTTTTTTTTTTGAATTTAACTCCATATGCATCTCTAACCGAACTATTATATATATATATATATTTTAATTATCTCTAAATTTTTTTTATAATTTTAATATATATTACTTTAATTCTCTCATCCTTGTTCTTTCTCATGATTTTATATTTTTTTACAAATTTTCTAAAGCGATACTTAATTTTGAAACGGAGGGAGTATTAATTTGACCATCCGCCGGGTATTATGATGGTATATTAATTAATAATCAAATGAATTTTTCGAATATCCTAAAAAAATCTACTAATATCAGTTTAATTAAGGTATTTTAATGTGAAATATGAAAGAAATGAGAAATTAGATTAATTAAAATAAGTGCGTGGCAAATTAATTAATTTATACAGACGTGCACCTTTGAATTACCTGATGTTTATTGACCCGAATATTAATGTCAACTAGCAGAAAAATCATGGAAACACGTATAAAATAGGTAAATATTTGTATTTATATAATTAGAGGAAGTGGCAATTGCAATACGTCAGTGATAATTAAAAAGGAAGTATGATTTATGAGAAATATTCGAAAAGAAAGATGCGTAGATCGAGGAGGGCACTATATATCTGAATGGCTGAAAATGTCACTTTACTCATTTACCATTCCCCATCACAACTTTGATATCCTCATCCCACAACTCCATCCGCCGCCTTCCAAATTTAAATTTCATTTCTTCATAATTGACTATTTCCGTGTATATAGGGTGTGCTGTGCACTCGATAATATATTTTGAAAATTTTAATTTGTTGTATTGAAATTTGCGACTTATCACATAGAAACATGCAGGGCCGTTCTTTTATAGAGTCGGACGAGTCGGACGACTCAGGCCCGAAAATTTCATCAATTTTTAGGGGCCCAAAATTCTATATACCTATATATATATATGTATATTAGTATATTTACTTTTATTTTAAAATTACTAATGTATTGTTTATTGTCCTAGTGGTGATAATATATTCATTATTTGTTTTCGCCAGAGATCATTCCCTGCTTTGTTCTCAAATCCCAAAATTTTATTTCCATGCATTATTCAAATTCAATTTTAGCCTCCCTAAGTGCACAATAATTTACTTTAACTCTTTATAAATATGAGATACGCATAATTAATTGTATGACCAATTTCTTTATTAATTTATTATTTTGTTAGAATTAAAATTGGCAAATCCTTTATTTTTATTACTTTTTAGTGCCAAAGCATTTTATTCAACTCTTTTATTTGTCACTTCTAGATTCAAGTTTTATTTTAAAATAATTATAATCTTTCCTTTTTTTTTTTTTCACAATTCTCTCTAATTTACTCTTAAAAAAATCTCTTTATTATGTAAAATATATTTTCCCTCACACACCTCTCTCCCCTCTTTCCTTTAAAAATTTTGTAGTGCAAGAGAGTAGAAAAAAATCTTTTCAACCTTAAAATTGGAATTTTTTGGTGATTTAGTATTATTTTTGAGTTTATATATGAAAAGACTATAAGTGGCCTAATTTTAAAATCGACTCGGGCTATAGGATTCCTAGGATCGGCCCTGGAAACATGTGATTATATTTTATTAACACAAATTACATATTTAAGTATAACAAGTCGCAAATTTTAATACAACAAATTACAAATATTTTAAAATACACTATAAAGTGCACCTAGTGCATAGGAGACCCGTTCTTCATAAATATATATTTTTGTGTCAACTTCTTCGACTAATAAGTAATACAAAATTTTACCATGTCGAGTAGCAATATATCTTGTGGAATAGATAACCCATAAATTCTTAACATAAAAAATTACTATCTGCTCTTAAGAGTATATTTTTCTTAAAAGTAGCGGATAATTTATTTTTTTTCATAAGAAAGTGAGTAGAACACTTTTTTTGCTCTATCAAAATGGGCGTTTTTGCCTTCTAGTCTAAATAACTAATTAACCTTACTATACAAATATTTTTTGTGTATAATTATATTCCAAACGTAATTTTCTATATGATCTTAAATAACCTACATGTTTCCAACATTAACAAGTGATAGTAATGTTAAAACATTTTATTTTCTAATCAATCTAAAGAATTGATACTTGATTTATATTATTGAGACGAATATTATATATATCTAGATCTGTCAAATGGGTAGAAATTTAGAAAAGGAGAAAAAATAGTGTACAAGAAATTAAACTTTATAATGATTTTTATGAAACCAAAGATAACTTTATAATGATAAAAAGTTATAAAGTTAGAAAAGATAAGAAAGGAAAAAAGAGGTCTAAGAGATGTGGCGCCAAATTAAAGGAGCTCCATGAGAGAAACTTAACTCCATCTTTGATGAGGACAAAATTGAGTTATCAAAAGCAATGCAACAAATTACAAACTACTCTTGAAACACAATGCTCATGACTCATCCACTCCACATCTTAAACCCCCAATCTTGCACAACATTGATTCTCAAATTAATCATCTAGCTATAGGTGTGTGTATTAGTATAGGTTTCCAATTTATTTATTTTTACATATAAATATATGAGTATTTTATTTTGTTGATGAAATTTTTTTAAATCGCTATTTTAGCATGCACACATGATATATATATTATGTTCGATAGAAATCTTGTATGACAAACATCGATTGACAAAATATATATAAGTTGAAGTTCCAAATTGACTCATTAACCATATGGATTCACACAGTAGATCAGTTTTTTTTTTTTTTAATCGAATAAATGATGATTGAACTCACGGCGCCGTGGTATAGGTAGAATTATTCTAACCACCATAAATTTAAAAACTTCGTTTACATGCAGTAGATCAGCTTTACTTTGTTCATTTTTTATTTTAAAAGTTGGCAGAAAACCTTAAGGTAATTTCTTGGATCTTTCGAGGGAAAACGTTTACGCACGGATAAACTTGATTAAGACATGATTGTGCACTATGATTAAGACATGAGTGCTTATTAATAATAAGGCATTGATATATTTATTTGATGGTGTGCATCAATATATATATATTTTAAATTATATGTAGGAAAAAATAAAAGTCCCGAAAACATCTTTTGAAAGGTGAATGCTTTTCCACCTAAAGTTGAACTTGAAAACAAAAGTATGGGGAGAGAGGAGGACCCAATCTTGAGTATCTTTCCTTTTGGTATTATAAATTGCACCATCACCAGCAGCATATATTCCTCAAATTCAGTTGCTTTCATCAGGGCTGTCACAATTAAATTAATTTGACCATCAGATTA